>CM041539.1:23716603-23831603 GCA_023238725.1 Scortum barcoo
CGCCGGGGGTGGATGAGATCCGCCCTGAGTACCTCAAGTCTCTGGATGTTGTGGGGCTGTCTTGGCTGACACGCCTCTGCAACATTGCATGGAGGTTGGGGACAGTGCCTCTGGAGTGGCGAACCGGGGTGGTGGTCCCTCTTTTTAAAAAGGGGGACCGGAGAGTGTGTTCCAACTACAGAGGAATCACACTTCTCAGCCTCCCCGGGAAGGTCTACGCCAGGGTACTGGAGAGAGAGAATTCGGCCGATAGTCGACCCTCGGATTCAGGAGGAACATTGCGGTTTTCGGTTTTCAGTTTTGGACCAGCTCTATACTCTCCACAGGGTGCTTGAGGGTTTATGGGAGTTTGCCCAACCAGTCCACATGTGCTTTGTGGATCTGGAGAAGGCATTTGACCGTGTCCCTCGTGGTATTCTGTGGGGAGTGCTCCGCTGAGTATGGGGTCCGGGGGCCTTTGCTAAGGGCTGTTCAGGTCTCTGTAAGACCGGAGCAGGAGCTTGGTTCATTACGCATTGCCGGCAGTAAGTCAGACCTGTTCCCAGTACATGTTGGACAATCCGGCAGGGCTGCCCTTTGTCACCGGTCCTGTTCATAATCTTTATGGACAGGATTTCTAGGTGTAGCCAGGGGCCGGAGGGAGTCCGGTTTGGGAACCACAAGGATTTCATCTCTGCTTTTTGCAGATGATGTTGTCCTGTTGGCTTCATCAGGCCAGGACCTTCAGCATGTGCTGGAGCGGTTTGCAGCCGAGTGTGAAGCGGCTGGGATGAGAATCAGCACCTCCAAATCCGAGGCCATGATTCTCGACCGGAAAAGGGTGGCATGCCCTCTCCGGGTGGGTGGAGAGGTCCTGCCTCAAGTGGAGGAGTTCAAGTATCTCGGGGGTCTTGTTCACGAGTGAGGGAAAGATGGAGCGTGAGATTGACAGGCGGATTGGTGCAGCGTCCTGCAGTTATGCGGTCGGTGTACCGGACCGTCGTGGTGAAGAAGGAGCTGAGCCGAAAGGCGAAGCTCTCGATTTACCGGTCAATCTATGTTCCCACCCTCTCACCTATGGTCATGAACTTTGGGTAATGACCCGAAAAGGACTGGGCATCTCTCTGCTCAGACTGCTGCCTCCACGACCCGGCCCCGGATCAAGCGGATGAAGATAGATGGATGGATGGATGGACTGTAGTGACTGACTTCTATTATTATTGAATTGAAAGGACGTATTAACTACATCGGCCCTGTGATTGACTGACTGCGACCTGTCCCCTCAGCCAATGACAGCTGAGATTGGCTCCAGCACCCCTGTGACCCTATGTGAGGATGAGCAGTATAGATAATGGAATTGTATTAACTATGCCCAGTATTGAAGTGAATGTGCAGTGTGTTAATATAGTATCAGGAAATAAATGCAACAGGAATGCTCCCATACATCGGAATAACAGTGTGTCATTTCTCACATTTACTTACTCTTCCTCATCTGCATATCTGAATATATATTGAATCAATATGACTTTACACTTCAACACAGTGAATTTGAGTGGGTCATTTGACATTTGCAGATTTTCACTGACCTTTTAAGAACACCAATAATATAATATTTATATCGTCTTTCTCCTTCTGCTGCCTGCACACAACCAAACATAGCCTTGATTAGATTTGGCACATACTGCTGTCCAATGCACACAAGAACATTCTTCAGAGACTCTTAAAACATTCAACAGACAATCCACCTCTGCACAAACTAAAATCCACAGTTCTCACAACAGTGCTGGATCCAACCTAATTGTTCCCCCACACAAAATCCTGCAGACACAAGCCAGCCGAGAGGTCAATGAGAGCTTGTTTGACATCTTATCATAAATCAGGAGAAGTGGGCAACATTATTTCCCTTGGCTTTGGCTCTAAATGAACTGAGCCGATGTTTTACTCAAAGAAACAAATGTCTTGTAATGAGTAGGACCAAAGACATTACTCTTCCCGGTTTCCTTCACTGTCTATTGAAGTGCACTGCATGCTGTCAGGGCTTCTCTGATTGGCTGTTCGTTGAACTGCCCACAGGTAATTATCTCAATTCTGCTTATCTGACATGTTGTCATATTTTCATCAAGGGAACAGCCCATTTAACTTCCCCCTTTATTTCTCCTCCTATAATGACAGCATTTTCTTTGGCAATCCCTCTCATATAAATCCAGGGGAGTGTCCCATACAATAGGTCCGGTTTGAGGAATTACTGTACTCTTGCCTCAGTTATCATGAGGGCTGACTGAAATTGGTTGAAATGCATCACTCTGGTGATAAGAACCTCTTTCCTGTTAAAACCCTTTCTTGGCTTGATTTGGCAAGTATTCCAGTCGACGCAGGTATGTACTGGTTGTGAAATACAATAATATGAAACAGTGAAAATGGATATGTGGTTTAAAATAAAATAAAATTTTGCTCTGATACTGGTGACACCTTAGAATAGTAACATCCCATTGTTCTTTTTAAGGCTGGTATTTTGTTCTATAATTTTCTTATTGTCACTGAAATAAAAGACCATGAAAAGACCAGCAGAAACCATGATTTCTCCTTAACAACTGGACCCTGTAGGTAAGAGACTGCTGTCACCTATTATTAACATTAACATACAGTACACATACTAAGACACATTATTAACTATGGCAGGGTGAAATCATTAATTGTATAATTAACTGCCAGCTTGTGTGCATCCTTGTGGTTACACTGTGTAAAGCTTGTGAAGTAGCTGAAATAGCGCTGGTTCTGTCACGACCCCAGCCAACTGATGATTCTTTACCTGACCCCTACCTGAATAAGTCACATCAAAATTGAGTTTATTTCTCAAAACCATCCTCCAGCACTCCCTACAGAGGTCTTTTTTTCCGTTTTTGGTTTTAAATGAAAAAAAAAATAATAATAATAATAATAATAATCGGACAACAAAGATGGTATTCCCATTTTCTTGATTTTGGTTTAAAAAGAAAAAACGAACCACATGAACATACTCAGACCATACACGGACCCCTTTCTGTCTCACTCATGCTGGTGAGCTTCTTCCAGCATCTTTTGTCGAATACACAACATGCTGCCCACGCCTTGATGACGTCAAGTCTCATTTAATATATTTAAACTTTCTTCAGTCATACTGTATATATGATAATCTCCTATATGTTGGATAATAATCTCATACATATATATTAAACATGTGTATATCATCACACACTGTCATTGTCAGTAGAAATACAAAATTATAACAGATCGTGGACGCGGCAGGTGGACCCAAATGCAAGACACAGTCAACGGCATGGATTTTAAAAAAGGTTTTAATAAGGAAAAATGCTCACACAAAAAAACAGCATGGTTTCTTGTCTTGGCTTGACAAATAGCTGGATCATAGAACAGGAATACAAAGACAAGACGAGACGTGAAGTGACTGTGATTCAGTTGGCTCACATGCAACGATCTGGCAACAAGACAGGGGAAACAATATGTACACATGAGGTAATGGCGGGCAACAGGTGGAAACAATCAGGGCGGGCAGACAATCACACAGGAGGCAGGAAGTCAAGGGACCTGAAACGAGAGGAAGAAGGTTAGACTTTCAAAATAAAACAGACACGCCAGAACAGGAAACAGAAACATGACAGACACATATCCACTGAACATTGATTTATTTGCACTATTTTTAATGTTTACAACTTACAAAACACCTGACTTTCACACACAGAGCGATGCAAAAACCATAGTCAGGGTCTCTGTATGTGCAGACATTCTGATAAAGCTAGTTCTGATGTTAAAAAGTTCGTTGTTTTAAATGCTGATGTTACCAGGCCTTGAGTATGCTGAAACCATGATCATCACAGGGAATCCAAGGTTTCTAACAGCATGCTTTGGGAACATGGTGCCTAGAGGTTAATAATTAGATCAGCATCCAAAAATGACAGTGTCAAGGTACAGAGAACATGTTTGTGATGTGGAAACAAGTGCTATATTATGTGGAGGCTGCTGCAGAGCGCCAGGTCTGGATTATGAACCATGTAATTACGTCCACAGGGAAGGAATCCTGCTCTGATTAAAAGGAATAGAATATGAGTTGGTCCTAAACTAGATGCGACTCTGAACAATTCTACTCTATTGAAATTGTATACATGAAACATATATATATGCTTCATGTGATTTACTGAAGGTAATAATTGACCTGGATGTTAGCAGATCCAAGCAGCCTTTTAATAATTAATCACCTTAGCAAGAGCACACTCTTTTTCAGCAGCTGTAGGAGACTCACACACTTTCCTTTGGCCTCTCGCAGACCTCCTCTACACCTCCTCGTCACCTTTTGTCTTTGACTTTTCAACTCCAATGATCCTGAACACTTTGTTTACTTTAAATGCTTAATAAGGTGGAATTCACTGCTAACGAATATTAATGTTGGGGCATAATTGGGTCCTACTTCATTTGAAAAAAATGTTCATTAAGTAAATCAGTGTGCTAAGACCTCTGATGGCAGCTGCACACACAGTCAGTGGAAACTGTTATTGAACACAAAGGCTGCTAATATGCTTAATGTAGTGGGATGATTGTCTGTCTGAAACTAACCTCCTGACCTGTTCAGTTGAAAAAAATAAGGCCTCCTATCAAGCACAAATAAAGTTTATGTAAGAAGAAAATGCTGGATAAAGTTCTCCAGGATTCCTCAGTAATTTTTTCTCATTGTGTTTTTCTCATTCTTAGGGACGGTATAAAAATGATAACTTTACTTTACTTTTTTTTCTTTTGTTAAAAATGCAAGGCCAAATCCAAACCCAGCCCAAATTATCTGATCTGATCTGATTAGGTCTGAAGTACTCATCATCTTAACTAAACCACTTGTGTTATGTCTGAGTGACATATGCAGCCATGTTTGAGAGTCAGAGGGAACTGTTCCCTGTAGACAGATGGACAAACACTGCACCAGCAAGTATCATAACATTAGTTTGTTAGATTATCATGAATTATTAAGCAACTCGGTGTGATGTACTACTTTACTTGAGTGGGCACAAAAAGAGTTATTAAAGATTAAGTAACTTGTAACTAATGTCAGGAACTCAGGAATTCATGCAGACAGTGGTCACCAGATCCATTCACACACATATGAAGTCATCATTACCTAATGATTCATTAATGTAGTATCACCCAGCCACTTCGTTAGTAACTCATCATTATCTACTCTACAGCCCTAGATTCAGAGTTATTCAGGACTCATGGAGTATTCATTCAATTGTTTTCTGTACTGTATTTTAAAGTGTTCCCAATTAACTACAGACAGAAGTAGAAGCAAGTATTTGTGCTCAAATCACCACAGACTAAACAACATGTGTGTGCATTATTGATCTGATAGTAAAGAACAGCATGTTTGAATTCACTTCATAAATTATTAGAACACGTTGGCAGCATGTGATGCTGAACTGTGTTATAGGCTTCCTTTAAATGCCAAAGTGACCTCACTGGAAAGCTCTCTTATATAGGAGATAAAGTGAAGGTAGGAAGCACTGAGCTAGTGAAAAATGCAACACTTTTGTAGAGATGGTCTTTAATCAATAATGCTGTAAAGAGCCACATGTATTCTGTCTTTCACCAGACAGGCAGGTTACCACTCGCTTATTTTGATGAATAAACACAGAGACAAGACTGTTTTCATTTGGTAAAACCAAAAGACATACTTTTTTTTTAACATTGGATCTCTTTACAGTAAATCTCAGGGGTGACAGTTGAAATGAAATACAAAACATTTAAATGCCACATTTTCCTCATCGAAAAATAACCGCTTATCTTCTTCTTGACCACGCCCACTGTAAAGTGTTCTGTATAGTCCCTTATGTCTTGTCTTTCCTATTCATTTTTTCCTTACAGCTTCCCTCATACTCTCTGGCACATTCTATTATCCCCCTCTCTTCTTACTTCCCCCCAGGGTTTCTCAGTGCTCTATGTCCAATTATTGTAGGTCATGCAGGCAGCTCTTTCCTCTGTCCCATCCAAGACTTTCATCAGGAGTCACTGACAGCCTGAAACATGACAAGAACAATGAAGGCTCTTTCCGGCATATTGCTGAGCCGCACACTGACTGGGACCCTTCTCTCTGTTGCTTCTAAAATTTTCCACATAGCTCCAGGAAATATTTTTTTCCCAGCCTGCAGGGGTTGACAGGCCATGTTCACAACTTGAAATAGCATGTCCCAACCCAGTGTCTGCTGCTGAGAAAACATGTGTGAGCATTTGTGTGAAAAGCCTGAGATAGATGTGCCTCTACAGGGTGCTAGGAGGAAGTGCATTGTGTGTGTGTGTGTGGGCATGTTCATAACACTATGTGTCCCTATGAGACAACAGTCAGAAATGTTTTGCTCTTACTGGCCAGAGCCTTTATTTATCTCAAATGCAGATAGAACCAGAAAATTAGGAAAAGACAAGCTTTGCTGAGGTCCTCTATGGAAGCTTTGTGATGGTGTCTTTGTGATGAGTCCAGGTCAGGTCCTCGCTGATGTGAACCCAGAGGAACCTGATGGGGAAGGGGAGTTGTCCTTCTTTCTGCCCTTTCCTTTAGAAAACAACCAGCTCCTTAGTTTTGCTGACGATGAGAGATGGAGGTTGTTGTCCTGCACCAAGATGTCAGGGCTCTGACCTCCTCTCTGTTGGCCGTCTCATCATCGCCGTGTAATCAGGCGATGGCGATGATGGTGTTACAGCAGGAAGTACAGCAGAGGGCTGAACATACATGCAGCCCTGAGGGGGCGCCGGTGTTGAGAGTCAGGGTAGGAGGATGTGGTGCTGCCTGTCCACACACCCTGGGGTCTGCCCAGGATCCAGAGTTCTGTATCCAATCACAGAGGAAGATGTTGAGCCCAAGGTCTCTGAGCTTGGTGAGGGCACGGTGGTACTGAATGCTGACAGA
This sequence comes from Scortum barcoo, assembly GCA_023238725.1. NCBI lineage: Eukaryota > Metazoa > Chordata > Actinopteri > Centrarchiformes > Terapontidae > Scortum > Scortum barcoo. The sequence continues at coordinate 23,723,520 of CM041539.1, forward strand.
TGACATGTTCAAAATCTCTGTGAAGACTTCTGCCAGCTTTAAGTTTGGCACAGACATCTCTCTTAATCCAGGGTTTCTGATACAATAATCCTCAGTAAAACATCATGGATACATTTGCCAATGTAGCCAATGGCTACATGAGTCTGATTGAGTGGTCCACAACTGAACAGCTGAACTGAAACGTGATCTGATTTGCTGAATGCGGGGGAAGGAAAGGCTTTATATCCTTATCTTATATCATACTCTTATATCCTTCTTGAAAAGGTGTGTTACTATAGTTAAGTGTGTTAACAATATTTGTTGGACAGATGATGTGCTGGTAATTTCTCAGTAGGACTTGGCCACAATATGATGACAGATGTACACCTGCAGGACATAATACGGACGGCATCCAATAATGAGGTGCTCCAAGTCTGGAGAACAGCCTGTAGAAATAATCTCCACATCTGAGCATCACTGGTTGTTTACCATGAAGCGGACATCTCCTCCCTTGCTTTTCTCCAATTTTATTGCCTGGTCTTAGCAGTGAATGGAGACCCCCTCTGGAACAATGGCAGAGTCTGGGATTAAAGGGGCGAGCCAAGTCTCCATGAAAACCATGTTGTTGCAGTTCATAGCTTCCTGTTGAAAAGTCAGCCAGCTCTAGAGTTCATCCAGCTTGTTATCCAGAGGCTTAACATCAGCCAAAACTAAGCAGAGGACCCCAGTTTTCACATTTTTTCAGCCTTAACAGGACATGTGGCACACATGGGTGGACTTCAGCCTGTAACCCTCGCTGCCTTCATCAGCCAGCCATGAATATTTCGTATTGTTTGTGGGTTGTGGAAAAAAAGTGCTGTCCACTTCATTGTCTGTCCACATCGATGTCCTGATGTGCAGAAGTTGTTCTTCATCATATTGTATGATATGGCTCACCTGGGCAGTGCGCATGTTGTGAAAAATACAAAATAGGTCCCAAAATAAAAAAACAGTTGAGGCAGAGCTGGAGACACTGAGGCCATCTGAGATATGGAAGTATCCATGTTGTTGATGGGGAGTAGAGCAGAGTTTCTAGCAGAGGTGTGAATTGGGGCAAAGAAGATGGGTGAGGACCTAGACACACTGTCTGAGCTTCTGCACTTACAGTGTGAGAAAAATAAGGGATTTTTCAAGCATGCAAACATTTTCTAGCTGACCCCCAAAATGAGTGTATGAACCTGAAAATGAGTACAACAGGTCACCTTTAAACATGTTAAACACATCACTGGCTGTGTCCAAAGTCATTTAATATTTACTAACAATGTGCCTAACAATCACACAGTGCAGTGTGATAGATTTGATGATCCGTGCACAATGAACTACTGTATCACATGATACACACTGACCCAAAAAGGACACCATTATTACACAATGAATGGCTGAAAAATACTAGTACACTTTTGTATCACAGAGTGTCAGAGTGTCACATAAGCCCCGTATGATCAAAATTAAATCTGATCAACATTAAAAAAGAAGAGTTGTTATACCAGTCAACAATTTCGTATCACTGAAGTGTGCGGGGAGCCAACAGGAACTACATGTTATAACTCTGCCTGCTCTGAAGATGGACTCTTCTCCACACTCAATGGGCTCTGATGTGTGAAAGCCCATAAAAGGTGGTACAACTGTAGCTAAAGCTGTCAGTGATGACGCAAAATGAAGATATGTGTCCCAAATCTCTATTTACTGCTCACTGTAGAATCAACCACTGAGTGTCTTTTAAGTGGACAGTAGTGACTGAGTGAACGAACCATGGTCTTTATTTTGCTGCAGCTTCAGTCTTGGATATCATCACTACTCAGCCCAGCAGGTATTAAGGGAAAAAATGTGATTTTAGTATGAATAATCCTGAATTATGAATTCAAACCTTTACCCTTATGATTCACAAATTAATTAATTAATTAATTAATTAATTAATATACGTCGATCTGTGTAAGAGACGCTATAAGTGTTACCATGGTAACATGTATGATGTCATCGCAGGTATTTATTTACCAGCTGTTAAACTGCTGTGTATGTGTCCAACTCTCTGTACTATATGAGCTCATTAAGTCCATTATTAATGTGTGACAGCGATCTCATGATCTCAATAACAAGCCCTGAAGAACTCTGAGAATAATACAACATTTTAACTGGATCACTGTCCTTTACTATGTAAAACAGTTTATGTCGTCCAGGCTGTGCTAAAGTCACAGAGATCTGCATCTCTACGATATTTTTTTTTTTTTTTTTGTCAAGGAATACACACAATAATTTCAGTTAAGGTTTACACTAGTCCACCCCAGGGTGTCACTCAGGAAATATCAACTCATTCTGATGTGACATTTCAAACTTAAAGCCCTTTGAAATCTATCAATAAAATCATATCCATAACTAATATTCATATTAACACTAAAAGGACTATATAATTTAATTTTGATGTGCAGTTTTCAAATTAATGTTCCAGCCGCAGCTCGTAGCAGTCAGCTCCTTTTTAATTTGAAAATCTTGAAATCTGTCTGACAGACAATTTTGGGAATATATTTTAGAAGGCTTTAATTTTGAAATCCTACATCAGAATAACATGATATTTTGTGAGTGACACCCTGGGAAATGGCCTACTATCAGACAGAAGTGAAACTGCTGTGTGATAACAGGTGGTCCCCTTTAAATATCAATATAGATATATGTTATGAATATGTCTGTATGGAGATATTCAGAGGTCTTTTACTTTGAAATCCCGCATCGGAATGACTTGAGATTTCCTGAGTGACATCCTGGGGTGGCCTAGTATCAGTCTGAAGTGGAATTATTGTGTGATAACAGGTGGTTTTCTTTTAAGTATAAGCTGAATGTAGATAGGGAGGTCACTGTTTATATATATATAGGACCATGCTTTTACTTACCATAATGTCTAGTATAAACATGCACCGCAAAACATCGCAGAGGCTAGTTTGACTGTTTTTTTCGAAGTGGAGGCTGGCTTGACTGCAGTGATATTTCTGGGTTACTATTCGGCTAAATCAAGACCAGCATTATCTTTTAAACTTCTCCGATCTGAAATTTAAATGCAGTTTACATTTCATTACATTTACATTACATTACAGTTCAGCTAAAACATAGGATAGCACCTGTGCCTTGATGACGTCATGTTTCATTCAATATCTTCAGACTTTCATTCAATATATTCAGTCATATTATATATATAATAATTTCCTAAACGGCTTGCCATATATATATATATATATATATATATACATACATATATATACATACATACAAACAACACATACTCACACAGACAGTAACTGTGATAAAGCAACACTTTGCACTCAGTTATGAAAGAGTTTATGATAGACCTCATTTCTTAGAACCACCTTATAGTTTTGGCTGCCCTTCCTCTAGTAAATAATAACAGGATGGTTCTCCCATAGTTAATTCCTAATCCCTAATCCCAGAAGCTGGAGCTGGACAACATTTAAAAAGAATTGGAGATTAAAAAACTCAAAAGAGATATTGAGCAACTGGAGTATGGGAAGAAGGTATTGCAGTAAATGGTGCTTAAAAATCTTTTGGTTGAGCATGATTGACATCGTATGCTTATGGCTCTCTTTTCCCAGCAAAGGCAAACAGACAGTGAGAAGAAGTTCATCAAAACATACTGTTAATAATAATGTGATTGTGTGCACTTGGAATAACTCTGCAAAAATTGCTAAATAAATCCTGATGAAGCATATTCCTGCATTTTGATTAATCTCAATGTCAAATCTATCTATCTATCTATCTATCTATCTATCTATCTATCTATCTATCTATCTATCTATCTATCTATCTATCTATCTAAATAGCTCTGTCTCAGACGAGTAGATAGTGTAGTGATCTGTTTATACTTGCATCACTGCTGGATGGTAGAATTAGTTAGTGGTAATTTTAGTCAAGCTGGTTGGATGTGATGGTGCAGGCACACATTCATGTGTGTGTGTTCACACTCTCTCAACAGCTGTCACAGGCCAAAGTAGTCTTGCTACTCCATCGTGCTGCTGGGGATCACGCCAATTAAACCCCACTGAAAGAGAAGGTTCGAGGGAGACACAAGAGGGGCAAATAAACCTCAGTGAAACAGGCTGAGCTACTCGCTAGCTGAAGGTACTGGGATCAGGAGGGAGTGCTCACAATCCGCCATTCGCAAATAATTAGCCCTGTTTGTGAAACACTTAGATGTGCCTTGGCCATCGGAAAATATACATATTAAAGTTCCACCTTCCGCCTTAGGGTCCCTGCTGGTGAGGAATAATAATGTGGTGACAAAGCAGGAAATGGACTGTAATTGTGTGCCTGGAGGGATCAGAGGAATTGTGACATCTTAGTGCCACCTAGAGGAGCATCGGGGTATATTTCCAGAAAGGGTGAGACATAATTACTGTCTATGTACCTTTGTGGTCATTGTGTATAATTCTGTAGTGACTTAGCATCTCTCTCTGGTTGTTTTGTGTCGCTCTGTAGTCATTTTGCTTCTGTATATGTTTGTTTGGCATGTCTTGGTTGTCATTTTGCTTAGTCAATAGACAATAGTGACCACAATTGTAATGCTACCTATTGTGATTTCATTGTCAATATATAATGAATGACAAGGTGTTACTCGTGGCGAAACAAATGTTGTAATCCTGACATGTGCATGTTTTGGTTACACTGGTGCATTTTGGATGAATAAACTGTTTTGATAAGCTGCATGTCAGTAAAGAGAGCTGTGTGAAGTTTTGAAAAATGACTCCTTTGGAGAAACATGACTCAGGTATTATTATATTAGATCATATTATTGTATTAGATATTCAATTCTATATGTTATATTAAATTATAGGTATCTAAAAACTGCAATTAGCTGTGGATATTCATGTTCCCCATGGATACTCAAGTTTTTGGTCATTCCCTTATCAGAGCTGGCCCTACCAAATGTTGCGCCCTAGGCAAGATTTTATATGGCGCCCCCCCATCCATCTGCGATTTACATACGCTTACAAAAGAAATCGAATAGCATTGTTTTTACCATTGTCTTTAATTTATAAGATAGCATGTCACCCAATTTACATGCTTAACAAATTACAAATAAATACAAAAAAATCTGAAATACAATATAAATACCCTTACCACAAAATAAAAACAGATATATAGATTGACTGCTTGAGGCTGCTGCATCACTGGGCTCCTCTGAGGTGGAGGGGACAGAAGGAGCGCTTGATATCTGTTGATGGCCCAACATTTGCAGAGGCTGGACGTCTGAAGAGAGAAGAGGAGTGTTACAGCTATTATATAAAAATGATCATTCTTAGAAAAAAAAAAGAAAAACCTAATAGATACATGTTGTCTACTATGCATGTATAATATACAATGTATTTTTTTCTGATATGCATATTAGATTAGATACAACTTTATTGTCATTACAGTGAAATGTTGATTAGCAGATGCAAAGAAGCAGTAAACTGCAGTTTAATATGGCATGTGGGAATACTAAGTTATGGAGTATTAATAATAATAATAATGATACTTTAACACTGATGTAAAGTTTAAAACAATTAACATGCTTTAGACAATATGAATTGTAACAGTGAACAACTAGGGTTAAAAATCTGATAAAAGGGAATAGCATTTTGATTGACTATTAAAAGCAGGAAAAATGTTAGCTAGCCAGATTGTAAATAAAACAAATAAAAGTGTAGATTAGTCCAATGTAGACACCTACTGAATAGGTTTAATCTTTACAAATGATCCATAAAGTAAAGAGCCTCCAAGTGCCGCCCAGCTGCACAGAAATATAAAACTGCTTATTTACTGATTAGCATGTTGAGGCTAATCGCTCAGAAGAAGTTATCAACTTCACAGTACACTGTGAGATAACTGATGCTTCATTTCATTACTGTATCTTTACTTTACCTCTTTCTTTCTCCCGTTTTTCCTCCTCTTCTTTTCTTTTTTTTCTTCCCTGTGCTCCGGACAGTTCAGCTCGTTTTGACATTTTTACAAACTTCTCTGGTCACATCAATAAATCTGCCCCTCCCCCCACAGAGAGCGAGCAGGTACCATCAGCCGGAGGAGGGGGGGACTTACTTGGTATTTTCATTGTATTTCATTGCTTTACATTTGAATCTATGTGAGCTTTTCCAATTTTAAGAGTTAATAGTAATAACTAGTTTTAATATAATTATATTGAAGGTGAATTTTTTCTCGATTAGCATTTGCCTATATTGCCCAATGGGCCAGCCGGCTCTGTTCCTTATTGATGCATTAATTTCCTTCTGCATCACCTGTGGGCCAACATTTCTATCTGTACACTAATTCTACTATATGTATGTCTTATCTCTAGCTTCAGAACAAATGTTCCATGTCACACTGTTATTGTGGGGTATGATGAACATTGTAGCTTCTACGGTCGCTTTAGACTTGGTGATACCCTCATTATTCTTATGAGTCCTCCTCATGGGGCCTGTAATCTAAGATGTTCTTCGCAATGTATCACAACTAAGTTGGACCATGGAGGAGCTGGCATCAGCACTTTGCACACATCAGGGTTATTCAAGCTCTTTCTCACAGGCAACCTGTATTTACTGTTTCTTTGTCTCTGCTTCCATCTCAGCACGTGGTGGATGAGATGTCACTTCAAGTATTCTATCCTTCCTTTGTGTGTAACCAGGTTGCTTTTTGGTTGTGTGTGTGAGAAAGTTCTAAAGATGTGCACCTGTCAGGGATGCTGTCAGCATTACTGGATGGTCCAATCAGATAAGAGCAGTATAATATGGCTTTTGTGCAGGCCTGCTAAATATGTAGCATAACCACTGGAGCACATGTAGTATTTTATACCTTAACTTCTCGTAATGAAATGTGAGGAGACAAATCTTACATCTACATTCACAGTTTTTAGTGTTGAGTGAGTGAGATTCTTCATTTCACTGAGGAAATGCTATAATATTGCTATAATATAGAACCAGTGTCAGTGAGGACTTTTCTATAGCAACCAGTTCTCTGTTTGTTGTTTTAATTATAATTACAAATATAATCATAATTACATACTAATTCATTTCAGATCAGATTCAGAATTAAATTATGTAATTATAATAAAGAAATAATTACTAAGGAATATAAGCACTGTATATTATCACAGTGTGTTTGCTCTGTAAAATTCAGGACTATGACAGCACAGTTTGGACTGTTTGAATCAGAAGATGCATTAAAAACAGATCATTTATTTTGATTTCTGAGTAGATTTTCACTGGATGGTAAAATAAGATGACACCAAGTGGATGATAAATCTGTCTCGACCGAAGTCACTTGCTTCCCTCTGCTGGTAGGATTCCCTCTGTACAACACATAGAGTGGTATCAGCTGTGACACTGGAACAAATAGCCTTCAACAACAACCTCTGGGGACGGTGTCATTGCAGGGATACGATGACATTGTGTAAAGATAGCCATGTCTGAAAGATCTGAAAGACATGTTTTCCTTGGTGACTGTACTCACTGTAAAATACATCTCTACTGTTGCTTCAGTATTTCATTTTGGATTATTACTTCTGAAGATGATATAATCACATCCCTAATCAAACTCAACTTTATAATATGCACTCAGACAACAGGCACCTTATCTACATAATTTGTCAAGTAAGGAAAACAGAATACTTTAATTGGAATATGACAAGAATTTAAAATTACTCTTTATTTGGTGATAAGAAAGCTATATGAAATTATTTTAAAACTACCCACCATGCTTTTACATAGCTTTGGCTGAACTTTGAACATTGCTAGTTATATGATTCTAATAATTATAAGTTTATTATAAAATAATTAGAAACACATGCACGCACACACACATGCACACACACATACATATCCATAACTATCATAGAGAGGCATACAGAGAGATAGGTGATTTTACAAAACATGATGTAATTTCTGCATTTGATCATAAAGATGGGCATAAAGATGATGGCGTTGATTTGTTGATCACCCAACACAAATCTCGTGCAGAGCTGAACCAACAATGAATGTACCTGTAAAATGTGTATATCCAGAGCCTGATATACCTTATTCTTTTATGCCATAGAGCTTGTTGTCCAGAAACACATCAATGAGCTACACAGTTACACTGGCTAACATTACTACAAACACACTCTCCTTTATTTTGGCTCATCACCATACCCTGTCGTGCTTTCCGAAATACTCAAATGTGGATTAATCCGCCACTGAAAATAGTCCCCAACAAAGGCCCTTTTTCATACTCTGCTCCACTATGTTTGGAGTTGCTTGCTACAGACAGAAATGGGAAGTAAACATTGTTCTGGGCTCTTTTGACAATAAGATAAAAATTGAATAATAAAGGCCTTGTCATTTAAGTTCAGACAAAGCTGTAGTATATGTCTGACTTCAATATTGCAACTGAGTTGGTTTCATCCAGCCCATTCACTGTAGTCAAATTCAAATTCAAATTTATTTATTTAGAGCCCAAAATCACAAACATTGTTTGCCTCGGAGGGCTTTACAATCTGTACACAGTTGTGACACCCTCTGTCCTTAGACCCTCGAACCGAGTCAGGAAAAACTTCAAAAAACCCTTTATGGGAAAAAGAAGAAACCTGAGGAAGAGCCACAGATGAGGGATCCCTCTCCCTGGGACGGACAGACGTGCAATAGATGCCACATGTACAGAGAACATCATCAATCATATTATGGAATTATACATGAGTCGTAATAAGCTGTAGCTATACTGAGTTCATTGGTTTAGTCCATGTGTGAAGGTATCACAGGTAATGGAAATGAGTCTGTGAGTCCAGGTGCATCTCTAGATGTCCTCATATGGAGCTCTGGGCCACTCGACCTTCTCTCCACAGCACAGACACAGATCATGTCCCCACCAGGCCAGTGAACCTCAGACAGATGGACCACAACCAGAATCAGTGAGGAACCTGCAAGACTGGAGAGAACAAAGAGGACCGGGGCTCTGGCAGTAACATGCACTTTACAGGACATAAGAGTATTCACATTAACCGTTTTGACACTTTAGCCAATTTAACTACTTTAACCAGTTTAGCCACTTTAACCAGTTTCTAAAAGTGACTCCAGTTTGCACTACTACCATAATATGAGTAAAGGAAGCAGAGGAAGAGGGAGAGGTGCCCGATGCATCATGGGAGCCCCCAGCCCGGCAGTCTAAACCTATAGCAGCATAACTAAGGGCGAGCCTGTGCCCACCCTAACTATAAGCTTTATCAAAAAGGAAGGTTTTAAGTCTATTCTTAAACACTGACACTGTGTCTGCCTCTCGGACCCAGACTGGGAGCTGGTTCCAGAGAACAGGGGCCTGATAGCTGAAGGCTCTGCCCCCTAGACTACTTCTGGAAACCCTGGGAACTACAAGTAAGCCTGCGTTTTGGGAGCGCAGCGCTCTAGTCGGTTGATAAGGAGTTATCAATTCATTAAGATATGATGGTGCCAGACCATGCAGAGCCTTATATGTGAGGAGTAAGGATTTTAAAATCCACTCTAAATTTTACAGGGAGCCAATGCAGAGAAGCCAATACTGGAGTAATATGGTCTCTTTTCCTGGTTTTAGTCAGCACCCGAGCAGCGGCATTCTGGACCAGCTGTAGAGTCTTTAACGACTTGTTTGGGCAGCCTGATAAAAGTGAATTACAATAATCCAGCCTGGAAGAGACAAATGCATGGACTAATTTTTCAGCATCGCTTTGGGACAAAAAGTGCCGAATTTTTGCGATGTTGCGCAGGTGGTAAAAGGCAGACCTTGAAATATGCTTAATATGGGTGTCAAAGGACATATCCTGATCAAATAAAACCCCGAGGTTCCTTACAGTGGTGCTGGAGGCCCAGTTAATGCCATCCATCCAACAAGGCTATCATAGGAGAAAGCGTGTTCCTCAGGTGTTTCGGATCCTAATAGGATCACTTCAGTTTTATCTGAGTTCAACAACAGGAAATTTCTGGTCATCCAAGCCTTTATATCTTTAAGGCAGGCATGGAGTTTCAGGAGCTGATCAGTTTTGTGTGGCTCCACTGATAAATATAATTGGGTGTCATCAGCATAACAATGGAAATCTATGGAGTGCCTCCTGATGATATTGCCAAGGGGCAGCATATACAAAATAAACAGAATTGGACCTAAGCACTGAACCTTGTGGAACTCCATGACAGACTTTAGTATGCACAGAGGATTCATTATTAATATGGACAAACTGAGACCGATCTGATAAGTATGATCTGAACCAGTTTAATGCAGACCCTTTAATACCAAGCAGTTTTTCCATTCTCAGCAACAGGATGTGATGGTCAACTGTATCAAAGGCAGCACTGAGGTCTAACAGGACAAGTACAGACAGAAGCCCTCTATCTGATGCTGTCAACAGGTCATTAGTGACTTTCACAAGTGCTGTTTCTGTGCTATGGTGAGCTCTAAATCCTGACTGAAAAACTTCAAAAAGACTATTACTGTGGAGATAATTACATAACTGGCTGGCAACGGCTTTCTCTAGAATCTTAGACAAAAAGGGGAGGTTGGATATTGGTCTATAATTGGCTAACACATCTGCATCAAGTGTAGGTTTTTTGATCAATGGTTTAATTACAGCTACTTTAAAAGACTTGGGTACAAAGCCTGACACCAGAGACAGATTAATAATATGCAGCAGCAGTGATGTGCCAATAAATGGGAAAACTTCCTTAAGCAGCGTAGATTGGGATCGGGTCTAGGAGACAAGTTGTTGCTTTCGATGCTGAAACTAACGAGGATAATTCGGGAAGGCCAATTGGAATAAAACTGTCTAAGCAATTGTCAGGTTTTAATGTATCTGCTCCTAAATTTCCTGAGTCTGAAGGATCGGAGTCTAACGAGGGCAGATCCTGACAAATTTTGTCCCTAATATTCAGAATCTTGTCATTAAAGAAGCTCATGAAATCATTACTACTTAAACTTAAGGGAATGCAGGGTTCAATAGAGCTATGGCTCTGTGTCAGCCTGGCTACAGTGCTGAAAAGAAACCTAGGGCAGTTCTTATTTTCCTCTATTAATTCTGAATAGTAGGCTGCTCTGGCATTACACAGGGCTTTCCTATATGTTTTGAGACTCTCTTTCCAGGCTAGGCGAGAGTCCTCCTCTTTGGTGGAGCGCCATATCCTTTCCAATTGTCGCGTTGTTTGTTTTAACTTGCGAGTTGCAGAGTTAAACCATGGTGCCAATCTCTTCTTGTTTTATAATCTTTCTTTTTAGGGGCGCAACAGAGTCCAGAGTGCCTCTGAGTGAGTCCATGGTGTTACTAACAAGTTGGTCAATTTGGGGGGAGCTCAAAAAATGAGAGTCGTCAGAGATACTAGGAAATCTTACTGACTTTAATGCTGTCGGAATTGCTTCCTTAAATTTAGTCCTAGTACAATCGGGTAACCATCTAGTGAACACTAATTTTTCTAGAGGTGCATAGTCCAGTAATAGGAATTCAAATGATACTAAGTAGTGGTCTGATAACACAGGATTTTGGGGGGAGACTATTAAGTGCTCAATATCAATACCATAGGTGAGGACCAAATCAAGGGTGTGATTGTGACAGTGAGTTGGAGAATTTACTCTCTGAGAAAACCCAATGGAGTCCAATAATGAGATGAATGCTGTGCTAAGACTGTCACTATCCATGTCCACATGAATATTAAAATCACCTACAATAATTACCTTGTCATTTTCAAGGACTAAATTTGACAAGAACTCTGAAAATTCAGATAAGAATTCAGAGTATGGGCCTGGGGGGCGGTACACTACAGCAACTAGTATTGGCTTTGTGCTCTTCCAGGCTGGAGATGAAAGAGTAATAGTAAGGCTTTTCAAATGAGCTGTAGCCCTCTTTAGGCCGAGAATTTATTAATAGGGCTGAATTAAAAATGGCTGCAACTCCACCTCCTCGTCCAGTGTCTCGAGGAACATGAACGTTAGAATGACTCGGTGGAGTGGATTCATTTAGGCTAACATATTCTTCCTGACCTAGCCAGGTCTCAGTAAGGCAGAACAGGTCTATATCAGAGTCAGATATCAAATCATTTATCAGAACAGCCTTAGAGGCCAGAGATCTGATGTTTAAGAGGCCACACTTAATTTTCTTATTATGCTGTCGCTGAGTTGCTACAGCAGTTGTGTTAATTTTTATTAGATTTTTATGAATAACTCCCCTTTTTGGTTTTAAGAGTTTAAATGGTCGCTGGGCAGACACAGTTTCTATTCTATATTGGGTGTGCAGCTGCTCTAATGGAGGCGCAGAGAAGCGTGTAAGACTGCAGCTCTGCTTACTGGTCCCAACTCTGGTATGTCATGAATTAGGACTAATAAAACTTTCTATATTTCTAGACAGGAGAGCGGCTCCAGCCAAAGTGGGATGGATACCATCTCTCCTAATCAGGCCAGATCTCCCCCAAAAAGGCTGCCAATTATTAATAAAGCCCACGCCGTTTGCCGGACACCACCTCGTTAACCACCGGTGGAATGACGTCATGCGGCTGTACATGTCGTCACTGGTCAGATTAGGAAGGGGTCCAGAGAAAACTACGGAGTCCGACATCGTTTTTGCAAACTTACACACCGACTCCACATTAATTCTGGTGACCTCAGATTGGCGTAATCAGGCGTCATTAATGCCGACATGAATTACAATTTTACCATATTTACGCTTATCCTTTGCCAGCAGTTTCAAATTTGACTCGATGTCGCCCGCTCTGGCCCCAGGGATGCATTTGACTATGTTCCCCGGTGCTGCTAACTTCACGTGTCGGACTATGGAGCTGCCAATGACCAGAGTTGGTTTGTCAGCGGGTTTGTCGCTGAGGGGGGAGAATTTATTGGACACGTGAAGTGCTTTGGTGGTGAACCTTGGTGGACTTTTTTGAGCTCTGCCTCCTTCGAACAGTCACCCAGCCGCCCGGCTGCTCGGGGTCTGCCGGGAGGGAGTGCTAGCTGATGCTAACCCTGCACTCGGTCAATCGGCTTTTGGCTACTGGGGACTGGCTAACTAACTTCGCTACGCTAGCATAACTGCTAACATTGGTGCCGAGCCGCTTCTCTAATTCTGTCAGCCTCGCCTCCAAAACTACATATAAACTACATTTATTACAGGTACCATTTACCGCTAAAGGAGGCAGAGGAGTAGCTGAAACATCTGACACACCGAGCAGGAGAGAGAGAGAGGAGGAGGGAGAGGGAGAAGCCATTGCTAATAAGAGATAGCAAAGGAGCTAACCACGGAACCAAATTAATTAAAAAGAGTTTTACGCAAAATTTAAGCTTTTGGACAGCTAAAAAGTCGCTAGCGGTGGTTAGTCACAGTTGTACACAATTTAGAGAGTATTTAAGAAACAATTATGCTCTGGAGTCTCAAGACTATTCACACAGCTCTAGCACAAGCAAGGAGAACAGGAAATGACGCAATACGCTCATCGTAGCACGTAGAACGTCAGGTGATCCTCTCCACCACTCCTAGCTGCATGTCATTCATCCAATCACTACATATGTTAAAACCTTCTATTGCACCTCTTTCCATTCATACACAGGGCCTTTTCTTTATTCTTGTGCTGTGTGTCTCATAGCCTCCCACTGCTCCCACACACAGTCTATAAAATCTGAGTCTGATCAGAACTTTACAATTAATTAAGTGCACCTTATATTCATGTGTGAAGTCTTTTCTCTGAGAACTGTTTAATGACCTCTGACTTTTTTTCTTGGTCATCACCAGGCCAAATCCCTTCTTCCTCTTGTATTAAATATATGTCGATATGCCTTTAGTTTCACACCAAGTTAATAAGTTGTGGACATTTATTAGACAATGTTTAGTGCAGTTTTATAAATGTAAAATACTGAAGCTTTACCTTTCTGGGTCTCTAACATCCCTTCAGATGAAACAATCTGTGAAAGGCACATTGCTCTTTTGTGGAGCTACTTCCAACAGACACTTAGAGGACACTGCTTTGCTCTAAAGTTTCAAAAACTTTAAAGTAACTGTAGAGTCAAAGAAGTTGGGGACCACTGACTGGACCATTCCACACAAAAGTTGCCTGTCTCTGTAAAAAGAGCCATTGTCCTTGTGTTGTTGTGGCATCAATCCACAAGATGCTAAAATAAAATGAAAAGTATTAATGTAAATATATGGAGATTGAAAGTAACAAAATGAAGTTAAAATCAGTTATTGGAAAACAGTGGAGATCTTAACCATAGCCAGTTGAGTGTGTTTGTTATTCAGAAGCGATGGAGGCATGGTACCCTCAGGGTGTAGTTGAACTCTGGGAAAACAGACATATTTGATTATGTCATCATTTGCATTGCCCCCCTCCCACGCTCTTATTAAGTTTCATGAAGAAATCTGGCAGTGGAGCTCTGGGTTAGGCCAACATTTCAGCAGAGCGGTGGACTATGAAAACCACACGGCTACTTATTACATGGAGAGAGATCCCATCTGATGCTGGGTCGTGATAAAACACAAGGCTCTGCAGAGCTCCAGCAGCAGCCCACAGCAGGGCCTATCATTTGGCAGATGTGTAATGATTCTGCAAATGAAAAACATACAGAGATGGCTGTCAATCATTTTCTACAACTCCCAAGTATCCCAGTCTCTGTGGCTACATATCTCAACAACAGTTATTTCAAATTAGTCTACTGTTTACACGCAGACTGTTAATCAGTGTCTTTGCTAATTTTAGCATTCCCTTCAATCTATTATGGAAAGTGGAATTGTAAATGTTTATCATGCTGTGATTCTCTTGTTTGAGTCCTAAAGTGTTCAGTATAAAATAAATAAGCACTTGTAGCAGTATCTGGTTTATCAGATATTACAATATGATCATTCATAATTTGTATGAAATTCTTAATTTCAAGTCTCAATTTCAGATATTAGAAACATTTTGTATTAATTTTAAATAATACAGAATGACTTTTTGGTTCATAGACAGAAAAAAAACACCAAATCAAGTTCTTTGTAAACAAAATATTTATTAATCTACTAAACTACACACAGAACTAACAACTATTATTCACAACTACATATATATTAATGAATACAACCATAAATGAAAACACAATACAGTGGTGAACAGTTCAGGGATGAATGATGATTATTTTATAGCAGATGATGCAGAGAATTGTATGTAACAATCAGAAAATGCTTGTTAATTCAATAAAGTAAATTATATTTAATACATTAAATTGTTACATACAGCCCCAGCATTTCATACTATATTATCAACATATTAATTGGGGCTTGAGATTGCTAGCAGTAAAATCACCACTTATCTTAACTTATCATATATTATACATCTTCATAGTGCTATCTGTATATATATAGTCAGATTCCTAGTATATGACCTACTTGGCAAGAAATCTGATTTTGATGTAATAATTAAAAAGGCTAATCCTGTCCTCATCTAGCAATAAATCACCTTGTAGTCCTTTATAGAATCAGCCTCTACTGTCAAGTCAGAATGTCACCTCGATGACGAGAGGAGGTGATGCTCTGGATGGGAGGAGAAGTGGCTGGCTCTTGACATCTGGACCAGAGAAGGTGGAGGCATTTCATTCCCAGTGAAGACATCTACCATTGGGCGCCTTCAGGGGCCTCTCTGTCCCACCTAGTGACCTATCAAATTGACACCTTCACTACCTCTGGCAGAGAGGTGGACAGCTGAGGTCCAGCCTCCATTTCAGCTTCTGCTGTGCTCACTTTAAACCCTGTCTTTATCTGGATTACTGTTTCTCTGTGGGTAACTAGCTCTATATGACTTATGGACACCATGAGTCTAATGTGTAATATTATGGACATCAGCATTAAACCCTGAAATGAACCATATGTACTTCTTTCAGTTCTCATACTGTTAGACACTTACATTCATACTTTTTTTTTGGTTGCTTTACAATTACTTCGATTACCCAGTTAACCAGTCATTACTTATGTTTATGAAACCTACTATTGACCTGTTACATTTGCATTTTTGCATCTTACCAGTAATCTTTTTTTGTTTTGTTATTTGTTTATTTTTAAATAAATATAAGTATGTTTTCATTTTACCACTTTAGTACTGAAACTGCCCCTCCTTGAACCGCCACCTTACTGTGGTGGAGGGGTTTGTGTGCCCGAATGATCCTAGGAGCTATGTTGTCGGGGGCATTACGCCCCTGGTAGGGTCTCCCATGGCAAACAGGTCCTAGGTGACGGGCCAGACTAAGAGCGGTTCACAAGCCCATCATGAACAGAAGAACATCAAGGACCGTTACGTCGCCTCGGATTGGCGTTACCAGGGGCCCCACCCTGGAGCCAGGCCTGGGGTTGGGGCTCGCAGGCGAGCGCCTGGTGGCCGGGTCTTTGCCCACGGGACCCGGCCGGGCTCAGCCCGAAATGGCGACGTGGGCCCGCCTTCCAGTAGGCTCACCACCCGCAGGAAGGTCCATGAGGGGCCGGGTGCAATGTGGTTTGGGTAGCAGTGGCGTGGCAGGGGGCCTCGACGACCCAATCCTGGACCAAAACTCTGGCAATAGGGACATGGAATGTCACCTCGCTGGGGGGGAAGTCCTGAGCCTGAGTCATGCAGGGGAGGCTTGAGAGGTACCGGCTAGAGATAGTCGGGCTCACCTCCACGCATAGCTTGGGCTCTGGAACCCAGCTCCTTGAGAGGGGCTGGACCCTCCACTACTCTGGAGTTGCCCAGGGTGAGCGTACGGCGAGCTGGTGTGGGCTTGCTTATAGCTCCCCAGCTCAGCCGCCATGTGTTGGAGTTCACCCCGGTGAACGAGAGGGTCGCTTCCCTGCGCCTTCGGGTTGGGGATAGGTCTCTTGCTGTTGTTTGTGCCTACGGGCCGAACAGCAGTACAGAGTACCCGGCCTTCTTGGAGTCCCTGGGAGGGGTACCATTGATAGTGCTCCGACTGGGGACTCCATTGTTCTACTGGGGACTTCAACGCTCACGTGGGCAACAACAGTGATACCTGGAGGGGCGTGATCGGGAGGAACGGCCTCCCCGATCTGAACCCGAAAGCGGTGTTCTGTTATTGGACTTCTGTGCTAGTCACAGTTTGTCCATAACGAACACCATGTTCAAGCATAAGGGTGTCCATCAGTGCACGTGGCACCAGGACACCCTAGGCCGGAGGTCGATGATCGACTTTTGTTGTCGTTTCATCTGATCTCCGGCCGTATGTCTTGGACACTCGGGTAAAGAGAGGGGCTGAGTTGTCAACCGATCACCACCTGGTGGTGAGTTGGATCCGCTGGCAGAGGAGGAAGTTGGACAGACCTGGCAGACCCAAACGTATTGTGAGGGTCTGTTGGGAACGTCTGGCCGAGCCCTCTGTCAGGGAGGTCTTCAACTCCCACCTCCGGAAGAGCTTCTCACAGATTCCGAGGGAGGCTGGAGACATTGAGTCCGAGTGGACCATGTTCTCTGCCTCCATTGTCGACGAACGGCGGTTCGAAGTTGTGGACGCAAGGTCTCTGGTGCCTGTCGTGGCGGCAACCCCCGAACCCGGTGGTGGACACCGGAAGTAAGGGATGCCGTCAGGCTGAAGAAGGAGTCCTATCGGACCATGTTGGCCTGTGGGACTCCTGACGCAGGTTGACAGGTACCGGCAGGCCAAGCAAGCCTGCAGCCCGGACGGTCCTGGAGGCAAAAACTCGGGGGTCTGGGAGGAGTTCGGTGAGGCCATGGAGGAGGACTATCGGTCGATCCTCGAAGAGATTCTGGCAAACCCGTCCGGAGCCTCAGAAGGGGGAAGCAGTACTCTGCCAACACTGTTTACAGTGCAGGTGGGGAGCTGTTGACCTCGAACTGGAGACATTGTCGGGACGGTGGAAGAAATACTTCGAGGATCTCCTCAATCCCACCGACTTGCCTTCCAATGAGGAAGCGGAGGCTGGGGTCTCTGAGGTGGACTCGTCCATCACCCAAGCCGAAGTCACTGAGGTAGTTCGTAAGCTCCTCGGTGGCAAGGCGCCGGGGGTGGATGAGATCCGCCCTGAGTACCTCAAAGTCTCTGGATGTTGTGGGGCTGTCTTGGCTGACACGCCTCTGCAACATTGCATGGAGGTTGGGGACAGTGCCTCTGGTGTGGCAAACTGGGTGGTGGTGGTCCCTCTTTTTAAAAAGGGGGACCGGAGAGTGTGTTCCAACTACAGGGGATCACACTTCTCAGCCTCCCCGGGAAGGTCTACGCCAGGGTACTGGAGAGGAGAATTCGGCCGATAGTCGACCCTCGGATTCAGGAGGAACAATGCTGGTTTTCGTCCTGGTCGTGGAACACTGGACCAGCTCTATACCCTCCACAGGGTGCTTGAGGGTTTATGGGAGTTTGCCCAACCAGTCCACATGTGCTTTGTGGATCTGGAGAAGGCATTCGACCGTGTCCCTCGTGGTATTCTGTGGGGAGTGCTCCGCGAGTATGGGGTCCGGGGCCTTTGCTAAGGGCTGTTCGGTCTCTGTACGACCGGAGCAGGAGCTTGGTTCGCATTGCCGGCAGTAAGTCAGACCTGTTCCCAGTGCATGTTGGACTCCGGCAGGGTTGCCCTTTGTCACCGGTCCTGTTCATAATCTTTATGGACAGGATTTCTAGGCGTAGCCAGGGGCCGGAGGGAGTCCGGTTTGGGAACCACAGGATTTCATCTCTGCTTTTTGCAGGATGATGTTGTCCTGATGGCTTCATCAGGCCAGGACCTTCAGCATGTACTGGAGCGGTTTGCAGCCGAGTGTGAAGCGGCTGGGATGAGAATCAGCACCTCCAAATCCG
Organism: Scortum barcoo; assembly: GCA_023238725.1. NCBI lineage: Eukaryota > Metazoa > Chordata > Actinopteri > Centrarchiformes > Terapontidae > Scortum > Scortum barcoo. Next base: position 23,742,309 of record CM041539.1, read on the forward strand.
AGGCCATGGTTCTCGACCGGAAAAGGGTGGCATGCCCTCTCCAGGTGGGTGGAGAGGTCCTGCCTCAAGTGGAGGAGTTCAAGTATCTCGGGGTCTTGTTCACGAGTGAGGGAAAGATCGGAGCGTGAGATTGACAGGCGGATTGGTGCAGCGTCCGCAGTTATGCGGTCGGTGTATGCCGGACCGTCAGTGGTGAAGAAGGAGCTGAGTCGAAAGCGAAGCTCTCGATTTACCGGGTCAATCTACGTTCCCACCCTCACCTATGGTCATGAACTTTGGGTAATGACCGAAAGGACAAGATCGCGGATACAAGCGGCCGAAATGAGTTTCCTCCATGCAGGGTGGCTGGGCGCTCCCTTAGAGATAGGGGTGAGAAGCTCAGGTCACTCGGGAGGAGCTAGGAGTAGAGAGCCGCTGCTCCTTCACGCATCGAGAGGAGTCAGCTGAGGTGGCTTGGCATTAGCATCTGTTTCGGATGCCCCCTGGACGCCTCCCTAGGGAGGTGTTCCAGGCATGTGTCCCACCGGGAGGAAGGCCCCGGGAAGACCCAGGACACGCTGGAGAGACTATGTCTCTCGGCTGGCCTGGGAACGCCTCGGGGTCCCCCCGGAAGAGCTGGAGGAAGTGTCTGGGGTGAGGGAAGTCTGGGCATCTCTGCTCAGACTGCTGCCTCCGCGACCCGGTCCCGGACCAAGCGGATGAAGAAGATGAGAAGAAGAAGATGAAGTACTGAAACTGCTGCACAACTATTTACCTCAGGATGAATAAAGTAATTTTACTCCTATAATTAACTTAAACACTGTTTTACATCTTATGTCTTAGTTCTCCATTATCTTTTTTATAAGATTTTTTTGTATATATTTTGTATGAGTACTTTTGTAGAGTACTGTAAGAGGAAGCCTGGGGACAAAGAATTTCAGTGCCAACAATTGCTGCTCTGTAAATGTTGTGGATATTTGTTTATTTACATCCACAGCGTCTAACTGAAATTATGTGTCATGAAAAGGGAGATTATGAGATAACTTATCAAATAAACTTATTAAATATTAAACTCATTAGAAATAAACATATTAAATATTAAAAGAAGTGTCATTGAATAAAATTCATCAGATGAAGAAGAAGCTTTAAAGATAAAAACATCTATAAACGTCCTTAATATAGTTATATATAACTATATGAAAAGCATGAAAATAAGAATGATGAAATGACATTTCATAATGAAGAATTAAGTTTTAATAAGTTCTTAAAATATGAAGAAGTTTATATACAGTTTATATATATGATTATTTATTTCATAATGTTACTTTTATACATTGGGTTCCATAGTTTACATTGTATTAAGCAGAGCAAGCAGTTTTTAAGCTGTGCTTTCATAGCTGGTATGACTTTTTTATTTTATTTTCTTCTTTTAGAGAATTATAATTTCCCACTTTAATAATCAAGGCTAGATGCATATTCAAAAATCTTTAATTCAAATTGTTCCCTGCTCAGATTACAGTGGATTTTCATCATTGATTTTAAAATATAAAGTCTTTGAAACTGTAACAGAAAAATATCAGAAACTCATCATAACATTTACCCTCATTTCTAAAGTGATGTTCACTTAATATTTGTGAAACTAACATGTGACTTAGAACATGGAGCCCTTTGATAGACTGACAGTTCTCCAGGGTGGATCCTTCTTCCTTTCCAAGATCAGAAGTTTGGAGAGATTTTTTATTTTTAAGATGTTGATTTTTGGTGTTTCTTTCCCATTTATAATAACTAAATATAATAAATCAGAGAATATAATATAATAGGCTCAGTAGTAGAAACAAATACCAATACAGTTTAGAGATACTACTACTAAATTACTACCAGAGCAGAATAAGTTGAAGTAACAGAAAAAAAGATTATTAGAATTACAGTTGACTTATGATCATATATAAAAAAATGCAGCTTATATGGTGTTTTTCTAAGCAGCTTGCCGTGTACAACACAAATAGTTCAGAATTTGATGAAATCTACTTACTCACTTTATCTGTGAAACTGACAAGATTGATATCAGTCTTAAGGTCTGGCTGAGGTGGTGAGCCCTGATCAGCGTAAAGACTGGAAGCAGGAAGCTCACTGGATCTGTCTAAAGTTCACCTACAAACACCTCTAAATTTCAGTTATTAACATGTTGTATCTTGTTGGTTTAATCTATACATAAACAGTTAAAAACAGTTTAAAAAAAAAGATAATCTGTAGTTTTCGGGGGAGTTGCATGCTGGAAGTGTTTCTTGACGGTGTGCAGCCTCCCACAGTTTTGTTATCACAGTGACGTTGCCAGGTCCAAACCTGGTATTAATACCACTGTTGCTGTACAGAGACCAAAACCAAGACTGAGTCTGGCAGCGTACAGTAACACAGAGACGTTCTGCCCGGATGGATAACTGTTGTTCATTAGGAGATAGTTCCAGCATGTAACTCCACCGAAAACCACAAATTTTTTTTACATTTCAGTTTGCGTACGGTTTACTCAAACAAGCTATAACATGTAAAACATTTAGCTTCAAGAGTGTTTGAAGGTATTTGCTGTGACTTTGGACAGAGGAAGGCAACCTGCCCCCCACTTCCAGTCGTTATGCTAAACTGGGCTAATTGCCAGCTAATTATCTAGCTCTCTATGTAACATACAGACATGAAACTGAAATCCATGTTCTCATCTCATGCTCAGAAAGAGATCAAATAAGTATGTGTTTCCTAAAATGTGGAAGTGATTATTTAAGCTAAACAGTTTTAATAATAGTGTAAAAATACATTTTTACCCTTTTAACACAAAGCAAATTTAACAAAAGCAAATGTACTTAAATGATAGATAGATAGATAGATAGATAGATAGATAGATAGATAGATAGATAGATAGATAGATAGATAGATAGATAGATAGATAGATAGATAGATAGATAGATAGATAGATAGATAGATTATATAATTTAATTAAAAATAAAATAAAAAATAAATAAAAAATGTTTGCTCCATTAATAAATCACTGTATTGCTGTTTGTCACTGTTTCACCTGCACAACCTTACACCCTTTGATAAATCTCAATTCCATAATACATATACTGCTTGTTAATCTCATAAAGCTGAGTGTTGTGTCTGTGTGTGCATAGGCCTTTGGGTGAGGGGGGCTACAGGGACATATGTGCCCCCCTTGGCGACAATGTCACAATTTATTATGTGCCGTTTTTCTTCAGGCCGTGCCACGTTTACAGCATCTGCCACAGTGGTGACTGGCCAGACTTAAAGAGTATTATCAGGAGAATAGTTTTGCATATATTACAGGGTTAAGTGCAAACCAATCCGCTTTATCCAAACACAGCAATCCAAACAGAGCACTGGGCCTGGGAGACTGATGAGTAACACACTCAGCCGGGGCCCCAGAAACCCCTGAACCCCCCTTTTCCACCCTCCCATCACACACTGGGCTCACACTGATTGGCTCTGATTGGTTGTATAAAATACAGCACTGACTTTTTGATTATATTACATATGGTCACGCATGGATTGGTGCCCCGTGCTGCAGATACCAGAGCCTCAGCGGCCCCGCAGCAGTCGCCAGAACTCCAGATCACTGCAAGGACACACGGAGGGAAAAAGCCGTGATTGTAATGACTCCAGGAAATACGTAACACGCTCAAGGATGGTCTCTGGTGTTTATGACACAAGTGTACTTGGTCCCGTCTTGCTCGTGGTCTGCAGCATGTGAGGCCCAGGGCAGGTCCTGACCAAATCTAACCGCCCCTCGCAGGTTACCACAAGTTCACCAGTGTCACATTACAGGAACTGCATTGTGGGTGAAGTGGCACAAGAGGACTTCCAAACAGACTTTCAGCAGGTCAGAGGGAAATTGTTTTGGCATTTTAAATGGAACACCTCCGTAAGCAATCCACGCTGACCTCTCAGGTGCCTAACCCCTCGGTGGAGATAGAGGGGTTGGAGGTTTGTGGTCGGGGGTGTCGGCCCACAGGGAGCGCGGCAGATAGGGTTTAATCCGTGAAGGCCTCGGCCAAAGCTGATTTCCCACGTAGCCTCATCAGCTTGAGTTACAGATTTAAAAGACAGGACCCTTCTTGTATCACTTGCCTTTTCACCTCTTTCAGCTCTGTTATTTCCCAGCTTTAGCATTCTCAATCCAATAAGGAATCACAGACATCTTGATTTATAGCACATGCAGACTGAGCACAAACATTTGTGGAACTTTCAAAAATTGTCTTTATTGTTGTCTTGGTGAGAAACACTTCAGTGAATTAATCTGATTCAATTGTATCACAGTTGGAGAGGTTCAGATTTCTATTTTTCTGAAGTTGTCCCACCTCTTCCTGGATAAAGGAGACACTGGAGTGCAGGAACCTACTTCTGAAGAAACAGAATAGAAGAAAATGTGAATATTTTTTTAACGGTTCACAAATTTAGAAAAAGAAATTCAAATTTTGAAAGTGTAAATATGAATTTGGGTTTGTAGAGTGCTTTTAGAGTGCAGAAATTACAGTCTATCATTAGCTCAATTTGAAATTTAGAGAAAAAAATATGAAATTGAGTCAAAAAGTTTTATTATCATATTTAATTTGTTTAAGCAATCTGGTATTACACTTTAATAAAGCTAGGCAACTTTCAACAGGTAAAAAATAAAATGGTTAAAATCTGTGCATCTGAGATACCCTGACTTTTGTTTCTATTATGGGTCAAACTCCAAAAACACTGGGTCCTACATTTCCCATAATGCAACTCAATAGTCTCTTTCATTAGACCTATCCTGTCTGGTAAATGTCCATGTCTTTCAAACATGACGTCCCCAGTGTGTAACACAAACTTTCTGTAAGAACTGGCAGCTCAAACCTCCTGATGACATCATCAGGGTTAGTGTAGGCTGCACAGAGATGCAGGAGAATGTAAAAGACACGCTATGCTCCGTGTAGGTGAAACGTGTTTGGTGTTAAAGCATTTGCTAAAATAAATAAATACAAACTTAACTGTCACGAGTCTTTGTGCTCAAACAAACTTGTTCTCACAACATGCACTTGTAATTATGTTCAGTGACACATCACACACACACTCGCTGAGTCAAAACCAACAGCTGTGAAAACAACTCTGTCTTGTATTTGGTTTTATTCTTATTAGAAGTTGAATATCTGGAGTTTTCCCTCAGCAGCGTATGTCTTTTATTTGTATAGGAATTTCATGCACCATGTTTGACTGGACATATTTCAACTTGAACGATAATGACATTGTTTCACTTTTATTGAAAACAATTGATCAGTTTAAATCAATCACATTTACTGTAAAAAAAACAACAAAAACTTTGAAAACAAAATATTGAAAACAAAAACTGATTCACACTTTGGCCTCTCCTCACATATTTAAAAAGTTTTAAGATTGGAGATGGAGCTCAAGATACCTTTTATTATTTTAAAACAAATTTAAAAAAAGCTTCATTATTTGATGAAACTAAAACGTTTTCTCAGATGTTAATTACAGTGTCAGTTTGGAGAAAAAACTGTTTCAATGCAGAATTATTTTTTTTATAATTTAATGTTAAAATGGTGTTTGCTGTGATCCAGGTGAGGAGAATGATCGGACAATGACAGACGTTGCTATTATTCCCATCATGCCATGCACACATAAACTATTACCGTAGACATCCTGCCTCACAAAAACACTCCTCCTCTGTAATTGTAACCACAGTGATTAAGGTTGCGTTGTGTGTATTGGTGTGTGCAGTCGGGGTCGTGCTTGGTGTGACATTTAAAGGTTACACTCAAACATGCTACATCCATGTAAATCGTCTATCATGCAGCGGGGACAAGAGGGGTTTTGAGTAAAGCAGGCAGGCTTTGCTTCTCGTCCAAGGCTGCAGACTGATGGGGTGATGTTGATACAGCACTGGGGGAGCAGCTGAAGCCCACCCAAAGCACACACACACATATACACATATCCGTTCACCGCTTGACGTTTTGTTTTGTCACGGCCATTGTGGCGAGAGCTGTCACTAACAGAGAAACAGCGTGACCATGTTGATTAAGCCAACCTTTTGGGCAAGGAGTGGAAATATGCTGTCAGCTCATTACAAAAATACATAAGCTCTCACTTCCAATTACTCACTTTACAGCTGGAGATTAGACAGGGGAGCGGCTGCCAGCACTGCAGTCTTTCTGGGGTCAGTGGAGATGACTGTAATCACAAATTATATCAGTTTCTATAAAACCTCCCCCACCTCAACCAGCCACCCTCTTATCCTGTCATCCATCTTTAAACACAGCCTGCTGCCCTTTTCCTCAACTCACCTGAAAAGCAAAGTCAAATATTTACACTTGTGTGTTAGCTGCCTTTTAAGTGAATTTCATAGTTCATGAAACATCACAGAGATGTTTGGATGGCTGTTGCCTTCGGCAGCCTCGCTTCACAAGATATGGGACTGTGTGCTGATACATAACTTGGTGAGGTGAGGTTTATTGTTGAAGGGTTGTTTTACCCAAATCGGTATATTTCTCACTTCCCTCTAGTATCTTTCCATCCAGACAGTTTAAATCTCTGAGATTTCTACCTCTGCCCCAACACAATGGAAATAAATGGAATCTTATTTGTGGGTCTTCCAGCATTGAAAAATGACACTTGAAAACATCAAGAGCAATGTGGATTTCCAAAAAGACGTGCCTGTTGCTGTGAATAATCCACAGATCTTATCATAGACTCATATTTTCATGGTAAATAAATGTAGCGCTGGTACATATAAAAGCACAAGACAGCAAACTCACACAGGCTTAGATCAGAGCTTGAACCTTTTCTTGACCATGACCGCCAAGTTAGCCAGGATTCTTGGCTCCATGCCTCCATGGACCTTCACAGACCTCCTCGGTGATCCTGATATCCCCCAAACCTCCCTCCCAAAGGCCCTTCTTCTTCCAGAACGGATCAAATCTGCTTAATACCTGACAAGCCCTGTAAACTCGCTGTCCGTTAAGACTGACTTTGCTGTTTTTTCAGAGCGGTGAAGGAGAGGATGTGGAGCTGGGAGGCTTCAGCGAGTCCCAGCTCTGATTGCAGCTCACAGTCTGTATACATACAGGCTGATGGCCGGGGAGAGCCGGTGAAGCAACACCAGACTTTGTAGATATAATGTCAGATTCAGATTCAGATTTATTTTGTCACATATAATCATAGCGAAATGTGTGTCATATATATCATTCCTGGAAAACTAACAACACAACCTGAGAGACAGGTCATATATTATCTTTCAGTGTTTGGAACAGACTGCCATCATCATACCGGCTATGAGGAGGAGAGGACTCGCTTTTTGGAGAGCCTGTTGTATCCCACTTGATCATTTATTTGAGCGACAGTTTTTTAATTTGCAGATATTGCAGAATGATTCATTTGTTGTGTGTTTTTTGCCCACTGGTTGGTATAGCATTCACGTTTTGATGAAATTTTAGCCTTTGATTTAGCATTTTTGGCATGTCAGAATGCTACATTGTAATGTCACTGTGAATCATTTTTAATGTGAAAACATTAGATTTCCACACGGTCTGGGAAAGGTTCCTTCTTTTTCCCCAGAACGTGCTGACTCTGAGCTAACTCATGGCTGTTGAAGAAAAACAAACTAAAAAGAAAGACTAAGGCCGAGCAACTCTGCAGGGAGGGGCTTTGGAGGTGAGCTGGCTTAATCACTTTTGTGTTACCTCATTCAGTAGATAGTGACCTAACAGATATTTATTGAAGTGAAAATGTTGAGGTTGAGGTTTTAACATTAGAAGGTCAATTCACCCAAATTACAGACCCCAGAAACCCAACGGCCTAAAGCTCACTGTCAATCGTTTTTTTAAATGTCATCAATGACTTTCATTTACTAAAGTGCATTATCAGGTCCTGCATTATGACTTTATCTTCTGAATATAGTTCTAATAACTTAATTATTTTAGTTTATATTGTGCTTACAAGGTGCATATTCCCAAATAAAATAGTGTTTAATCAAATGACCACAAAGAAACACACACAAAACAATGGTCATGTGCTTTCCATTCATAGAACATGGTACAGATTGGTTGACAGGGTGCATACACAATGCTGCTTGGAAGGTGAAGGATGGGTACAGGTTAACATGCCCAATAATATCTTAGATAAATAAACCCTTCAAAATTGGTCTGATGTGTACCATTCAGCTACCAAAAGCACTAAAAACATTTGTCTTCACTTTCAGTCGATTCTGATGTCTTAGATGATTCATGTCTTTCCATTACTGATGGATATCAGTGTCAATTCTTGGAAAAGTCAGTGTGTTCATTCACTCTGATCTGGATAAAAAGAAGTCAGCAACTGGCCAAGTAATCACTGAGTCACTGGAATTCATGACACCATTAAAGATACCAGTTAACTCTTTTGTATAGTACAGTTATTTGGTGCAGTGGTATACCACCATTACTCATTGTCCCTCTAAATACTTCAAGAATCACACACAAGTACAAAAGTTAATGGTATAAAAGAGGAACAGGACAGATCATTCCATGACTGTATTACAGCTTTATTCCACAAGAGGGCAGACAAAGCCTGTGCAGACACACAGATTTTTACACTCTCAATCCAGTGACTCCACTGTTTGTCTCAGCCTACGTACACACTGTCCTCTCCTTAACAGTGAACAACAGCCCACTAGCTGTTTTAAGCAGAAGTTGGCAGCCTGACAAGCAAATCTAATGCAACTGTCAATTAGGATCTACTCCCTGCATGTCAGGTATAAACAGATACAGCTGTTCTGGGGTGACGCAGCACATCCAGGGGAAGCTGAATAGGACATACAACGTGTTGAATGATAGGAAACAGAGAAAAAAAATATATATATATATATATATATATATATATATATATATATATATATAGATAGATAGATAGATAGATAGATAGATAGATGTGTGTGTGTGTGTGTGTGTGTGTATATATATATATATATATATATATGCTGGGGGAGTCAGCAAAATGTATTTCCTATTTGTTGCAGAAAGCACCACTTACAGAAAGTCACTCCTTGAACAGAAATGCAAAAGAAATACAATAACTGTTCACCTGCAAATGGGGACAACAAAGAAACAACTACACGACTACACAGCACAGCATGGAGATCTGGTGACATACCAAGAGACAATAGTGGAGGTTTTTATTTCTTTTTTTTATTTTACAATATGGATTTAAAGAAGATTTATCAACAGAAGAAGAGTCAAAGTGAGAAGAGACAACACATCTGAACATGTTCAACGTAATTAAAAATAGGGCTCACCTGTGTGTTGTCCAGGGGTTTCACTCGATGTAGTATAAACACACCTGTGAATGGCAGGTCCAACCTGAGTGAGTTGGTTGTCTGACAAACAAAACTGTTGATGACTACTCACTAACAACCCCCAACCAGTGGTGAGGATTATTACATGTGGTTGAAAGCTCAGGGAAAAAACTTTTCTCTGTCAAACTTAGACTTGCTGTTTACCAGCCAAAAACATCTCATCAGATAGGAGATTTTTTTCCCACCTTTCTTATCATCTGACATAATCTACAGTGGATTTTGTTGTTTCTAAGTATTTAACAGAGAACCTGGATTAATCAGTTTGTCATATTCTTGCGTGTGAAAAAGCAGCAATTAACAGATAACTAGACAGAAGAGACTTTGTATAATTCATAGCATACTCTTTTCCACTGATGATCTATCATTTATTTTTTTTCCTCGGGGGAGTGCGGTTCTCTTGTTGATACAGGCCATAATTTTGATTTATCCTTCGGGTAAATAAAGAGCGGTTTGCTCTGGCACTTGGAAGAACACAGCCTTCAAATCACTTGATCATTAATCCACACATTGTTTTATTTACCACTCGCTCTCAGCAACTAGGAGACAGAGTGGAGGAGGACAAGGGGGAACACTGGGGTCAAAAACAAGCGATCTACTGTGAGTCTATGCCTATTGGGTGGAGGCGAGTGGGGGAGGATAGGTTGACATTGCAGAGTGATAGAAATATGCTGCCTGCTGGAAGTTTCAGGTAGTGTTGTGGTGAAGGTTTTCTGGATAATGTCGGCGACAGAGGTGAGCAGGAGCTAAAAACTCAGAAATCCCCCGAGGGTGGGATTGAACTTGGGGCAAACATTCCTCTGCAGGTCATCAGAGCATGTACACCTACAACACCCCCACCCAACACCCAAACATAAACCTGAGGGCCCAGACATGGAGCCACATCGCTCAGTTCACCTTTGTAAAATCAATTATTGATGTTGATTTATGAGTAGATTGTGGTACCAACTGATTAACTCATTCAGTGATATTTCCTTCAGGCACATTAAATGAAAACAGTTAAACACTCATGGTTTAGGGGTTTAAAGACCCGACCATGAACTGCAGTGTCCCCAGGTCTGAGTCTTACTTGGACCTTTGTTGCATGTCATCCCACATCTGTCCCCATCACTTCCTGTCATCTGTCTACTGTTAGGCTGGAATTCTGCACAGATGCATGTAAACATCTTTGCAAACCTACACAGAGAAGGGTGTTATGGGTAATCATAGTTAGCCATAGTACAATCTCGCAAAGGAGCTGATGCATACCTAACAAATCTCAACAAAGCATAGTGTAGACTTGCCTGTCAAGCAAGCTGATTGGTTCATCCTCTTTCCAACAGATTAAAGATTTCAATGTTTAAAATGTCTCCACAGCGTCTGAATGGACTTCCCTTCAATTCTGACACAGACGTGTTTGATGAATCCCAATTACTTAAAGATTCCCTGACTTTTCATCTGGTGCAATCATCATGTAAAAATGTCAATAAACTAAATACTGTGGTTTATGACAGTAAACTGATGTCACATTTAGATACCTAATGGCTGTGCCTAACATTCAGCAGTGTTTGGATGCTCCAAGCATTGTGCATGATGTTTGCCCAAGCACAGTCATCAGCATATTGTTTGTTCCCTCCAACACTTTCATATTTTGAGATGTAAATAAAATGACAGCCCCTGATTTCCCTTTTCTTACAGATCTGCTCATACATGTATACTTGTGTAGTGGCGAAACTCCTCCACAGCTTATTGTGCTTCATTCAGGACACCTCCTACTTCTTGTTCATCACCAAGTATCTTACTTTCCCTTTACTGCCTGTCTCTCTCTCCACAAGCCTTACTCTCCCCATAACCCCACAGCCCCCAAACCACACCCTGTTCCCTGGGCCTGCAGCCTCAGGTTCACCCTGAAGCAGTAATAAGTGGTCAGACCTTCATCCCAGTATACGCTCACTCTGCTCTCCATCACCAACCAATTCAAAAACCACAATTACTCCAGTCTGCAGTGCACATCATGCAGGGCAGGCGCGGCGGACACGTGTTTTGATAGGTATACCTGATGTAGATTATTCATGTATGTTTGCCTTGGCACGGGCCCACCACAGCAAACACATTATAGCCCCCAAACAGAGCAAGACAAGGATTTAAGTTAATCATACCATAAAACCACAGAGGAACCAAGTCACCTCCTTTTTCACTGCCACTGTCACATACTATGTGTTTGTCATGTTAATTGCACTTAACTGTAACGCTGTGAAATGATTTTTTTCTCTCCATCTGCTTCATCTGTGGCTGTTCTGATAATACTTGCCTTTTACAGCCCCCAGAGAATAGAGCTGTAAAGAGGGACATGTGATCTTTGGTGTTCAGACCTTCAGGAGTAAAAGTCTTGTAAATTGTCTTCATACTGTGGACTCTTTTTCTCCATGGTTTAAGAAGAGCTTACTAAAGAAACATAAAAGTCATCCCGTATTTCTCACATTTATTGAAAAAAAAACATTTTCTTGGTATGATTTTATGTTTTTACAGTCTGTGGATACAGTCTATCCATTAATTATACTCCTAAAACACATTATTACCTTATTTGCTTACAGTAATGTAAAAAATAATGGAATTTTGAGGCAAGAATATGAGGGGTTGAGTTTCATAGTGTGGGCCATAATAACAAGTTATGTCTCCAGTGTGGTAATGTAGTGCAGACTTTTTAAATAAAAGCTCATTTTGATTTTGATTTGATTGGATTACACAATTTAAACAAGTTGATTTTCATTTCACACAAATGATAGCTTGGGTATTAGTGTATCACAATTAGACATACATCATTTGTAGTAAATACAGTAGGCTGCAGTCTGCAGATTTTAGAATGAACCTTTCCTTTTAAGTGTCTTGATGTAACAGCACCTTGGTTTTTTACAGTGCAGGCCTTGTCCCCTGGAAGGCAGCTCAGCTCGGGGTTGTCAGGGGCTTTACCATCACCTCCTCCACCTCAGAGAGGTGATGGGGCTTTGACCCGCACTATACCTCCCCAGATTTAAGGCTCTTCAGTGGTTTTAAGCCAGCCGAGCGGGGGTGCCGGGTGGGCCGGCTAGTTGAAGTCAGCAGATGACGGGTGTGTTGTGATTTGTGTGGTGACAGGCAGTATAATTACACGGCTGGTCAGAAAGAACATTACAGTAGTTAAGAGCTTTCACAGGCGCTAAGTCAGCCAATAAAAGGATCCTTGCAGTTTGGTAATTGTAAAGCGTGGGCAGTGCTGCCATGCTGCTGACTATATAGAGTTTGTAGGGGGCATGCGTGTGCAGTACCAGGACATTTCTTTATCCTTCCTTTGACCAGGAAGAGCAGCATGAAAGAGGTCAGGACAGAGTGACTGAAACGTGGTTTATAGATTTCATAATATTTCACATAAAACACAAAGAAGTATTCCAAGCCCAGTGCTTACACTGCCAAAAGACTTCTTTTTTTCCCGAGTCTGTTGTGTGGTAGTTTCTGAAAATTGGAGAAAGCACTTTAAATAAAAATGAAGTTTACCAAGAAAACCTTGAAATAAAATGTGGACTTCTTAGTGAGGTCTGGCAGTCTGCATGAATACTGATTTTGATTTACTGTAAAATATATAATGTATAATGCAAACTGCTTCACCAGCTAGTTAAATTAATGTAAATAAATTTCAAGACAAAAATGGATTAAACCAGATTAAAGAACATTACAGTTCTTTAATCTGGTTTCTTAAAACAGCATTTTGGTCACTTGAGGGAACAGAACACACTGTAACCATTGACATATAAACTTGATATGATGTGATTGAGTGTATAAGGTGAGATGATAAATTTAAAACAAATATCTTGTGGTGTTCCACCCAGAGAGCTGCTTGAGTCCACTTTTATTTTCAGTGATTTACCATATGCTGTTACAAATGTTGATATAGTCATGAATGCTGATGACTAAAAGGATGAGAATGAACTATTCAGTACTGAACATTGCCAATGAATGTATTGTATTTGCTGGTAGTATATTTAGTCTATCAGATGAGCCGGTCACCAAGACTCAACAAGTAGGTGTTACATTGTTTATTGTCTTGGTTTTATCTGATTGATTACATTTTTCCATGATAAGAAAGACATTGTAATTTTAAGGAATCAGATATATGATTGATGTTGTTTGGTCACTTGTTCTGAAAATTGATGAATCTCACATAAATGCCATTGTAGTTATTGCTGTTTTTAACCTACTCTTGTCTTTTCACTTACTTTTTCATCTTTATATTTAGCTTGTTAGGGGCTGATATAGTAAGCACATATACTGTAGTATCAGTTACACAGTAATACATATTTTAAGTTAGCTAATGTGTGAATGTTAGCCAACATAAGCTACTGATCATACCAGACCAAGTTAGACTGGCTGTAGCAGCAAAACCCGTGTGTTTTTAATGTGTGTTTAATTGAGCAACAATGTGTTTTATTGCCTATGACTTCAACTTTTCTTTTTTAAAACACAGACTGTGAAATATTTTGTTCAACAGTTACATAGTCTCACTTTAATGTTCTTTAAAAGATTACCATTGTGCACTTCAGATGATCTTTAAAGACATCAATATGTTTGTGACAAACATGAGTTTCAGATTGCCTTTTGATTGCCTTTTTTTTGGTCCAGTTAAGTGAGAAACAAATGAAGTGTAATAAGGTTTTAAGATATAATGAAGAAATAATGATATGTAGTTGAAGATCATAATTCAAAGTAAGGTTAAAGTTTACACAACATTTTAGATAAAGCTGTGATGTCCTGTGTCACATAAATCAAATTTATCATCCAATAAATCCCATTTGAAACGATGCCAGAGGTGGTGAGGCAGATAACAGGCCACATGTTGGTATTTAAATGTGGCTGTGGTAGTACTCTGCAGCGTGTATTTGTACATGCCTTTATGTGTACTGATGTATCCATCCAGCCCTAATGTGGCCTCAAGGCTCTGGCTCTCTGGAAAGATCCAGAGGCCAGAAAGATAGTCATGGACAAAAACAAAAACAAACTCCAAACCACGCGTCATCCCAGTGAAATATGGTAATAATATAGGAGGAAGTTTACATTTTGTAAAAATATGCGTTATTTGTCTTAGCTTTCGTTTATGACTGGCTGAGCTGGCCGTGATGAGGGAGGCCATTTTCTGAAATGTTTCTGGATGTGGACCACAGAGCAGCCAACACCCCTGTCTATCTTTAGAAGGAGGGAATCCACCCAAGAGCTGTCAGTCCAGCCGCCAAATCCATGACTGCTAAAACTCTCCAGACCCCGAAACACTAACAGCATCATTCAGAGACATCCACCCGCCCACCACGCACACACACGGGCTCTGATACTGTCAGATATGGCAGTATTTGGTAGAAAAGTGTAAATAAATCAGGCATCTGCTTCATCAACTGGGCTTATGTAAGAGCAGCTCACCCACTCAATGCGCACAGAACGAAGAAAAAAAATGAAAAACAACTTTTTTTTCAAAATGCTTGCAAAAGGAGCAAAGATTTATCTACTCTGAAAGTTAACTCAGTACCTAATTTTTCTTGGACTCCACCTTTGTTTTTCCAAGTGCTGGGAACTGTGCATAAAAAGGTCAAAGAAATAACGGTTATAAAAAAAAAAACTGAGTTGTATTAAATTTGTGAAATAGAAAATTACTGCTGCTGAAAAAAAGATTAATGACTCTGGCTGCAGGCTTTGTGGATCTCACTGGTGCTGTGCAGCGAAGCACTTCATAAATCATTGCCGTTCATACAAGGAATTAATAGGGATAGTGTGTTTTCATGGTTTGTGTTGGTGCCAAATCTCAGAGAGCCTGATCTGGCCCTGGCTCTAATCTGTTTTTCAAAAGTCACCTTAGAAGCTTGCTGTTGCCTTGCTCTCCTCCTGATCCAAGCATAACTAGGAAAGAGCGCTGAGATTATTTCTCCTCTCATAGTCTGTTTAAGATTTATTAACTCATGGAGGGAGATTGATTGATAGATCAATATCTGCTCATAAAGTCTGATGTTGAACGTGAATGGAAACCTGCTCTGCATAGATCCGTTTACAGTATATTAATGTGTCCGTATTTTTTACCTTTCTGTTACCAATCACAGTTCACAGTGTGCTCTGTTCTTTCTGTGTTCACAAAGATAAAAAAGTGGAAGTAATATTTCTCCTTGTTTCTGTAACACACTGAGGAGGTCACTGTGTGCCCTGGTGTTGTTATTGTTTAGGTTCCTAGAAAGACGTGGTTAAGGTCAAGGAGAGGCCGTGGTTTTGGTTGAATATTGAATTAATAAATATCTTCTTCTGTGCCGAATCTTAATCAAGTGGTTGAGTTGTCTGAGCATATCCACACAAACATTAATCATGCTTTTGTTTCAGCAGCCGATGTCGAAAGCAGATCCGTTTGTCAAAAAATGTTTCCTCATTACTTTGATAGAAAACATCATCTCGACGCAAAAAAAATATAGTTTTCAAAACATATTTGCTGTTGCAAATTCTCAGTATATAAACTTATTTTTCAAGAGGAAGGCTTGTTTTTCTTTGGAGGGAAAGTTACATTTTCCAAAGAAAATTAATCAGCGACTTTCCATCAACTAGTTTGACACAAATACTTTAAACAGTCTAAAATCAACAAGGCATGGTTAAAAGCCGTAACGTGGTCACTCCTGAATAATGGCATTTCACTGCCGCTTCCCACCTACTGTAATGTGCCATTTCTGCTGCGCTGCCATAAGTGATTTAGGTCTCCTCTGTCCACACACACACACACACACACACACACAATGTGGAACTGCTTTCTTAGCGTTTCTGGTTGGACTGAGGTAGCCGAGGGTTGTAGCACTATTCCAATATTCCAGTGTGTGCAAATAAGAAAATGAATAATGTGCTGGACATATCCAGTTTAGTATTCCCTCTGAAGCTTCAGTGTAGCAGTGTGTGAAACCTGCAGCCTCAACTGTTTCAGGAGAGTGTGTCAGTGTGCTGTTCTTCGACATTAAATGGTCGGATTTGAATACTGGCATAAATGTCCAAATCCATAAATATTTAACCGGAAGTACAAAATGTCAAATGAGCATACTGGTCATATTTAAATGTGAAGTCAGGGGAGTTATTTCAGTTTGCATTTAAAACAGCTGACACACTGCGCGGTGCTCTGTCTTCTCACTGCTGCATGTTGGTGCATGTGTGCTATGAAGCTCTATTATTATTTGCAACAGCGCCCCCAAAACCCAAAACGTCTTCTCAGTAAGAGTCGATCTAAAGTATTGATATAAAAAGAGATAAATAATCGATCTAGCTCCTTCAAAGTAATGTTGCCCTCCTCTGTTTTAACGGCACACTGTGAAGGTGCCGTGTTTGCAGTGTGTTTGCAGTGTGTTTGCGCTGTCAGCCCTGATTACAATGAAGCAGAGATCAGAGCGAGGCTGTCAGGCTGCGTGTCTGCACCGCTCTGATACTGAGCCATCAGTCATAATCAGGAACAAATGCTCTGACAGTACGTGCTGCTCACACTGTCATCACTGTGCTATAACTCACATTACAGCTCAACCTGCAAAACAGAAGTCATCAAATATTGTAACGTGTTTACCAACAACAGGGTGATCGAATCTTTTTTTTTAATAAATTGGGGAACATTAACCTAAAAGTGTCAAACTTTTCAAATGCACATGTGCTCAATGAACCCCGTTAGATCATGTGTCTGTGGTAATGTGCATCAAATATTTACTGCTTTCAGGAAATGAAAACGCACGGTTTTAAATATTGACTTTGGCCTACCAATAAATGTATGGCTTTGACATAAAAGTCGCAGGGTCACAGAGTGAGGTATTACACAACACAGCACATGGACACAACAGACAGTGGGATTAAAACATTTTAGCTTCTAAATGTTACTTTACACACATGCTGACCTTACTTTGTAAGACTGCCACAGTCATCATATTAAATTTATTTGTAGATTTCTCAGTGTGGAGAACACGGCTATTTTATTTTTTAAAGTGATGGTTCATCTCAGGTCTGCAAATAACATAAATGTGACTGTGAACACAAACATTTCTCTCTTAAAAGATAATATGATTTAAAATGAATTTAATTTCATATAATTGCACATATATTGTGTACAGTTACAGATGTAATTGTTTTATTTTGTGAATTACAGCCATGTTTCAACACATTAATGGTTTATAGATGAGTTATAATCCAGCATGACACTGTTAAACCTCACGCGGTCTCTGAAAATGTGCTGCAGATAAAAATCAATATTAACAACATACTAATATTTAAGCTGCTTACTTAAAGAACACGTTATTATGAAATCATTAACATTCAACATTCACTCAGACACCACATCATATGTCATCAATTATGGATTATAACTGATGTACAAAGAATTACTAAATCATTAATTAACCATTATTAAATACATTAATTACAACTTATAAAAATCTGTAAATTTGTTATAAAGGGGCTTACTGAAAAGTGGTACCGCCACAGAGTTCCATACTAAGTTAATGTGATGGTAACTAAGCTGTCTCCAGGTCAACTCTATTTACTGAGGAAGACTACGGGGCCGTTAAACCTTTTATTAAAATGCTTTTGAAATCCATCCACATTAAATCACTCCATCTTTGAGTATTATGTTATGATCTGATGGCTTTCATTACCAACATATTTGCTCAGTGGGGTTCAACACTCTCTGCTCTGAAGATATTAGAAGCCTAATTAGCCTTAAAGTGAGTGTAAGATGAAACACAAATATATAAATCTGCTTCAGCAGATTGGTTCATTTAGAATAACTCTAATTTAGTTTGGAAAAAAAACAATGCATTGTTTAATGTTGTTTAAAATATTGGTTAAAATTGTCATTAATGGAAAAATCCACAATGGTGTATCAGATATTTTCCACTGTCTCCATCATTCAGGCTCATTTCTTCACAGGTGAAAAAGATCAGGTGTGAGGGGGTTAACACAAAGACCTGTACAAGATTATTGCAAATAAAATACTGTATCAAATTATAATTTAAATCAGGACATCTCTGATCACAGAGTAAGTTAACAAGAACAAGAATCTGACTGAGCATTTGGTGCCAAATTTCCGTACTTGACTGTTTTCCACATTTGCTGGAATGAGCTTTTAGTCATAACTCAAAAAGTATGGAGAGTCCATTTTGAACCCTGCGGCTAAATGATCAGGACGGGCTCGCGTTTGTAAAGTAAATCTTCATTTCAAATCAGTAAAGTATTTCTGTTTTTAGTGAAGCCTGGGTAACCCCGACCCAAACAGCTGCTCAGCCAACAAGTGAAACACTTTAAAAATGACTTCTGATAATTATTTCTTACTTTGTTCTGTTTGGTTCCCCTTTTGTGTGAGAACTACATTTCCCTCTGTTGTACATGATAATCACATAATATTTTTCTCCTGTAAGATTTTTGTGAAATGTGCGTTTTGTTCTTCCTTTGTGTTGTTTATTTTGTCACATGTCAGAAATAAGGCTGGTTATTTGGCCTACAGTGCTGCGGTGTTTGAATTTGACCGTCATTTTACAGTACGCTGATGCTGAAGTGCTGCTTTAAAGCCGTGGCCCATTGAAAAGGCTGTATACATCCACACACATGCTCCCTGCTCAGTGGGCTGACCACTAGTTCAGTTTGATCGGATGGACCCACCAACGTGTGGGAAACAAATACCTGAAGGAGATTGCTGAAAGAATTCAGTGTAGGTTCACCTGATCTTCTCACTGCTGTTCTTCAGCTGACAAAGACAACACACTGGAAAAAATATTCAATTGTTTGTGCTTGTTTTGGCATAAAAACATAAAAACTCTGAATATTTCTGACTATCTACCTCTCAGCTAAAGAGAGGCTTCTTCAGTCTGACAGAGGTTGTATGAGGATCGAGTCCTCTGAAGGACAGAGAGCTCCTCTGAATAATGCTCATATAGGATTTTTCTTCATGGGGGGGTTTATGAGTTTTTATTTTTAAGCATATTTACCTGCCTTTTTATTGACAGGTAATAATAATAAGTAATTAACAGTCTGAACAGGCATTTTATAAGGTGTATTATGATTCTCTTTTTCTGTTGTAGTCAGAGTCTACATGCTGAAATGTGAATATAATGGCACACAGAGCAGGAGCAGCACCACAGGGCCTGATGCTGCTGGATGGAAAAATCTGAGGCATAACAGTGCAGAAATGTTGAGTGTGTGAGCGCCATCAGAGGCTCCTGACACTGAACACCGAGATTCACAGGTACTGTAAGCAGCACATGAGCAGCTCTGACACTGTGAGGAGCAGTTTATTCATTTAGTGATGAGCTGGAAACATTAAAGTCTAATTCATCTGTTAGTCCACAGAACATGACCCAGCAGAAGACACACACACCTAAAACACTATCTCTATTTTTAAATCAACATTATTATAGTTATTTGGATTTTCCTATTTAAATGTATCCATTTAATTTTAACTGTTCCGTTGTATTTTCTGTTTTCTGTTTTTCTGTTTTATTACTCAAACTGAACCTCGGGAACACTTTCACGGACTCTTCCACACTGACAGTAAAAAAAAAACTTCATTTTTTCATTTATATATTCATAGCTTTGCTGAAACTGAGACATTTGGAGTGTAGGAATATTGATTTTTTTTTTTAAATGTAGAATAGTTGTGCCCAAATGAACAAACTTCCAAACTGCACGAAAAACAACGAGCCGTGTTTTCAGCTTTTTTTAAATGCAGTCCGGATATAAAATCGGTAAATTTTATTTTGAAAATCAAAACCGATTATTTTTCTATTTTTGTAATTTAATGTAAATGTATCTTTCATTTCAATTACAATTTTACAAGTTTAAAATTGTGCGCTTCGTTTTAAAGAGCGCATCAACATTAAACAGAGCCCATGTGTGTGTGAACTGAGGCCTCTCTCACACACACACACACCAACAAACAACACTGAAATTAAATATGTTTTCTGTTTGTTGTTTACGCCACTGACACACACTCAGTGTCCATCTGTACAATCTGTAATTCAACACAATTACCCTGACATAACTGTTTGAGATTTATGATGTTTTAATGTAGATTTAATTACATTATAAGTGAAGTTAATGTGGGATTATACTACATTATACTGAGAGGGGTTTCTAGTTTTTTGTCCTTTCATTTCACACACTGAACATATGAGGCAGTCCAGCAAACACCGTCACTAAGTCTGCCTTCAGTTATATGAACACCTCTGAGAGCTTACAGCAGTACAGTTATGTTGGACTGCAGCAGATTATACAGGCCAGTCTAATAAAGTCACAACCTTTCATTTTAAATTACAGCTCGCTTCTAAACGCCTCCAAAACAGATTCAACCTGCCAAGTGTCCTCAGCCTCAGGACTCAGTGGGTTTTACCACAGTAAGATTAATAAATAAATGTAAATAAGAATAAATGTTGGTGTTTATGTGCGCTTTGTTTCGCGCTTTGCTTCCCCTGTGACCCGTGAAGGTGTGATATCAGAGTGAGAGCAGCTTCTTCCACCTGACAGAGGAGAACACAGGACTTCATTTCCCGTGATCCTCCTGCATGCCCATCAGCTGTTGTTAGTTCTCTGAAATACACACTCAGATATTAGGACGCGCTGATCAAATAAAACAGCAACCATCGTATTTAACACTGAACACGTCCACTGACAGGCAGAGAGGAGCTGTGCTGTGTCTTTCAGCTGTTAACATGCCTGAGGTTTTTACTCTCCAATCTGTCCTCCCCAATCTCTGAGATTATCTCTACAAAGCAGCAGATAACAGCAGCGTCTCTCCACCTCCAAGAAAAAAATCAGACAACGTGTTGATGGTGTCTCATTTGAATTTTAATGTATACTCGTTGTCCTCTTACGCAGGCTTCTTGTCTTTGCAAAGTAAAACAAGAGGAAAGGTGGGCATACGCTCTGTGGTTACACTCTGACGCTCCTCTGCGGCTGCGCGCAGCCCACCACGGTACACCGCACACACTCCAGGAGATACAACATTTAATATTCATAAAAAGGTCACGGATAACATCACGATATATTCAGTCAGTCCAGCGGGCCTCCCGTCCCCCGGCCTGCCCAACATCACATTAAAAACTTAAATTAAATATAAATAGCGGACACAGAATCAATCATAAAATGTGGATATGTACAAATGTGCAACACGTTTCATCACAGCACCAGCATGCCGTCGAGTCCACAGCACCCTCCACTACAGGGACACACACAGGGCCGTGCCAGCCTCTCTATCAGCTGTCCGAGTCCACCTCGCTTTTACTCTCCTCGGTTTTCTCCGCCGACGTTTTGGCGGATTTGTTCCATTTCTGAGAGTTCTCTGATTCCTCTGATGAAGACCTTTTCTGCCTCCTCCACTTCGCGCGTCTGTTTTTGAACCACACCTAAACGTGACAGAAAGAGACAGGTTCAGTGTCCGAGCCCGAGTGTGTGTCCGTCTGCTCACACACCAACACACCGTGTGTATCAGCACCGGGCTCCCCTCACACACTCCTCACTGAGTGCGGGGCTCATCTGTTTATTGTTCTGATGTTTTTATTATGAGTGTGTGGTTGGTGTCGTTCACACACTGAGACTGAGAGTGTGTGTGTTGTTGGTTCTGTCTCACACTGTCAAGTCCGTCTGAAAAATACACGTTTGAGTCAAACGGCTTTATTTGAGTTATTTTAGGAATTTAATGTATTCTGATAGAAACACTATCTGATATATTTGTCTGCTGATCTTTAATTCATTTTAAAGCATAAACCCTAATATGCATTATTATTATTATTATTATTATTATTATTATTATTATTAAAGTCTAGCCTGTTTTTCAGTACAGTGTCTTTTTTCGATCGCATCGAATAAAGTCCAACCACAGTAAAGCTGCTGTCTTTGTAAATAAACTAAATAATAACTAATAACTAAATAAATGCAGCTCTGTTGTCGATCAAAACTGACTGTGAAAACTAGAAATCCTCCTCCTCAGTGTGTCAGCTCCTCACTGACTCACCGTGTCTTCATTTTAAAGTACGCTTATAACGTGATCTTTTTCTTTTTTAATTCATATGAACTGGACGGGCCGCTAAACTGTGGAGAGGGAGATTATAATAATTAAACCTGTTAGACTATGTTATAATAACCCAAAACATATGATGAACAAACTCCAAACTGCACGAAGAACACCGTTTTTTTTTTCATAATAAAACTACTACAACAACTATTATAACTATATATTATATATTATAACTATAATAATACTACTACTACAACTACTACTGATAATAATAACAACAATAATAATAACAATAATAATAATAATAATAATAATAATAATAATAATAATAATAATAATAATAAAAAAAAATAGTCCGCGGATGTGCAGGACTCTTTCTGTACCAGCTGATGTTGGTGAACTAAAATATAAAATGTTGGTGTTCAGATTCAGTGAGTGCACTGACGGTTTTAAAAAGCTGTACAGTGTGAAAAGTCAAAGCTCTGACCTCGACCTTCTCCTCCCGGAGGTGGACCTTGCGGGCCAGCTGCTCCCGGGTGCCGACGTCCGGGTACTTGGTCTCCTGGAAGAGGCCCTCCAGAGCCTCCAGCTGCTCGTCGGTGAAGATAGTGCGGTGCCTCCTCTTCCTGCGGCAGTGCAGCTGGTTGAGGAGCTGCAGCTCGGTCCTCGACAGGCTGCCCATGTTCATGTAGGACATCATCTGGTGCGGCACCGGGGAGATGAGCACCGAGCCCGGGCTGTCGTAGCCTGTGGCGGAGGGACGCACAGACACACGGGGCGTGATCACGGTGTGTACATGAGACAGTGTGAAGTCAGACCTGAGCTGTGTGTGCACATCACATCTGCTGGATTAAACTACCGAGAGATCACACTCTTAATGTACGTGAGTCAAACACAACACACTCAGACAGTGAAACAGAGTGTGTGTAAGTGTCTGCAGACGGCTCATCTGTCCTGCACAGCGCGGAACCGTCACGAGACAAACACACACATCAGATATTTGTTCCGTTTGGAAATATTCACATTTCACTTCGTGCGTAAAACAACGTTTAAATTCGTTGTTGAGCGCGAAGATTAGACAAAACTATGTATCTTTGAGAGCTTAATTTAGGAGGAATCACAGTTTAAACAGAGTATTATCTTTGAATTTAGCCTGATGTAACGAATAAAGCAGTTTATTACAGAGCCGCTGCAAAAAACTTTTATTCCTCCATTTTATTTTCTCGTTAAAGTCACTTAGAAAAAAGGAGCAGAGGAGCACTTGAAACAAATGAAACAAATCGAAGAGGACAGACTGTGGAGCTCTTCTCTCTAAAAACATGAGGACAGCAGTAATCTGATTACCTGCCGGGATGCAGGGGCACTGCTGCGGGCTCAGGCCGGGCACCGAGCCGCAGCACGGCGGAGCTCCCGCGGCGCCCTGGACGTGCAGCTGTCCGTAGTAGTAGCCGTTATAGCCTATCCGGGTCCCGTTCATAGACTGAACCCCGGGCGGAGAGGGCCCGCACGTGGCCGAGTACAGTCCGTTGTAGTCGGTGTAGATAGAGTCCGTGAGGCCGGCGGACAGCACCACCGGGCCGCTCCGGTGCAGCAGCAGCGGCTCCTTACAGCTCGGCCGGCCGGACAGGATGCTGTCGATGCTGAACATCCCGGCGGGCATCACACCGGAGAGCGGAGGAGAGGAGCCTGCGGGGGGCGAGGGTGACTCTGAGAAATGAAAACGAGCAGGCTGAAGGATTTCCGAGCTCCGAGGAAAAGTTCTCCTAAAAGTGCGTCATGGTGGCTCTGCGGGCTCCCTCTGCTCACTGAGCTGGTCTCGGTCTGCGGACTGCTGGTTTAACGGGACCAGTTGGGAGCAGGGCTGCTTTATACCCCGCTGACGTCACGGCGGAGCGGCTGCTCTGGGATCAGCTCGCGACCACAGATGTGTGTATTGAGAATTAATTCAATTAAGATAATCCGCACTGTTTGCAGACTTTGGGAAACTCGGTGCAGGGTCACCGAGACTCTTCCTACAGAGTAATCCGATTATTGCCTTGTCAGCGAAGGCATCATAATCTACGGAGCACATTTCCATCAGAGGTTACGGTGGGAGGGGGGAGATAGGGCCCTCTGCCATCAGCCCGGAGAGGCTCACCTAAAAATGACACCCAGAATAAAGACTTTATAATCCTCCTGTTAGACTGAAGCAGGGTTTTAAAATGTTCAGTCAGAGGGTTTAGAAGAGGAAACACCTTTGTAACTATACTCAGTTATTTAAGTGACTCAGTCTGCAGGTAACTTTTCTGAGGAAATGTTAAGTAAGTTATTACGAGATAAATTGTCTTATTAATAAAAGTCATGTTTAGGCCTATAAACAGGCCCAAACAAACATGTATGGAAAAGAGACAATGGTGAGGTTGATGTGGAGTCATGCCTTCAGAGAGGAAAATAAGATTCTTCTGCAGAGATTCCTCATCAGTAATTCAGCATTAGTCTGAGGAGTCTCCAGGCACATGGGATTAAAGGGAATAAAACACTCGTTCGGCCTGCAGATCCACACACGCTGGGAGGTGAGTAAAGGTGCGGCGGACGTTTAATCGAGGCTTTTATTTGTTTGTCTGTCTTGTTCGCGCACTAAATGAATATTAGGCATATTCCATGTCAGGCTGAGCGGTATATCTGGGCTTCATCTCATTACCCAGCCTCCGCTCCGCTCTCCGCGGGGCGCAGATCAGCCGCTCTCCTCCCGCTGCAGCTCCTCTCTGCGGGCCGGCCGCGGCCTGCATCTCCCCGTGACCGGCATAAGATAACAAGCCATTATCGCCCCTATTCAGCCTGGAAAAAGAGAACTTATTGCATATTTACACCGCTAATCAACATGGGCTGAGTGTGTGTGTGTTGGAGGGGGGTGCTGTGGAGGAACGTGGATTCGCAGTTCAGACCTTAATGGGGCTCACTGATTGCATTTAACAGTCAATAGGGCGTTAACACATGCTGCTGTCAGGCTGACAGATAAGTTGGTGATGTGAGGATGTGCCGTGCAGATGGAGGCCTGATTAGCTCGGTGTGAAGCTTATTGTCACACATTAACGACTTAAAACAACCGACTCCTCTCACCTCTGATCGTTTCCGTGCTCCAAATTATGAGTTAGACCCATTTTACAGCCTGTGTGAAACTGTGGATAAAAATGTTTAGACCGTATGAATGTCAGACACACTGAAGCCGAATTATACTGTATGAAATAAAGATATAAAATGTTTTTAAATCTTCGTGTTTTTGAAGTACTATATTTTGGAATTTTAAGTTATTTCCGGAAAACGATTTTGTTAACATGGACTTGCTGTTGCAAGATTTTTTTTTTCATTTCATTTTATTTGTATTTCTAATGCATCAGTGGAATAATGTGCCAAAAATGACATTTCTGTATCCTCCATTTTAAGGTGAAAACAAAGCTGAATTAGATAATACTGTCGCTGGTTTCTTCATGTAATAATACAGATTTTTTTTCACGTTATGAAGCCCTGTCTTTTTTCTGGTTTTGCATTTTCTAGTTTTAGCTGTTTGTCACATTTTCTGCACTCCATGTAATTCTCTTTTATTTTGACTTTCACCCTCTTCCAATTAACAAAATGCTATTTATATTATCATAAATAGCAAATATGGATAATTTTTGCTTTAAGAACTATCTCATTCTGAATATGTCATTTCTCTGGGCTGGTTCAGAGTGGGATTCACTGTCACTGTCCTCACTGTCAGCAGAAAGAGAAATGAAATGATATAGCAAAACACTGAACAGGGACATCATTTTACATCATACAGACATTCAAACATCTCCATCACTGAACGCAACAAAAATAACCATTAAGGAATTAATATAAAAAAACTGTCTTTAAAATATTGATCATACTTCTTCAAAGAATCATGTAATCCTGTAATTTCTTTAAATGCTATTTTGAGTTAAAGGTTGATTTTAAAATCCACATATGGTTTAATGTTTTCTCAGTACAAGATGGAACGTGACACCCACCTCAGCTATGTTTAATATTTGAAAATAAATTATGTCAAAGTAATGATATTCAGTAAAGGGTTAACACTTTTATTGTGGAATCAGTGCCTATTTTTTTCCATTAATCTTCTTAAATTTAAAAAATTCAGTTCTTTCACTGCTGAATCACTTTAAGAGCAGAATGTGGAGTAACACTCAGGAGCTGCCCTTATAGTCTATTAAAGCTCACTGTAAACTCAGCACCTTTTGCCTTAGGTTATGGTAATTCTATACACGTTTCTAGTAACATGAAAAGCAGAACAGGATTTTTAAGTTTAAATTTAGATTTGAATTTTATTCCCTGTCTACATTCAGGCTCAAATAATTTACAGGTGGATAAAATTTGAATGTGACATGTTTTATTCTGTGTGTAATAGCACATAAAGATGAATTTTTCTCCTCTCCTGCATGCAAGAATCTGATTGAAGTCCTGCTTGTTGGTGTCTTTTGAGATGGAAACATGTTCTCCTTGCTGAAAAGCCTTTTCTGTAATACAGTCACACTGTGATTCCAGCCCAGTGGAGAGTGGGAGAGAAAAAAAACAGGTCCATATGCTGTTATTATTTTCACATTTATTGCTATATTTCTACTTCCAAGTGGCAGTGAAAGGACAGAGTCAAAAGGGATTGCTATAAAACGAAATGTCCATTTGAAAATAAAAGCTGAGGAAAAGCGCAGTGAAGGCAGCACTTATAGGTGAATAGAAGCGTCAATCAGTCTGCAGATGGAGGCTGAAGACTCACAAAGCTACAATAGAGGATGCATCTTTATATATCAGAGCCCTGATCTGTAAAACCTGGTTAAATATGGCAAATAAAACAGGAAGACTTGGTAATGCATCTTTCCAAGAGGGGATAAATACATGGTGAGGCTGTGGAGGCTTTCACACTGATGTCCTTTCACATTTGACTGGAGAAAGAAACGTCAGCATGATTTACATAATCACAATCTCAGAAAAAATGAGGATAGATAGATAGATAGATAGATAGATAGATAGATAGATAGATAGATAGATAGATAGATAGATAGATAGATAGATAGATAGATAGATAGATAGATAGATAGATAGATAGATAGATATTTTGGTTGTGTTCATATACAAATGTTGAATTTATCATTCTATGTATGACCTTTTTTAACCCTTCACAGGCCAGATACTTGGAGTCATGTCTGACACAGGGGACAGCGGGTTCACGGCTCCTCTGTGCAGAAGTGTGAGAGGTGTCAGTCAGCCTCTTAATGCTGCATTAAGGCGTCAGTTTGTTTCAGGTGAAGTGCTTGTCAGATTGCTGAGCTGCTGCAGTTCTTGTCTGGATTACCAATGGGTAGAAATGAGCAACTTCCTTGGGACCCCACCACTAAGGACACCCACAGAGTACCAAAGTCCATTAATGCACTTCACAATGAGGAAAGTACACTTTGAAAACTCAAGCTTAAGTTGTCACTTTTAACCAAACCATGAAATGTTTTTAACAGCGAAATATTATCTGTATTATACAAATTTCACAATGCAGAGGACATACAGTATGTACTGAAAGAATGTAAGCTGTCTTTTATTTTGTAAGGCTTTGGAAAATGTCAAAATGTTACCAACCTCTAACATGTATATATTTAAAAAGGTCTTGGTAGCAGTATACACACTATTTATGATTAACAATTTGATGAACTGTAGCTCTGTGCACATGAGTGCCATCTGAAAAGTGAGAATACTCAGCCTGTTCAACAGGAAACACACTGACTGACACATTTCCTCTCACCTGACACAGTCCAGTTTCCCAGCTAAACAAACAGAGGCAGCCGTCAACCCTTTACACTGCTGGCCATGATAGCCAGCTAATCTCCTCATCACTGCTGCATGATGGGGACTGTCAAGTCCAGAGGGGGGAGGGAGGTACTGTGTGGAAATGTGTGTTCCTTTGTGGGGGTGAGAATGGATTGTGTCAGACCCTTATGTGTAACATGTGAACTTTGAATTATGCACAAGTACATACATCATATCTTGATGTCCTCTTGCAGAGGGTTGGCAGATTGTCAACAGTGGCAACAAGAACCAGGTTATCACTCTAATAAGTCTGTGTGTGGGAACATGTGTTCCTCAGGTCAGTGCTCACCGTTTAAGCATCAACATTAATTAACTGCCTTAAAATGGTCAAAAAGAAGTAGCTGAAAATTATTTATTTATATACTAATATTTGAAAAATACAGAATACCTTAAAAACAAGTCACATATAAATGTCACAAAGTAGGAAAGATCATTATATATTAAAACCAGGAGAAGATTTAGCATAATAAATACGGTGCTGGGAAATTGCTGTTTTGTTACTATTACTATTACTTTCACATTTACCTCGACTTTTAAGGTTCAGTTATTTATATTTTACAAAAACAAAATGTGAGCTGTAATCTGTTCATGCAACACATAAAATAAAAATTAAATATGGTTGGAGTGTGGAGGATGAATTCTGGAGGACAGAGGCTGCTCTGGAGTCTGGTGGTACAGAAGGAGTATTACTGTTACTAATACTATGATTTCTACTGTTGCTACTATTTTGACTATTATCACCAGTAATACTATGATCAGTAATACACTGATACCTTTACTATCAACACAATAAATCTTGTTGCTATTGCTACTGTTGTTGCTTTTACATCACTCTTACTATTACTATTACTATTTCTTTCATTTTTACTCTTACAGTTGGTATTACTATAATTTTCCTATTACTGTCACTATTCTGCACTATCACCAGCACTGCTACTCTTAATATTTCTGGGCTGGCAAATCATTTGAAGGAGGAACATTATTGTGTAGCCCACAGTAAATGTAATTAAACAGAAGTTTGCTGAACACAAGTAACACAAATATACCAATTTAATGAGAATAAAGTTTAAAGCTTAACAATAAAAAATAGATTTAAAAAATTAAGTAGATCATTTTGATACAAGTGGAGGTTATATTGGACATGTCTTAAAGTGGATTAGATGTGAATAATGTGTGTGTATTTGAGCTCTTATGAATGTGTTTTGTGAATGTGTGCGTGAATGTGAGTGATAGACACACACACACAGTTACATATGCAGGCTGGTGCAGTGCCAGACAGGCCTGTGTGTGTGTGTGTGTATTTCCTCCCTGTGCATTTGAAAGGAGATCCCTTGGTGCCAATCAAGAGTAACTTGGGGTCTGGTGTCTTACCCTACCTGCACCACAAACTATATCCTCAGGGTAAGTTCAACACTCTCTTAATAAAACCTTAACCTAGTTCTACCCTTCACTTTAAATTTCCCTACAGTGGTTTGAAATTGAAACTGGTCCTCACAAAGATAGCAATACAAGACCCCGACCCCCCACCCGCCGCCATATTTATTGTACATGTCAGATCTGTCATGTAGAGGCCGTAGCGTTCTACACTGGTTTTGCCTTGCTGGATTGGACTGGGGCTGCATTCAATGTCCACGATGAAACCCATGTGTTGCCCTCCCATCATTCCCACCACTACCCCATGAAAACGTCTGCTTCTCAAACAAAACCACACAGTGCCTGTTGCCTGACCACAAATTTAATATCTGCCTCACACATCAAAGCACATGAATCACCAAATGTAGTTTTTGTTCAGCAGCCTTGTACTTCACACATGAGGTTCAAGTAAGTTGTAAACGTAATAACCCTTGCACAAAGGGCCTCTGCCTACTGGAAAACAAGTGGCAGTGATGAATGATGCTTCCTGACAATTCAGACGTCTTCTGTTGAACACAAAGATTCTTAAGACAAAGTGTAATTCACTTTTTTTTCTTGGTCTCCTTTCAAAGCTGCATGAGGCGAAAAAACCCATCTTATCAATCTAAATCACAAAAGCTCAAACAGTTTAATGATTCTCACCAACTCTGTTTACCAGAGCCCCGCCACAATAAAGTACTCATGGAAATCTCCTAGTGGAATAATCAAAGATGACATTGAAAGCAACACACATTGAAGCAACCTTTGGGACATTTCTATTTGTCTACAAGTAAAACATTAGATTAAAAAATTAATTATTACTTACTAACATTTAAGTATTACTTTTACTTAAGTACCTTTTATTACAAAATAGTTCTTACACTACACTAGATTTCAAGATACATCCGCTGCAGCTTATTATCATCAGTCACTCTACAGATGAGAACACTGAATGTTGTGTGTGTTTGCGCTACACAATGTATAAAAAGTGTGCAGTCCCTCCTTTGTTTAAAATTGTGCAATTGTGGGGTGCAGTCACTGTGGAGTCTATATTATAATATCATACATATCATGCATATATCCTGTCGGCTAATTGATATTTGTGCCTTCATAATGCCTAATGTACCCTTCATAGTGTTTAACCTTTTATTTATTAAACTTTTTGTTTACTGTTTTTTATTGTTATTTTGTTTATTTATTGTCATTTTTGTTTCATTGTGTACAGGATTTATGCCTCTCTTTTTTTTCTAAAATATCTAATGTAATAGTTTTGGACTTAATTAATTTTTAAATGTGCGCTGACTTACATTACATTGTATGACACAAAAGATAAACATAAGACTTCAGGCTTGTAATTTCCTCATCTGTGAAACCAAGGAGGCTAATAGGAGGCTCTGAGCTGCTTTATTTGCTTAGGCCTTGAAAGAGACTACAGTGATTTAACATGCAGATTCAGGGTATTCCCTGAACAGAAACTAAGATATGTGTAATTTCCCACCTTAAAGAATAGGTAAATATGTCTGTATGAGTATGTGCAGAACTACATTTGACATTGTAGTATGTAAAGG
This sequence comes from Scortum barcoo, assembly GCA_023238725.1. Classification (NCBI taxonomy): domain Eukaryota; kingdom Metazoa; phylum Chordata; class Actinopteri; order Centrarchiformes; family Terapontidae; genus Scortum; species Scortum barcoo. The sequence goes on from CM041539.1 coordinate 23,773,471, forward strand.
TTGGGTACATATGGTGCTGTGAAGTCCAGCTAACCAGGAACAAATACCAACATCTGAAGAGGATTTCCAACAAGTCCTCCAGAACAACACAGAGAAGCATTTTCTGATGTGATGCCCGTTACAAATCACTGCTGAAATATAAATCTTGCTTGGGTTTAGAGAAAAGATCGTGGTTAGTGTTAAAATAATTACTTTGAACCTTTGTCGTCACAGTTACAATTGATCATGTTCATGGTCTCAAACAACCCACGCTGACTGTCAGCAGGGAATGAGAATGGGACAGCGGTCTCTTGTTTAAAATGGCCCATGTTGTTGGCCTATCCATCCACTCTGACCTCCCACTGTGGAGTTTATGTATAACAACATCACCTAACCTCCTTCATTGCTCCATTACTGTGGCTGAAGCAGGGCTTTGTTTCTTCACTTTGTAAATGTGAAGAGACAGAGTAATTAGAAATAACCAAAGCTACAAAAACAGGACATGCAGTAAAAGTATAAAAACAAAGCATTCATGTATATATTTTTATTGATTTCAGAGTTTAATTTATTTTTACATTTACTTGTTTTTACTTTCTTAGAGTGGGTTGTACAGATGAAAACAGCACAAACTGTTATCAGTGTGTGCTTATTTCCTGTGGTTTTTCAGTGAAATGCACTGTAGAATCGTTTAAGTCTGTCTAGCATTTTGGTTGATTTTGCTAAGAACAGCACTGAGCTATTGGCAGCAGCAAGAGCTCAGATTTCAGGAGTCACATGAATATACAGACTATTCAAAGAGGGGGTGAATGCAAACATGTCCATTTTCAAAATGGTAGTGTGGTACCTGCTATTGAGCCCGTGCCTGTGTCCAGTCATTTTCTACTTAAATGGTTTCAATTCAGTGCTAACGTCGTGCTGTCAGAGGACAGAAAAGGCCCAGCCGCTTTCTTTCAGGGGTCATCAATCATTCATTATAACCAGAATCCATCAGCCAATCCTGGTAATTACTGATCGCAGGCAGCCAGTCATGTGGCAGGACCAAGGAAACACACACACGCACATTGCTGTCTGACCATGTGTCATGTCAGGAATCAGAAACACATTTACACATTAGAAGGTCTGAAACGTGCTCTCTGACTCCCCCCTCTTTTCTCAGAGGTGCTACTTAACACACTTTGGAATTATAAGAAATTCAAATCAGCTCCACAGGCTGTGGCAGGAACATAATGGAACCTAGAATTATTCTATCAAAACAAGCCGGCACAGACACAGCCAGGGTGGATTGAACACATTAGAATTTAAACCTCAGCCCTGTTTTAACACAAGACTGCACTGCACTTTCAAGTGTCTTTTACATATTCACATAGGATTGTCATGACAGTTTGTGAGGAAGACATTCAGTAAGTGTTTTCGTCCAGCTCCCATCACATCTAACACCTCCATGTATGTTTTCACTTTACTCACATAACATTTCACTTTATGTTACCACAAGTCTGTTCCAGTCATGATATGATCCTGTATGAGATGCTTCAGAGGGAATGAATGCATAGATGCCATAATGTTCTGCTTATTACAAAAGCTAGTGCCCAGTGTCAAGTCAAAATGATCTATATCAGTAATACCTTTCGAACCCACTACAATGTGACTCTCCATATAAAAACTAAAACACTCATCATCTCAGTCATAAATCTCAATGATGCAGTGTTTTGGAAACACCTTAAGGCTGCTACAAACGTACACTCTAAGTTCACCTAATAACCAGTGTGAGAAATAGCACGGAAGTCATATAAGTACATGTGATTGTTAGATGAAAAGCATCTATTTATAGCTAAGTTTGAAGATTACCTGCCTGTTTTAATACACATTCTTAATTCACACTTTTAAATGGAAAAGCCTGACATAATCAAACACTTATAAACATATAATCTATAAATATACATACAAATATAACACTTTTTTTGCTGGAGGTTGAAAAGATGCAATAAAGAATGATGCAACATGCCTTTGTTTTTTCTCTTTTGCGTAGACCTTGATGTTGTGGTACCTGCGTCTTCTTTTTGTACTGCAGACAAGACATTCATAATCTGCATCCTGAGGGGAACGTGAACATCTGAACCAGATATCAGGACAATCCATCCAATAGCTGTTGAGATATTTCATTCAAAACCATAACCATTTCTGCTTCTGCTTAGGCCTGAGAGCACATTACATACACATAAGATCACAGCAGCTAATTCACACATAACAATGTCATGCTAATAAAATCAGTCCCAAATTTTGTCAAAAAAATTTAAAATCCTTGTGTTACAGATCATTCACCCATGCACATGGCATAACCTAGAGCATACCGGATATCTCTGTAGTCCAGTGTCAGCTCTGTTTCAATTAAAGAATCCAATCTGAATTTTCTATACTTGAGCAAGTTGTTAAACAAAAGTTTGTTAGACTCTGCTGTCTAAACAAATTCAATTATTATTAAGTTTGGGCAGTGGACAAATTACAGGAGTTGAGAAATAAATGTTATATATGGACAGATTAAAAAGCAGAGGGTCTAATAATTTATCCTTGAGGAAACCAAGTTGATCTTAGTCAAAACATTGACATCTCAACTAGTGTAACATTTGGATTATATGGGAGAGAAAGATACTTCTGAAAAGTTACAAAAAGTAAAAGATTAACAACAGGTATTTAATAAAAGAAATGAAAGAAAAGAAGCTCCCTTTGACTAATCTGCAAAATCAACACATTGATAAGCCTACTGCTTAACAGAAATGTGGAAATTAAAACACATGTTGTATATCATGGACCATTTAATGCTCCATCATTAAGTCCATCATTAGTCTCTCCCATCTTTCAAACCATTCTGTCTTTGTCACAATTGATATTGACTGACTGCCACTTGCTCAGGGGACGTGTGCATTTTAAGCTCTATCTGAACTCCACATTGTAACTAACTTATATGGCACTACAAATTTTATTAAGTTATAGCGTAACTCCCACTCCGTTAACTGTTCCCTGCACTGAAGCATGGGGCCCCAGTGATTCGCAGTCTGCCTCGTCTACTGTGCCCTGAGAGGCCCGATAAAAACTAAGTGTGATGACACACAATCAAGACCCAGGGCAGCAGGGGAAGGGGAGCGCAGCACAGCACAGCCTTGAAACAGAACCAGATTGTTGAGATCCGAGAGGTATTACCTAGCCAGCACCTGGCCTGCATGGGTCCCACCCCTCTGTGTAACTCAATCTAAAAGCTTAACTCTGTCAAGCTACTAGCAGAGGGCCCTCATTAATCCAGTACAGGTGCCAAACAGCCCAGTTTACCCACTGGAGGGGGAAAAGACACTTCAGTACTTAGGTAAATTTGCAGAGATATAATACTGTATATTTCTTTGTATGACTATTTTTTATAGATTGTCTGTGCTGGATTAATGCACAAGAGACAAAATCTAATAAGACAAGTGAAGAAAGTAGATCATTCACTCCCTTAGAAGGGGAGATCTAGCAAGAAGAAATGCTTGGATTCTTTTTAACAGAATGATGTAAAGCCTTTAAAAACCCTGAGGTCTTATGAGAGACTGATATGAGACAATACCCCACTTAAACTCCCTGCTCACTTCTTGCCCCTGGAAATTAAAGCAGATTTTAACAGTGCCACCATTGTGATTTACAAATAATTTGACAGACCTGCTCGAAATCTTTAATATCCACTGATGACAGAATGGAATTAGCCGCATATTTCTCTCCAAACTTTCAATTTTCTTCCTCGTTGTGTAAGCCGAGGCCCTAATCCCATCTTTATATGGCTTGAGTATTAACCCCCATCAAAAACACTAACACACAGGTTGCCAGCCTGCTCAAAGGACCCCTTTGCGAGGCGAGGTCCATTTGTTAGCCAGCGTCAACGTGGCCTTTGTTGGGCAGCTAAGAGGGGTGAGTGTGTATGTGTGTATGGGGGGACAGGGGGTGGGGGGGTTGCAGTGTGCCAGCATGAGGGGTTATTCAGGAGCCTGAGAGTCAATCCAGTATTACAGTTAAGCCATGTAATAATTACCATCATTAGAGGTAACTGGAGCATAGAGATGACCAGCTGAAGCTAATGCTGCGCGTTCCTTGATACATAATTCAATAATCCTGGAAATACATATTAACATTCCCCCGCAGCTGAAAACTGTCAGAGCTTTTCCCCGCAGCTCTCTGGATCTGTGTTCTTTCCCAGGAGTTTACAAGGTCAACTTCCATATTTCCCTCTTCCTTTCCAAGCACACTGTCAGAGAGGAAGAGAGAGGCTTTTACTGCAAGAATCTGTGTAAAATTCAATTACTGAGTTGGTTTTGGCGTAATTCAAATAATCACTACAATGTATTTTAACCACACAGGCAAATGTTGTTTTAAAAAGAGCTAACACAGCAGACCCAGAGCTGTGTAGATGTTTATTTACTGCTTGTATTTTGCAGATCCTATTAGCGAGCCGAGCTCTCTGTGTCTGATGGATGGAATTCACTCGCTACATCTCCCACATTTAAAACACTTCATGCCTGTAATCGACAGAACATTTCATTATAGCGAACATATCTGTTGCCATAAACAATGCCTGGTAATGCTTTAAAACCTTTACTCAACCTTAAACTGCACCCTCTCAAATTAGACCCCTCTCAGTATGTTGTTATTGGCACGCAGCTGCTGCAGATTTCCATCACAGGTTGAGTAATTCAATAAGCATGAGTGCATACTAGCCTCAAACTGGGTTATTTTATGGTTAATGTAATACTGTTTTAATATGCAATCATGGGAAAAATCTGGGAAATATGCAGATGATAAACAAATATGATAAGCAAATATTTTTTCTAAAGACAGGCTGGTTTTTGTTTCTGTGAGCACACAAAAGAAACAACAGAGGTGTGTAGCATCTGTAAACAACCAGCTTCACAGAGGAGGATTTTCTCATTTCTCACAATCATATCTTTAATGAAAAGCAGCATAAGCAAATCACAAAAACAATGTTCCATGCAAACTGGGAGACAATAAACATTTATGTCTTAGATACAAAGCCAATACAAAGCAAAGACGCAGATGAGTATGTGAATCAGAGACAGTAAACTCAGTGGTGGAATGTAACATATATGTATGTCCATTTTGTCTCAATTTATTCTTTAAATTCCATATATTAAATTTCTCACGCAAATTTCTTACTCCGCTCTAAATTAAAGTGATGTTTCGAAAATTTCTATTTGATTTACTAACTAAAATATATATATAAACACCGTCCACCTTTTAAAATAAGACAAAATCTGAGAGTTGAGAGTTGAGTTATCTGGCAAGCCTGCTTATAAATTACAACACATGCCAGATATTGGTGTATTTTAGATGCCTTGTTTTCAGTATTATAAAGGTGAAGGACTGAATGTGGAATCTCTGGTAGTTTAACCCTTCGGCTTATGTTTACACCTGCAGCAGAATACGCATCCACTCAGTCAGAGGGATCAGCCAGGAATTTGGCCGGCTAATTAGGTCTTAACTTTCCAGAGAGAAAGAAAGAATAACCCCTCGCAGGCTTTAGCCAGGGAAAGGAGGGAAGAGGGAAAAAGTCTGTTTTCAACTTTATTCGCCTTAATTTCCTCTGCAGTGGTAGAGAATGAAGATTAATGAAATATCCTCAAATCCATCCTGTTTCATTTCTATTAAATCAGCAGTGAAATTTAAGCATCTTGCCCAGGCGAAGGAGGGGAACTGTGGGATAAAGTTTCTCATGTTGCCAAAAGAGACCACTTTCTGGTGGTGAGCAATGTTATTTTGAAAATTCAATTGTTGCTGAAGTCTGTATATCAGGTTGTTCTTTGAATACCCCTCAGACTTAGTTATTTAATTATGCTGGGGTTTGTACAATGTTTGGGATAAATAAGACATATTCCATGAACTGGCCATTTTACTCCTGCAGAAAAATACAACATTTCACAATCCTCCCGGTTGGATCAGCGAATAATAGCAGCAATTTCACTAACTACAACTTCCTTTACACTTCAGTTTGTGTATCCAGTCAGTCCCGTATGAGCAGTGGTTACAAGTGAAGTTGCACTGAGTAGGTGTAGTGTCAATACATATGCAAACAGCAGCCTCCTCAGTGGAATCCATTGACAAACAGTGAGACGAAGCAATTGGAGCCCATGGAGTTGCCTAATCCCATCTCATCTCATTAGAATGGAGCAGTGAGTATGCCTGTATTTAATCTGACAATAGAGGAGGCTGGGGAACAAACGTCTTAAAGCGCTAAAGCACTAAAGCCATTAGACCTGTCGCAGTGTGTGTGTGTGTGTGTGGGAGCGGGTGTGTGGGCGGGTGTATAGGGTGATAGTGGATGTTTGGGGGAGAGCTGGGGGGGGCACATAGACAGGTTAAAGAGTTTAAAGCCAAACCAATTAACATATTGCATTGTATTTTATAATTCTTTTTTATGAATTAATGAATCATTATAACAGTGGATCAGTGGACCCTGAGCTTCTTTTTATTGAGTCTCAGCCTCATTTCCAACCAAAGCAGCTTCTCTCAGCAAAACCCTCTGAGGCCCAGTGTACACTACCAGCCCAGCACCAGGCAACAGCAGCTGGTTGGCGACTAACTACTGTAGCTAGAGCAGGAATTTGGCTAAAAAAAAACTTTTAGTAGCTAAAGAGCCAGATAGTTTTCTCAGGAGTTGATGGAAACCAGACCTGATCTTAAAGCAGAGGGAATATTGGACTTAATAGCTTAATATGGTGATAACATTGTGAAACTTTTTGTTTACAGCCAAAAAATCCATTGATTCAATTTTGAACCACAGCTGTGTAACTTGTGTGAAGAAATAGCACAATCCTCCAGTTCAAAATGAGAATAAGATAAGATTTTCCTTTTTCAATCCCCAGAGGAGAAATCAGGTGTTAGAATTGACTGGATAAAAAATCAAATTCTTCCTTGCTTAATTAAATAAACACATTTTTTTTCTTTGTTTGATCAGTAGCTTATGGTGCTATATCCTGGATCCTGGGATGAAGTGGTATGGAGTAATATTTAAGGAACACACAAGAAGCAATGAAACCAATCCCAAAAGGAAATGTATCCTTAGATGATGTGTCGTACATCCTGTTAGGTATTATCCAACAAAACATTCTGCAACTGTTGAAAGTTTTACTTTGAGGAGCCAAGAAGACGATCACAGTCTCCTGGTTAAAGCCAAAGAATCCATTCTTCCATTGCATTATGGATGATGTAATAAGGTTAGATAGGTTTAGTAAATGAAACATAGAACAGTCAAAATGCAATTAAACATTAACTTTTTTATAAGGAGGTAGAACCCAGTAATGTCTTTTAGCCAAACAATACTTGCTCTGCAAAGATAATCTTAATGTGTATGTTCCTTTAGAGGCTGGGTCAAGTTTAACTCCCCTCGGTGTTGGGATAAATGTTTAGATCCTGCAGTATATTATGAAAAAATACCCATTACATGTAAAAGTTGTGCATTAACAATAGAAATAACATATCATCATGTTACCCTAATATCAAATAAAATGCACATTTTAAAGTAAATTTAATTTTTCTAAAGAGTTCTTACATCTATTTAAAGTCCTGGTACTCAAAGAAATTTATATATATTCCCCAGTCCATTTATTTGCAAGCAAATACACTAAAAATAATTAGTCATTTGTGTCATTGTGACACCTATACAGAGTTACTGAAGTGTTCCTGGTTGTTGTGTAGCTCTAGGTAGCTGGTCTGAGGGGACATGGAGCAATACACAAGGAGAGTGGCTGTTGACCCCCTTTTCACCCACTTTTCCACACAACACACACACACTCAAGCCTGTGTGTGTGTTGTGTGGAAAAGAGGGGGTGTCAGCTGTCGTCAGTAGCAAATTGCCCATCAGACTGAGGATGGTTAGATGAGTGGACGTATGGCACCTTCAGAATATGTGGCTTTTAAAACCCCATAAACCTCTTGAGCTGTGGAGCTAAAACTCAGCTCTTTGAGTGTGGACTGACAGTTGGCACATTCTAGTTCAACAATGATTAATTTTCAGTAGAACACACACGCACACACATATTTGTATTACCATACTTGGGAAGGCCTCAGCCAGAATATCCTCACCTTGGATGATTTTTCTCTTCTTCTGATCTCCAACGTGACATTTGGTTCTCATAAATACAGAAAACCCAGAACAGGCGCACACTCAAATGCACCACCGCCACCATCAGCCTTACTCCTCCACCCTAAACTCTGCACTCTGTCATTTGGAACAATAATAAACAAGCGCTGAGGAGAGCAAAAAGCCTGCTGAAATCTATTACAAGGGAACAGTGTGGTTATATGGCTGTGGAGGGTTGAGGGGGGAGCACCTCAACATCAGTGTAATTCCAAGTGCCATGCTGATCCGGGCCAGGCTTGCCACATACACTTATCTGATCCTTACGGGTGGTCCGACCAGTGCCTCCATGTTAGAGTCTAAACCTCGCAGATCTAGATGTCTTCTCTGCTCCGACGGTCTCCCTGTGTAGATTTCCACCCAGCCTGCAGGAACGATCGGAATGGCCTCAAAGGGAGGGAAGGTTGTGGACTGGGGCTTATATGCATTTTTTTCTTTTTTAAAGTTGCTGTTTTCTATTTGCTTGATTTGGAGATGGATGTGTTTTTCTAAAATATAACACAAAACATAAAACGTCAGGAGATTTTTCTCTGGCAATGGATGTTAAGCAGGTACACAGCCAATGTTAAAAGGAAGCAATCAGCCAAAGCATCACACTGGCAGGGAATGGATTAATAGCCATACCAAATGTCTCACCTCTCAAAAATAGCAATGAAAAATCTACATTAATGTGAAAAAAGTCAGAATCACAAATGTACTGTCTATGTTAAGTATTCTGTTTCAATCATTTTATCCAGGCATGGTGGAAGAAACATAAATGCTAACTTTATACATTATACTAATAAATTGTTATTTCATATTTAACTACTAATAACCAGAATTTTGAGGAAGAGGAGACAAGTTTAAGTTGATTTTCACCCACAGGTTATGTTTCAACACATCAGAAAGTTAATGTGATTCAAACTCCAGGACCACACTGTTAGAAAAACTTAACAGTCAGGGCTGTAACCAAGACTTTAGAAATACAGACGAGCCCAAGTTCAACCCCACCCCACCAAGAACATTTTGCCAAGCCACCAAAACACTTTTAAATAAAAAGAAAAAAAACGTATATTTTGCTATCCTGTTTATCGTCATTGATATGAGATGTAGTGAGAGACAGTAAGTTTATCACGGTGACACCGACACATGCTCAATATTCTCATTTACCTCTGTTCATATTAATCTCTTTCCTCAAAGGGAAGAATCAGACAAATATGATTCCATTAATAATTATACCAACAAAACTCACACAGTGGCCAAAATTTGATACACTCACTGTTCATACATGTGACTATTATTAGGCCAAGAAAAATTAATAAACACATAAATAAAACAAATAAAACGGAAAACTCCTTTCAGACCATCATAAAGAGAAACTGAGAGACACATCTGTTACATTCAGAAAATGCTTGTTATCAGTGACACCTGTGGTCGTTCAGTCACCTGCAGTCAGCATCCTGTTGGTTAAAAATGTTGATAGCTTGCTAGCCAGCTCGTCGATCTTTCACAGAGAGCCTCAGTAACATCAGCAGAGCCACATGAGCTGGATGAACACTGAGTGAACTAGACTGAATTTTATTAATAAGACGTGTTAATGTGTTAGTTTCCACTCACTCCATTACTATAATGATGCTGATTTGTAAAAAGTCTGAAATGATTCTTTGTCAGGTCTGTGTGCGAGATGACAAACAAACAGTTTTTAAAAAAATGTTTTCTGAATAAGGTTCAGACCGATCAGGACTATGTTAACATTGTAGCTGCTCCATCAACAGTCAAAATCACATCATCTAAATAAATATAAATATGAAATATATAGAGCTAACTAGTGTTGTACACTGTTAGTGCTGTAGAGAGGAAAAACACTCCTTTATACTCCTTTACATAGAAATCAGACTTTTGCAGTCAGCTGAGAAAGACTGGGAATGTCTAAACAGAAAATGTTTAAACAGAAAAATTGTTCAGTACATGTGAATTGTAGCATATAGCCCCTTTAAAGGATCAGCAAAAAAAACTTCTTAGCTTTAGTTTTTCTCACAGTTTTCATCTGTGGATGGTGTTTGCTCCTCAGTCACAGTCTCAACACAACCTAATAGTGGAAATTCAATCAAGTCATATAAGGTCATCATGAAAAAAAATCTTTTTTTTTTTAAGTTTTTTTTTTTTGGGTTACACCCTTTATTGTTTTTTTAATGGATAGGACAGTTAGAGAGAGACAGGAAAGACGGGAGAGAGAGAGGTGGGAAGACACGCAGCAAAGGGACCCTGGCCAGGAGTCGAACTGGGGTTCCACTGCACCGAGACATCGAGGCCTCGGACATGTGTTAATTTAATTTACAAGAAACATCCAAATGAGAGTGAAAATGACAGAGAAATTTTTTCAGTCACTTTCCAAATTGATCAGGGGTGAAGGAGCCATTTAAATGTATGAGCCCAATATTTTTTAAATCATATGTCTCCTGCTGTAGCATTATTGTATTTTGTCCTTTTCTAGTAAAAGCTCATCTCTTTACTGTTTATCATGTTAAGACAATAAACATCAATCACTTTATGGTCTTACATTTATGTCTCTAATTAATTCATCCAAGCTGGGTCAGTATCTATATCTAACTATATGTCCAAGGTCAAGTCTATACAATAACTCCTGTCTGTGTAGTTTTCCATCTAAACAAAAACACATGGCATTTCATCACGTCCTGTAAAGCGTTCACATTAACTGAGCTGTAACTTAGAGTGTTCCACTAAATTCATCATTACTGCCCTGCAGGAGAATTAAACCGTTCTGACACCGGCTTCAGCAGCTGGCGGACTGCGTTACACATGAAAAAATCAAAGAGGTGAATCTGATTACAGGCTGCAGGAAACCAGCTCTAGCCTTTTCAGTGAACCCAGTTGGCTTAATGTATGGGCTCTGTGCAGTCTGTGCAGAAATGTACATGCATATGAACAACTCGCCCATTTGTCTTGCTTTAGATGACAGATGATCAAACCTGCTTTTTCAGAGCTTTGCCCATATGAAAATAATTATAGAGCGTGAGATGTCTGGCTTTGATGAGGAGGGAGAAGGCTACGGAGAGCTAATACATAATCAATACAAACGTTAACATTCATAGAGAAAAGTTGTTTTTCTTCCCCACTGTTCAATTCAAATCAATTTATGGATTTTCAATTTTCACAGATTGTCATTTGCCATAGATAATAGAAAAAAATAATCTTGTATCCAGAGAAAATTCATTGTATTATATTAAGCTATATGATTCCAGTTCCCCTACATAAATGACTTCCTCAACCCTGCTGTTGATGAGTCCAGATACACTTTTTCATTATTAAAGACAAATACATAATCACTGTAATATTATGTGGCTGTATATTTGTTAAAATTAACTTAATATATAATACAGCAAATAGTGAATAATTCAACACAGCCAAGTTATTGCTTCATAATGGTAGTGTGTAACCTGGCTTTGACCAGTTTGTGTAGTATAGTTGTAGGAAAGTATCAAATTACTTTTGTTTCCATGTTAAAAATTCTTAGAATACCAGAAGAAGATCCATTGCTCAAACAACTGTTGTGCTATTACACTAAAACAAAGATCTTGATTTGTTTTAGTTTTACAAAGACCGTGGTGTAAATTGTGAGTCATTCTTTGTTACATTTAAATTGAATAATCTGAAATATCTCTACAACAACTAAGTAAACTCTATATGTTGATAATATAATATCCATATGTTGGCTATTTCTTTTTTTATTTGACATCTTCATATTTAAAAATGTTACATTTTTCCATTATTCATATTTATAGATGCGTGAACACAAAATTTCTTATACTTATTTTCACTGGAAACACATTTATACAGATAGTGGAAAAATATGTTTTTGCTGTTTTTTGCTCCCATCACACGTCTTAACTGTATGGTACAGTCATTAAAAGACTGATGTCAAATGAATAAAACAAAAACAAAGAAACTAAGAGATCGATAGTGAGAGCATTGAAGGGTCATACAATACCTTAATATTTCATTATGTCTACTGCACACACACCCATGCACACATATTTGAATTTAAAACTATCAAAGCACCCGGAATAGTTCACTTCTCTTTCTCCATGATATCCCTTGGAGTAAATAGATTTTCCTGCAGCTACAAAACCTCTGACAAGGCAAATGGTTCTACATTGGCAGGCAATTTTAACACACTTATACGTCAAAACAAGCAATATAAAAGTTTCTTATCTCTGCATGAGGCTTGGGAAAATCTCAAGTCTCTGAGCAAGAAATGAAAGTTGGAGGTGCATATCAGGCACAGGCTATCTGTTACACAGAGTAATGGCTCTGACCGTCCGCTGTAATTCCACAAATGCATAGCAAACATAAGAATTTGATATCAGCATGTCAGTAATGAATAAAAAAATCTATTCATTTGTCCACTGTACCTCATGAATACACCATCAGCACAAACATGCACTCTCTTCACCTTTAGTGAATATTGCTCTTGGCCTCAGCCTCGGCTGGATTAGATTGTATTGATAGAAGAGATGTATTGGAGATAGAGAATTAAAGGGGCATACCTCCAGCCATAATGCTTAATATGTTTCATATTCATTACATGTGGTCCGAGTTACTCAATTTGCTGTTTTTCTTTCTCACTGCAGACTTTAACTCAGCTGTAAGATTTTTTTTTTTAAATCAGGAGATCTTCCATTTTAAGGGAGAGGAAATGTGATCATGGTACTTGTAGATATTGTGGAATTCAATACCTGATTGTCATCTTATAAAGTAGCATTCTGCACAAATGATGACACAGGGGGCCAAGAAAAACATTTGAGTAAGATGAAACTCCCTATAATTTAGACTGAAGACACTGGTAGTTGTATTTCTTTAGAGCTCCTCTTTGGCTTATTTATATTCAAAGAAATGACTCTTTTTTTTACCTTTGATACAGTCTTAGATCAAACTACATAAAGGTTTGTTTTGCTTGAACACTGAGAACATTTTCACCTCATATTTATCTGCTGGGCCTTTGTGTTTATTTGCCTCAATGTACTGAATGTGCTGAATGTGCAGTTAGCTGTAGTTAGCTAGCTGTGCACACACTGATCATGTCCACAATGTCACTGTGCTTTTAGCTCTTTTTCTCCACAACCCTCTCATATGTGTCTCTGTGTTCATATTCATACTCATATTCATTCAATTAACATCATAAAGCCTTAGAATAAGTGTGTTTTTTGCAGATGACACCTCCATCCTGAGTGAGATTACAAACATTACTGAGACTTCATAGTAACAGTCTTGCATAATTATGCAGAGAGAACAATCTACTGCTTAACATCAGCTAAACTAAGTATAATTGATTTTAGAAAAACATAGAAGACTCACACTCCTGTCTGCATCAGTGGAGCTGAGGTGGAGCAGGTGAACAACCAGGCTATACAACCTTGTGTTGTAAAATGATAAATGAATCATTGAACAATGAATTATTAACATTCCAAAATGAACAAAAGTTGCAGACCTCATCTATTTAATTAAAGGTGCTAATAAGATAATTGCTAAATCAAACCAACTTTCCTGGCCTGTTTACTACCCACCTGTAGTTTTTGAGAGTTTTTTAGTATGTGTGTTGTAAAAGGTTCATCCTTTTATTATACATTATGGACTTAGGGAATTTTGAAACTGTGAAACTGTACAGGCCATGTTTTTGTATGTTTTTAATGGGACAGATGTGAAAGAGTTCAAGGGGAACCTCAACACTGTTATGAGACCTGCAGTTATGAAATCATGAACATGTTCCCGCAGAGACAGACACCTGCTGGTCTTTGAAGCAGCATGGGGGAAATCTCAAAACAGTGAAATAGTAAAACAGCAGATGAGTGATCATATATGGTGCACAAAGGGAACGGAAATCATCCAGAGGTCAGAGGGCGCCTTGACACATGCTCAAGATCTGCACCTGCAAACACAAACACCTGCAATGTAATGAAATAATCTATAAAGTAACTAATTTGAATCAATTTGGGTTGGGAGGGTGTTGGTGGGGTTTTCATAACATTATAAAGGTACCTGAGCTGCCATTTCAGTGGCTGATATCATGGCAGCAAGACTTGGTGAGCAACAGGCCCTTGATCTGATCTTCCAAGTTGAGGAGGTTGATAGTGATTTGGAGGAGGATGTGTCAGAGCAGGAAGACAACGTGGAAGGAAAGCTCTGATTACAGCCCCTCCTCCTCTGATGGAAGAGGAGCAGGCAGCAAGGCAGACGTTTATGTAGAAAAACATAGTGCTATCTGTTGGTCCTTCCACATCAAGTTTCAGGCAACTTCGAATGAGTCCAGGACCCACAGGACTGGCCATCTCCAATGCATCTGACATTGTCAGTGTTCCAGCTCTTCCTCCCTCCGGTCATTGAAAAAATTGTCATTGTAATGACAAACATGGAGGGGATTCATCGTTATGGTCAAGAATGGAAGACCATGGATGTGACTGACCTACATGCCTACATGGGGCTTCTAATACTGGGTGGTGTGTACAGGTCCCGATGTGAGACTGCTTCTAGTCTGTAGTACACTTAGACGGGAAGACCAATATGTCGAACCACCATGTCCCTGGAAATGTTCTCGGTTATCGGTTAAATAGGGTTATATCATAAATTCCAACAGTTCCAGAAAGTTAATTCCATTAGCAAATTAGCTAAAATATATTTAAATCATTATAGCTTTTATGTTTTTATGTCTTATGTACAACAGGACATGATACTGTGTAATAGTAGATGTTTTTCTCTAAAAACGAGTGTTGTAAATCTTAAAAAATACTCTCTCCCTGCTCTCTGAAATATTTATTAATGATTAATCATACATTTAATAATGTGACATAGGCTATTTAGACATTCTAAATAGATCTGTACTTTAAAATTTGATATAGACGCTAACTATGAGGGAATTATTGGTCTGGGAAGGTATAAAATATGAACAGTATGTAAGGGTTAATGAAGATGTATCTACTTACTCTCATCGCACAGAAAACAAGTATTAAAATAGGGTTATATCCTTTCTGAGGACAGGATAGTGTGTGACTGATGATACTCCAAATGAGAGCGGTTTAATGTGAGCAGAACTGCAAAGAACTTGAATTTCCAAAGCATGTTTGTCAGTAGTTGCAGGAAACACCGGGGAATGAAGGCCTATTGAGTTTCAGTGTCAGGTTCGACCATTTACAATCAAACTTGAAGCAGCGGGAGCAGATCACCTCTCCAGCTGTGCAGTGATCTCTCACACACACACACACACACACACACACACACACACAGACACCCTGGTTGATCTCATCAGTTCCATCCCAGCCATTTCATGACCTGATAAGCAGAAGTGTACTGTCATAACACTCTGGAATAGCATACTCAGAGAAACCAATTCAAACGCTGAACCAAACCAAGCTTGAAATTTGGACTTGATTGCATGGCAGCGTGCCGACTACAATTGGCCACACTTGGAGTTGATGGTAGACTGAACCATAGCGTCCCACATGCTAAATGCTGTAGACATAATTTTTAACTCACTGCGTTAGCATGTGAAGTCTAAAGGAAGGTTGGTGAAAACAAGGAAGAAAAGTAAAGTCTAAATGAATACGAGCCCGGCTCATCCTAACCATCCACCCTTCAGCAGCCTGTTAGAGGCTTTCTTAAGTTTCCAATGACGCTACAAGCCGAGCAGAGGCACTGGGAAAGGGAGACAGGCTGAAGAGTAGAGTTTCCATCCCACCTACCATGTGGTGCCCTCGCCGGGCCCGAGCCCACTCCATAGCCACATTTATCCTATTACGCCAATCTGCTGGGATCCACTTCATACACTCACAAACAGTCGGAAAATATGCAATACGATAGAATTGACATGAAGCCATAGTTGTGGTGCATATCATGTTCATGAATATAATTCCCATCGATTTGGGCTGCCAAACATCTCAGACCGGCTTAATACCTTTATATCAAATCCCTCTAAAAGCGTATAATTTCCAGTGATTGCTCACACTTGCGGCCTACTTACATTCACATTGACAACCAAGCGGTGGCACAACTCCAGAGAACACACTCTGTCTCTCCAGTGTTTCCTCGTGTTGCCAGCTTTATTCTGCACAGCCTTAAGTGGTGGCTGTGGAAAAGGGAGGAAACAAAGAGTCATTCTCAGACCATGTGTAAAGTTAATATAGAACTTTTTCACGCTGTTCCGCTGCTGAATGGGAAAATCGAGCTTGTTTTAAGCCTTTTTAAGCTTGCACATATTTCACAGTGTCAGAGTTGAGAAACTGCAGAGCATTTTACATCATCCATTAAAATGACCAAGTAACATCTAAGCTGTCAGTAATGTTTTGGATGAATCTCTCTGAGCCTATAGGACTGAGTCATATTTCCTATAAAACTTAATCAACTTTGTTAATATTAGGTTTTACACACTGTTTAATTTTACGTGTCTGTGACAATGAATATGGGTACAAAAATGAAAAATTAAACTTTCAAAAAAGATTTAAGATAGCTCTTTGGCCTGATACATGGACAAAAAAAGTAATTATTTAATCAATTTCTTTATTTTTATGAGTGTAATTGTACCTGATAGTTGGTCCATACATTTTAATATTGCATTCTTACTTTTAAAAATGTTTTCAGGAAAAAGGAAAAAAGAAAACAGCAAAGTGAACTTTTGCTAAACAGTGCCCTCTGTGGCAACAAGAGGCAATTACAGAATTATGACACTAAAATCATTTTATATTTTGCTGCTGAAAAGACATTCACATTGTATGACATGTCATTATGTGACATTATGTGACCCAAAAAATTCAGAGGTTTATCTTTACTTGCTAGAACAATGGCACAAACTGAGAGTAATAAAGACTGCATACTGATTCACTGATGTCAGTTTTAGTTTATTAAGGTCACCTGACATTATCCACCATATGCTCCCAGTCATACCAGGCAAAGTAAGAATGGAGCAGCAAAACCCCGGAGCTTACTGAGCACAGGTGTGCTCTACTGCTCGTGAGTTAAACTTTTCATTAAGAAGAGGACGGCTGTGTTTTCTGTTCTTTCAGAAGTTATGCTCTCTCCCTTGAAAGGGGTTGTCTGTGTAAATGCTAAATATAGTGTACAATAAACTTCTGATGTATCTTTGTGGTATCTTTCAGTATGACTTAGGGCAGACTGCTTAGGGCCCCAAACCAGCCTTTGCCAGCCCTGCATGTTTCTATGGTCTCAGTCTAGTAAACCACAAGTGGTGAGTTCTTGCTTTTCTTTCCCACTGTGACTCTTGCTGACCGTTCAGTGACCAAACAAAGGTAACCAGATCTGTTTCTATTTAGGCATCTCTCGGCGCAGCTTGCGATTTAGAATACATTTCTCAAGTCTGTTCCAGGAGGCCAAGTTCCAGTACCACAGAGCCGCTGTGTGTTTGAGCACGTGCACCAGCACCACTCCAGTGGGCATCATGTCAGTCCCAGCTGCAGAGGAGAAAAGAGACACCAGCAGGCTCTGACCACACTGCCTGGGATCTTCCCAAAATAAAGACCCAGGAGCAGGCAACATGAGAAAAAGTCCAGTGCACAGCTACAAGCAGTGAGTACAGGGTACATCAGTGTGCCTGTGCGTAGGTGTGATGTCTCTGAGCTCTGAATTCAACAAGACTCTGCTGACTGATGGGACTCGCCATTGTATTTATGTGCTGAATCATTTAACAAGGAGATTTGGCAGCTTCATCACCTCCCACAGATTTGGAAAAGTAATTCATTCTCATTTGCAGTTCCTGGGCAGAAGTAAGGGAACATTCAGATTAATCAGAAAATTTTGTTCAGCGTAAATATGTTGAAAGAAATGGAAAAACACTTCCTGCTTTGAGTAAACAGTGGTGGAATTGGTAGTTAAGATTTGACTCTGTAGAGCTAATATAGAGCAAGACCACTTATGAAATAAGAAAATATTATCCCTTATTGGGGGGAAATTCAGGTGTTACAGCAGCATAAGGGTAAAAATGAAAAACAGAGAAAGATAGAAAAGGGAAGAACACATTTTTAAAAGTATACAAAATTTAAAAAAGAATAGAAAAAACAGGAACTATACAAGAGGAATTAAACTCAAACTGAATTACATGCAGTAAGAGTACAATAGCACCCACAACTAGTGTTTGACCTAATAGTGCAAAGTGACATAGTGATGTGATCAGTAGCAGCAAAGTACAGCACATATAAGAGTGATATGTAACCATGGTTACAATATCAAAAACCAGAATATTATATATGATCATGTAATTATGTGTCTCTGTGTGTTTTAAAGAAACAAAGCAGTAAAAACCTTGTTGCACCTTAGATAATTTGATTCAAGATACTAAAACTTTTAAAATGAATGAAACAAAAATGAATCATGAAATGTCTGGTTATTGTCTGGTTTTGCATTAAAAGGAGTAATGTATTTTTCGAGAGAAGTGATTCATTGTGTTTATCACCAAACGTCTCCAGACCTTTGTCTTTATTAGTTAAACTTAATTTTTTTAAACAAACATGAGACTTTATATTCACTCTCTGACATATAAGTTACATGCATATGTGATTTGGTGATTTATTTACTAACTTAACAAACTTGAACTCAAACTGTGACCTTCAACTTCAACTCCAGCTTATTTCTATTTCTAGTGAAGACCTAAACAAACTTTAAAAACAACAACGTCAGCTCAGAAAATCATTGGATTTTTACCACAGTGATTTGGTTTTGCTAATAGAGACTCTGGATCAGAAAACACTTATTCATTGTTGAGGGAAGTTCTAATCAGTGTATGTCACTTTTTATTTTGGAGGACTTGGGATCATGTACTGGGATCAAGTATATCTTTACTTACTCTACCTACGATCCAGCTGTTTCTGTCAGGCGCTCAGTTTGACCTCAGACAGACAGAGGACAGAAGCTGTTGACCTCCTGTGTGTTTGCAGCTAATGACATTATGCAGAACGCTCGCAGCCCTCTGCCGTCCCACTTCCTCATGGATTAATGTCTGTTGTCTCACCATTATGTTAAGCAGCCACATTAAGAGTTGAACTTGTCATGGCATCACCAGTGTTTTTTCCTGTGTTTAATAGTTGCAGTTAAAGGCTCACCTCTCTGCTGTAATGAACCTATGATTAATTAAAACATGTCTCCCCCCGAGCGTCGCTGGGTATATGGCCTGGTTGTAATGGGGGGCCGAGGGGGGAGGTTAGAGAAGTCACTGGCAGGCGAGCCGCTCCAGCTCCCATTACATCATTCTACCCACATGCTGAGCTGGGACTCAGTGATGTCACTCGGCTTACTGAGCTTCCAAGCCATTTGTTTTCCTATGAGTAGCCCTTTTGTTTATTTTCATAATTTTGAATATCACTCTTTGCCAGTTTTACATTGACTCTAAAACTCAATTAGCTTAATGTCTCTTGCATTCTACCAGCACTGCTGCGAGCCCCCGAAAAGTGCCCATTAAAACACCATTTCTGACACTTTGTTTGCTTTGCAGGGCTCAATTATCAATGCACCAGCACCTTTTACGGGACCCCTGGCTGTACGGTTTTTAAGAGCTCCAGGAGAGGTTAGATCTGTGATTTTTCTAGGGCTTTCCAGGAGGAACCTTGGGGGGCGCTAAACACCTCCACTGCTGCCAATGTGAAAGTCTCCAAAAACACAAAAAGAGGCAGAACCCCCTTTTTTTTTCTTTAAGGACCTTGAAGACGTAATTTCACAGAAGAACAGTCTCCCTCTTCCTGATAACTGTTAGCCTCCAGATGATCCATAGTGAAAATATACAGCTCTGATGTGTTCCAAGAGCATTAATTGAGAGTGTAGATACAGTATCATGACCTGCCTCCAGGGGTGCTCCAATAGCAGATGGATTGGGCTCAAATTATTTGGCTGTCTTGGTGACTTAGGATGTCAAACTGATAAGATACTGTGACCGTATCCACACGATACGCAATAATACAGCATAATCAAGGAAAAAAACTGTACTTCCTCATACTCAGCCATATACTTATTACCTCACCCGAGGTAATTGTTAAATTCTGTAGGGACATATTTTGAGTGAAGGCATCAGCATCATGCTATAAATTCTACCTATGAGTTGAGGGAAAAAAAGAGACTGAAAGTCCAAGTTCAGTGAGAGTGCAGGCTGTAGCAGGGGCCTGCAGCCAGCTCTGGGTTTCATCTGATTTGCGGTGGCAATAAAAAAAAGTTGTTGTTTTTTTTCTTTTCTTTTTTGAATCAATGGGCCACATGCCGGTCGCCTCAGATGTGTTTTGGATTGAAAATAGGATTAATGTGCTAAAGTGTGATTAGAATGGTTAAACACGATTAATTGGATCAGACTCCAGTCGCCCGGGGAGCTGAGAGGTGGAGGTGGAGGTGGGGTGTATGTGTGTTTGTGCATTTGTGTGTGTCAGGGTGTTTCTGGACAGATTCCAGCTGAACCAAGTGAACAAAGCGCACTAACTGTCCAGGATTTTCCATGTCTCTCCTCCTGTATGTGTGTGTGTGGATGCGTGTGCGCACAAGTGCCTTTTCCCTTTGCATTTTCTCATAGCCAGCTTGTCTCAGAGCAGATTGAACACAGCTGAGAATGTTGGTCTAGGCCTGCAGCGCACCATCCTGGGGGAATAGGCAGGAACCATGAGGCTGGACTTGGCTTGCCCCGCGACGGCTGAAAACTGCCATGCACCCAGGGCAGGGGTCCAGGTGGATCGGCTGGGGAGAGGGGAGTAATTTGGGGGTTATTTAAAATGATCTATTAAACCCCTGAACTTTAATCAGGGTTGCTACTATACTGACAGCCATGATTTACCTACAAATCAGTAGGATGGGGATGGGAGGGAATGGATAGGCTCAAAATGGGACCACTTCATCTGAATTATTTTCTAGGGCACTGAGGTTGGGCGTTAGCATTGATGAGGCCTGAGGAAAAAGAACGATAGCTCTAAAGAAATCTGCATTCCTTTCCGAATGCAACAGCTCAACATCATCCGCATCTGGCTGTTGACAAAGAAATTGCTTTATTATCCTTTTCCATCAGCATAGCCTCCGAGTATTAGCATGTCTAGGCTGAGAGAGTGCTCAGTGCAGTGAATAGGCAACCTTGGTCTTGTCAGCGAGAGCCAGAATACCCCACACAGGGCGCAGACCCCCACTTGTTTGAGTTATGTGTAAATACAGGCCGGCTCTGACAGACACCCTAAGTCAAACTGGTTTACGGAGGGCCGACGTAGCCAGAAAGCAGAACCGAGCTCTCACAGGTCATTACCACTGCCTGGCCTGTCACTGGGGTAATTGAAAAACCACAGGGGTGTGCTGTAATCCACCGCCAGATTACAGCCAAGTACACACATAAATATCCAGTCATCACAGAACAAGGACCAGGACAAACCGATAAACACATAATCATGAATATGGTGAACCTGTGGGCAACCAGTTTCATAAAAAGGTCTTGGCGAGTTAATATTGTTGCTGATCAAACAAATGTAGAATATCTCCCTCTCACATGCATGACCACCATGAACCACTGTGACCGCTGTTTACAGCTGAAACATTTGTTTTTTCCGTGACTTGCTTCCTGTACAAACCATCGTTAGATTTCTAAAACTCTAAATCACCATAATCAAAGTTCACATGATGTTTGTAGACACACATATCTGCAACCTGCATAGCACAATAGCTGCATTTTTCTGAATGTTTGTTCACCCCCAAAATTGTATTTTCAGTCTTCAAGTGTAACAGCTCATAAGGGTTCAGCAGGCTTCACATAAACTAGTTTGTACATGTCATCCAAGCATGACTACCAGCAAAAGTGTTTATAACTGGCACGCTTGAAGCCGGGGTAGAACGCCTGCCATCACAGCTTCCTCCTGGCTGCATCCCAACGGCTCCCTGGTCACTCTCCAAGAATGCTGTGTATTTTTTGTCTTTGTAGTCTTGATGGGATAATTTGTACAAATGGGAATAACAGCGCATTCAGTCTGTCCTCGAAGACATTCATGGTGTTGCACTTGATGCACTTGTACACATAAAAAGTGATGGAGGTAGCTGTGAAAGAATGAAAAATAAGAGCTAGAAAGAGAAGTTTAGACCCTGCCTACTGTCACACCTCCACACACCTGGCTAATCACTATGTAATGCTGGCCCCACACCAGAGGGTAATTGGGCAGATTTTGTGTCTGATTCGCCCCTCCTGACAATCGTGGGGGTGTTCCCGATTCAAGGCTAGTCTGGACTGATTATCTGCCCAAATGATCCTGTAGTGTGAGAGGTTTACACACATAATGTTAACGGTAGCCGCTGCATCTCCCTGATTTCAAATTGTAAATACCAATTCTTGAAGTAACAAAGGAACAGTGATGGAGTACTGAGCTGAAACCTCCAATAAACAATGAGAGCAAGCAGACCAGGAAGCACCACGAACCGCTGCTGCAAAATGTAATTAGTATTGAATATAATTAGCTATGGTGATTCAACATTTCTTTTTCTCTTTAATTGTTTTTCAGTGCAAAATACTGCACAAACAATTGTTACCACCTGATCACAGTCCATCACCGCTTTAAGTTTTTTTTTAATCTCAAGTCCCTAGAATCGCCTTTCTGAAATTGTTCAGTATACACGGCAAGTGTGTGGTTCTGCATGGTGATTCTACTCAATCATCTGGTATGTGTGCTCTTATGATTACATTAAGAATGTGCTAAATCAGTTTAAATCTGTTTAAAATCAGTTGAGATTTGAAATTCCTCCACTGTGCACTGGGTATAAGACGATAAAATGTGACAAAGAGGTGCTTGAAGATTACTGAGACCTGTATGGCAGTCACACTGCCATTACTGTAGCTGAGTGCCACTCTGGTGGCACCACTGAGTTCAAGTTTCTTTGAAAACACACAGTACACCAACAAATATAGCTTGCAAAGATGTGGACAAATCGATATTCTGCACATTACTCTGTGTTTTGTACTGTTTCTCTAGGCTTGGATAGGCCACTTCTTTCTGCACTTCCTCCAAAAATTACATTTCTTTTTTATTAACTGCCACAGCAAAAGCATTTAGAAAGGAATGTAAAGCTGGCTTGATTATGTTTTTCATCAAAATAAGGAAATGATTTTAATGAAGGTATCTGTAAAATGTTCACTGATTGGGGAATACCACTGAATGTAAACTTTAGTTTGAGAAATCCACAGGCCACCTTTGAGGTTAAACACCTAAAACATGTATTTAATGTTAGAGGGGAAATGTGGTAATATTTAATAAAAAGGGGAGCGATACTTGCAGATCTATAACAAAAAGTCAGACTCAGACATGAGAGTCAGCTGCCTTACACACCCATCCACCAAGCTGACCTCCACATGAATACTTTCCACCTCAGCACATAACAGGGACACTCCTGCCTGCACTGGCTCTGAACACTGACAGCGTTCTTACATGATGAGGTGTGGAATTGTCCATCATGGGTGTAATTCCTAAAGATACTGGGCTGGAAGAAAATCATTTTCTTTTGCTTTGGTAAACAAACCCCAGGCCTGGTTTGGCCATCAGCTGATAAAATGAAATGTATAAATCATATATAAAATAAAACGTAACAACATGGGAAACTGCAGTCACTCACACCTGTCGTCCGTCTGCTTTTATCCTGATCCTATGATCTCTGCCTGTCATCATAGGTGACTGGTCCCACACATGTATACATCAAAACAACTCTGCATGTATATCCAGCTGAGGCATCAAAGTACAGACGTGATATGGTCGATGGCAGGGGACCATCAGGGAGAATGCCTGACATATTGTGAATTCACTTGTTATGTGCCTGACCTGTGGGTGTAAATTTGTTATAGGCAGGGATGCGATGTGATTATTGATTGCTCTCACATAAACAGAAAAAAATACGTCTCTAAAAATGAGAATTTCTTTTAAGTTTCTAAAATCTTCAGCCTTGACCAACAGATAAACGACCATTATCACTGTGCACCAGAATAACTGTTAGAAAGAAGCTGTATCTTATTCAATTTAAAAACTGACAAAAGTAGCTGCACAATCTAACCCCAACTTCTGGAAAGGCTCCAACAACAACAGGGACAACAGAGGACATCTTGTTGTAGTTCCAATCTATATGTTTAATTTTCTCCCATCTCACCTCAAAGAGTGAGCTGTGATTCCTTGCATGCATTATTAATTCCATTTGGTGTACCTCATCAACCTTTCCGTTTATTCATTTCTGGTGTTTATAGGCTAAGATTATTTTTCTCACATTAGGTAATTACACACACACCATAGAGGTGCAAGGGTATCAGAAACAGCATAAATTAAGGAAAAAATAAAGCCTGCACTCTTTAATTAATTTAATTTAATTTAATTGTAAGAATGTAAGAACAACATTTTCTTTACAGTTCAGTAAACTATTAAATAATATAAAGTACATGTAAAACACAGGATCCAAGAGGGAAATGTTGTCTTTGTATTTGAACTTTTGTGGTATGAAGTAAGGCCTTTTTTATCATTGTATCAGATTTACTGGACACTATAATATGGACAGTTTTATATGGATCTCAAACAGCTTGATGTTAGAATGCTCTCAAAACTGGACATAAATACATGACATGTGGAAGGTGTGAGTAGCACTCTCTACAGTTCCACAAACAGTGTTTATGTAGTTGATTAGGTTTTGAAGAGTGAATTTGAATGTTTCTATCACAAATAAGTATCATTGTGAACAAGAACAGCATCTTGAGCTGTGGAAAGTACAGAAACTGACCCCTAATGTGGTATAATAAAATCAATCATTATTAATGATAATCACTGTAAATCACTGACATATATCAGTGATATACCAAACTACATAGGGTAAAGTGAGATTCAGAAATAAGACTCAAGTAAGTTAAAATAGTGTAGAATAGTGGTACATAGTTAAATATGTTTGAAACCTTAATGACCTCATGATGTAAATGTTATTCTTTTATTCACATCATAAATATACATTTAAAATACATGTTGATGTTCATAAATATATTCTTAGCATTTAGATAAACGATTCATAGTTTATCCTCATTACTTCTGCATAATAGTTGCTAAGATAGCAATATGTATCTCTTTTTATTCAAATGATTTGTTCTCCTAAACCACCTGTAGTTTTTTATGGTGGGCGTGATTGGAACTTTGCGCTAAAAGTTGAATATTTCTGTGGCTCAAACATGATTACTTTTGCATAATAAAGTGTGTGTGACCAAACAGCATGGAGAAACAAAGGACAGCACAGGAGAGCATGAGAACCAGAGTGAGAAATAAAAGGTGGAGGGATGTGGTTACTGTTTTTAAAAAACATGCTAACAATGCTGCCCTCAGCTCTGTGTGGAGACTGGCCTGGACTGATATTAGATTCCTTATCTGAATTATAGTCTGACCATGACTCACCCTTTTGACTTTTCAAATCCAAATCTGTCAATCTGTCACAAAGTGCGTCATACCAAAGAATTACATTGCCTCTAAAAATTAGAAGTGTTCAATTTTATCTAACCTCCTTCAGCTGTATTCTACCTCAGAAAAAGACAGTGTAACAGGTATCATCTGTTACATAACCTGGCCTGATCACCCTTCCTGCTGTAGCATGGTGACCTGAGGATGAAGATCCTTCTATCCCATAAAAGTATATGCAGTCAGACAGCTGGAACTAATAAACGGCTGCTGAACCCTGTAAAAGCTTTATAAGTTTCTGTGTAAGGGTGAACAGGAGAACGGGGAGTACAACAACAGGATGAACACAGGGGAAAGCACCAATAAATCTGCAAGGATTAGGATTGAAAACAGGGATCATACGTTTACTGTCAGAAGGAGTCGGCTGTGTCCTCTGTCATACTTGCTGGGTGGCTTGACAAGGATGGTGTAAATTGTACAGGCTGGCCACACAGATATAGATATCTTTTCAGAAAATGGCTTTTAACCTTTATCACAGACTAAATGTGCTCCCACCAGAAAATAAGTAGGTATAATGGGAAAGAAAAAAAAAACAACCTAACCAGCAGTTATTTGAGTGTTCCAATCCAAATACCCACCATCTACTTGGCAAACACCTTCACAGTAAAAGAGCCATGCTTTATGAGAGTGTTAGCTGAATTAACAAATTGCAACGCAAACAAGAAATATGTCTGCAAGTAAAAACAACCCGATATGTTTGTCAGATTTCCAGCAGACCCTGCCACCCCTTCCTTCTCCCTGGAATCGTAGCCCTGACTCCAAAAGTCAAGCACTGCAGAGGCGGTTTTGTGACGTACGCCCCCCTGTTTTTGAGCCGAGGTGTTTCTCCCTATTAGATTTATAATGTTCTGCATTTTCCAAGAGAGCCAAACATTAGGAAGTTACAGGCTTTTGGCCCCAAGAGTTGCATGTAGTGGCTGCGTCTGCACTGTCAGTAATATGCACTGTCAGGAGAATTCAGACGCAGCGGGACTTAAAGAGAGGCTTCGCTGATGCCTGTCTGTAATTGCCTCAGGTCACGGCCGCAGCTTCACTGCAGATGACCCAGGCAGGCATTATATATTATTACAAGACAAGGACTTCAAACCCCTCATAAATTGAACTATCAAGGGTATTTCTCCCAACTTTTAGCTCTGGAGGCCTGCATTTTGTAAAAATCAAAAATCCCCTCCCTCTTCTCTGTATATACTTTTTTTCCAACATCCCCCCCCTGTCATCTTGGAACATTAATTCCCAACAATGGTACTTTTCATCTGAGTGAGAGCAGAGCAAGGCAAGACTCTCGCAGCATATGGTGAAGAGTGAGGGGCTGCAGCATGAGAGCAAGTCAAACCTAAGTATTTTTTCTGAGTGGGATCCAAAGACGACCTGACTAATGGACGTTCAATGGTAGGGAAATATCTTAGACTATAATGCTACAGCCTGAGAGCTTTCTCTCCTGACTCAGTTATGTAAGTGTCAAAAAATATCCCAGACTTGGCTTACTGAGTCCTGAGCTGCTACATCAGGGCACTGAGCCTGACGGCGGTGTTTGCTTTTTCATAGAGTGCATTAACACTTGGTGCCTGTTTGCTCATTTCAAGACAATCAGCTTTAAACTGCCATTTGAAGTGAAAGTGAACCTCATAAGTCACATGGAAGCTGACTCCTAAAACATATGTGAACACGTCAAAATGTCCTAAAGACTAAAGAATCTTAATGAGGTATTGGGAAATGGCCATCAGGTGAAAGTCAACCTCCATTTGATAAATGCTTCCTTTAAATGACCCTCTCCCAACATGTTCACAATCCAACAGTGTATGAGTATGATATGTGGACTATTACTGATAACTCTGCTTGTTGAAAAGCTTTGGTTAAGTGGATAGAAAAATCCCAGCGAGAGCTATCGTATATCTGTTGGAAACCAGACCTTAGTTTTTTCATCCAACACTTAATCCCTTTTTTCCATTATGTAGCTAATGCAGAACTTTTTAAAAAATTCTTCAGCAATATGTTACCATAAGAATGTCTGTGATTTGTGACTAAAGAAATTACAGTGTATAAGGGGATTTATGAAAATAGCATATTGGTGTATTTTTCTATTTTTACAGGGCTTATTTTCACATTTAGCATTCATTTAGCTCATATTATTCCAATCCATTCTCTCCTCTCAAAACCTGTGTGAAAGGTGCATTGATTGCAAATACCATTTTTATGCATTTGTAACAACAGCAGTCTTGATAAATCAGCCTAGTATCTCAGGTCCCTGTACAGTTCAAGTTTATTGTTATTTTAGTACAATCTTATATACAAAAGCAAGTCAAAGGGCTTTACAAAGTGATAAAAAGATACAGGTAGTGTATTCTACAGGACAGTAAGGGTGTGAAGATGAGATGTAGATGGGTGTGTGGTGTGAAATGTTGGCTTTTTCCAAACTTTTCTTTTAAGCCAAACCTTAATCAGCATTATCTGCATTAACAACAGTCTTCGCTCAGCCATAACCATGCCGTAGTTGCCTCATGCAGATACATAAATATATACATTTATATTTCGATTAAACAATACGTTTAAAATTGCTGGCACTGAACCAAATATTTTCATTCAACACAATCCAGGATTTTCTGTTGATGGGTCCTGACTAATTGTTGTCACTGAACTGAAGGTGGATTTGCCTGTTAACGAGCTCCTGAGGCCTCCTCTCCTTTAAAAGTCCATTTCAGGATCTGTTGTCTGTTGTTAGTCGTATCCACCCCAGCAGCTTCTCCTGCTGGGAACACAGACTTCACTGTCTTTATGCACATATGTAGAGCAGGGATTTAAAAGCAGAAAGTAACTAAGGAATTTGAATTAGATTTACTGCAAATTCAACCAAAATCGACCTCATGTCGCATGTCCTCAACACTCACAAGTTCAGCCAATTCTGACAAGACTCTGTAACATACAGATGGAGAAGTAGATTGAACTACGGGTTTAGGTAGTCTTGTTGCTGTGGATCTGTGTCATTGGAATCTGAATCTGTAACTCACATGAATTCAAATTCACCACAGTTGCTGTGATTTCAAACCTTTTTACAGCCACCTTCAAACCAGAAGATAAATAGTTCATAATCAAAATACTTTGGGTGGAGTGTCACTTTTGTTTATGCCCTGCAGTAATCTTCTGAGACGCAGCCTGTGTATCAGATCCAAAGATTGGAATTTTCATCAAACCTTCAACCTCAAAGTCACCCATCTGTAACCTAATGCCTCAAGATAACCATGTTACAACAAAGTTGATAATAAAGTTGCTGAGAGCTGTAAGGCTGAACAAACTGGCCAAGTAACAGGTTAGGAAAGCAAAACGATCATTTTGAGTAAAAGCTCCAACTTGGAAGTGTAGAGTCAGTGATAATTCTCTGAGGATTCATTAGTGTGAACAAACCTTTTACATTACACATATTCCTTTGATGCATTGTTCATAGAAAAAGCTTGATTAATGCAGCTTTAATTTGAAATTAAAATTTAATCTGTCTGAATTTATGAGTTGCAATAACCACAACAAACTTTGCCAGCGGATAAGAAATCATTACTCACATTTCAGAGGAGCGAGCTGAGCAGAAAGCTGCACAATGCCCCACTTATGTTGTTGTTGGTGCATTATTCAACAATTGCAAGCACAGACATCTCATCTTGCATTATGAAAGCTGGAATACATAAGCTTCAGGTAAACAGTCCTATACTGTTAATGCATTCGATGCCAGATTGCCTTAATGTTTCACAGCTCTTTTGAAGCGTTCCTGAGCTGTAAGGCCCTTATCATCTCCCCTAATGCATAGGTAATCACACGTGTGTCAGTTCTCACCACTTCCCCCTCTGACAGGCCAATCGGCCAACCACTCCAAACATGAAAAACATCCTTTTTACAACATGTTTTTTTTTTCCCCTTTTGGGTTTTTTTTATTCCTCCAAAGCCAGTGATGGACACCCAGGGAGACTGTGTGACACTGATGGCTGGGTGAGGGCATCATTTCCATGAGTAAAATATCAAGCCCTGTCAGACCTGTCAACTCTTCCACACACTATCACACAAACACACACACAAACTCAAAGCATACTGGGAAGCCTGTGCGACGCCCATATCTCTAGATTTTTTTTTTTATTATTATTCTTGAGTTTTCCTTTTTAGTGTCAAATGGATGCAATGGCTCATGGTTAGAAAGAAAGCATTCATATTCACATGTGTGACCTCTTTGCTCAGTTTCAGGTGGTTTACCATTCTGTTGGCCGGGGCCTAGAGCAGAAGCAGAGAAATGGCAGCACTTAGCTCCGGCGCAGGTCATTTTGTTTTGAGCTGGCACCGTATACAGACTTTGTGAGCTAAAGTGGTTTGTGGAAGAAAAGTCATTTGTCTCGTCTGTTTTGTTTTTCCTTCATTCTTGTTGACTTGCAGACTTTTTTTTCTAAATGTTTATTTTTTTCATGAACATATGGCATATGATTATTCATTTGAAGCAGTTTATAGGGCCCTTGAGGTGTGGAAGACCGCTCATAATTTATATCATAATAACCCCAATTCACAGCCACTTCATACTGCAGCGACTGCCAGCAAATGATAATACATCCTGTGAGTGTACAGACAGGGGGTTCATGACAACTTTTACACATTTTATATTTCAAGATATTGGATACATTTCATATTTTATTTATTTAATTAGCTGCTTATTTGTTTATTTTCTGAAAGTTTTATTTAAATGGGTAATTTGCACATTTCCCCAACATTTCTCTGGAAATCAGCAACAACTCAACACTCCAGCTGCTCTGTAGCTGAAGTAACTAGCTCTATACTTTGTACCATAAATGTCTAGAAAGTGTTTATGTGTCCATAATAGAAAGTCTAAATCCTTTATTTATTTTGTCCTTCATTTATTTATATATTTTTAGCATGAAAGTAGCTAAAATATATTCTGTTTGAAATAACATGAATTAGCCTGAAAAAATATATAAGAATGATTTTGACTTCAACCCAGGTTGCTATAACCCCAAATTCCCACAAAAAATATCAGGGGCATCATCATAGTAGCTGTGGACTTTGTTTTGCGTATTACAGTGTAACTATGATGGTTGTGAACAATTTTTTTCTTATTTGTTCTACTTTGTTGTATGCTTTTTGCTCCTATCACACTGGAAAATTCATTCAAATTTAAGACTGTGTGTGTACTTAATAAGCCTTCTTTTTATTATTAATTTATTTCATTTACTACATAAATGATATCATGTCTGGTTGCGATCCTTCGTAGCACAGTCTCTAATAATAAAATAGACAGCAGCTGGAACAAAAAAAAAGCCAAGTACGTGAAAGTGTTAAAAAAGGAAAAAACATTCCTTAATGCAGAGAAGCAAGGATTTTAATTTATTATTTATTCAATAACAGTGTACATATGAAACAAAGTAATTTAAAGTAATTCATTCTATGACTGAAAAGGGAAAAGAAACATTTTTATATCACCTCAATATTAACAGCCTTTAGTGCCCCCACACACATGATCAGTATGTAATTTGCTTTGAGCAGAACTGAGATACTACACCTTAGTCTTTATATGCAGTAAACTGTGAGGGTTTCAAGAGAGCTTATGGTCAGTTAAATTTTGAACAAATTATAATCACTTTTCATTAATATATAAAACAAACACTTTACTGCCCAGTACAGGCCCTAGTGGGACTACACATTTATCCTTTATATATTGAGATTTATTACAAATGTACAAAACTACTTAAAAATGTATGAATAGCACATGAAACTATAGAGAAACTACATTAGTACAATATATTTAAATAAACTAATATGTGATGTATGACATATTATTATGTCTCTCTATATTATATTGAAAATATATGCAATGTTCTATACATACACACATACATACATACACAACACATATCCATACCTGTGTTATATACACACATGCACCCATCAACATGTACCTGTACACACTCATTTCATCTCACTTCACCTTTAGCATGAGTATTCAGACCATTTTCTTTCAAAGACTATGAGACCATTGGCAAAATATTTTTAGCAGAACCATAAAAATCTAATAGTCATCATTTTTCATATAATAATCAGACCCCTAAATTAGTCTCTGTTGTTTATCCCATATAATTATTATCTATTATTACTAAGGACCCAGAAGATATTTATGGTGCCTCACCAGCTAAGTTTAAAACAAAAGTAAAAACAAGGCATTTTATTAATGCTCTCTGACAATTCAATCTGACTACTACTACTCTATATACATATTTCACATAAAATACACTACTTCATTTTAAAGGTTTTTGTCACCTTTCAGTTGTACATCATTAGATGTTTAGCTGCTTCAACCCAAACGACAAAATAAACTACCAAAGGAAAAAATTACTATAAAAACAGCCTCACAAGGTGTTTGTCACAGAGCTCTCTGTGGATGATCCTGAGGCTTAAACCCTCTTTATCACAAATCTTCTGCTCAGACTAAAAAAAGTGGACAAAACAAGGCTTCCACTTCTTTTGTCTGCTTCAGATGAGTTTGACTTGAATATCAATCCAGCAATTAGCACGGAGAAAAGCACAAATCTGCTCTCTGGACCTCTGCTAGATCCCCTTCCCTCCCTCCAACCCCCTGTCTGTCTGTCTGTCCATCCATCCATCCACCTCCACCTCTACTCATCCCCCCCTGCTGTTTGCTTGAAGGAATCCACTGTAAAATGTGATGGAAGAGATTAATTCAGATTATCAGGTGAAGGGGCCCCTCGGCTCCCCTCTCCTGAGATGTTTTTCCTACATTTGGGGGCCTAATAAGGAAAGCAAACACAGATAACGCTGCTTCTTATTTGAGGACAATTGTTGCTGATGAGTTGGAGGGATAAGGAGTGGAGGATGTGGAGGAAATTGGGCTCCGGGGTTCTTTCTCCGGCCCGGCGGGAGGCTGCTGGGTAAAGCTTGAATAACAAATGAGTTTTGCCAAGGATTTGGCTAATCATCTCAGGCCGCCGCCGCCCCAGGACAACTGGATTTATCAGAGAGAGGGAGAGAGGGAGAGAGACCCAGCACTTGAACTGCAGACCCCGGGTCCTAATTAACGACGACCACAAATGAAAAGCAGCTGGCAATAATTACATAATTAAAGTGCCTTTGGGGGAAAGAAAAGCATAATTTCTGCAGCCATCGCCATAAATCTTGTGCTGTCCGAGCCCATACGTTTAACATGAACTTTTCCTGAGCGGGTTAATGCATTACTCATATAAAAAACACAGTATCCCTTTGTGTTTTACTTGGACCTGCGTAATAACAAAGAGTATAGGACGGACGGCCGGCAGGTCGCTCTGCCCGTGAACGTCTCAGAGAGCTGCTGGAGCATGAAGAGCCGACACCTCCACCTCCATGTGTGAACTTTCTCTCCTTTTTTTTTCTTTTCTCCAAGTCAAGCTAGATTGGAGCTATGACTTATTTTACCATAACAGACTGTTGCTGAGATAAGGCATGTTCAGGAAATCAATACTGGGAGTTAGTTACTGAACAAGAGCTGAATTACAGCCCTGTTACTACAAAGCAGGAAATTGAATGGTGAATTTCTTTTCTTCTCTTTGATGCATCGCTTCTTTTGGTTTGACATTTTATTTCACGATGGCCACCTCGAGCTTGAACGATGCCCTGTGTGCGCTGTAAAACAATCCTACAAACACATTCACATTTTCAAATTAGCAATGAAAACCTCAAAGCGAACATTTGGTTTTACTTTGGATAATTCCACTGAAACTCAAGTCAGGCGGTAACTTTTAGCCCGAAAACAGCACAGCCACCAACAGACGAGCAATTAAGCAATTACACCCATTTCACAAAGTAAGCCATAAACACCTCTAAGTGTATTGTGAATAGGCTCAGCACGTTCCACCGGGCCCTCACGTGATCTTTTGTCAGCCGCTCTCGGGGATGATTAATAGTTTAATTTTTCAAAATTATTAAGACACACAAATAATTTGATACAACTAGGGGCTATTACCACATCTTGTAATAGACATGTTACAATGATGAAAGCTTTAATTTATTTTTAGAGCACTTACAGGGGTTAGAAAAGCCACCTCACTCCCCATCATCAATCATTTGTCACTTAACAGAAGTGTTATATTATGGGAGAAATGCAAATATGCCGGCTTGAATGCATGCTGTCCGACAGCTGGCTTTTCCCGGCTCTTTGTATCTCTGCTTACTGTTTTCACTGTAAAGAAAATTACAAGTAGTCGTTTGGCAGAGGATTTGTCCCTGTTGAATTAAGGGTGGGATTGGCAGCAGGCTCCATGCTTTCATGCAGGGTGTAATTAAAAAGGACAGACACTTTGAAGGGCATGTGTTGTGCTCTGGAAATCAGATATGTGGAGATTCATGGACGTTACAGAACAGCAGGAAGACAGGGATAGAATATTGATGTTCCAGATTTGGTCTAATAGATTTGATACAGTTTGTTGTGAACTATTACTAAATATTAATAGTACAGATACTCTAATGTATGGAGGCCAAAAGTGGCTGAAAGTGACTTTTTTTTAGATCTATTTAGTTGATTTTTCGCCTTAATTGTCTTTCTGGGGAAAACAACTTTGTGGTCCTCTTATTTACTTTGTAAATAAATGTTTTCTTTTTCATTCATTAATTAGCTGATTGAGGTCATGATCAAGAAATGATCAAATAAAATAAAAAATAATGCTCTTTTCACCTATAAAATATAGAATATTTCTTTGCTTCATCCACTTGTTTCAGTGATGTTTTTTGTCATTCAGACATATTTATTATTAGAAATGCAGAGAAATCAAAGAGCCACAGTGCTCAGTGATGTTTGTCTCCTGCTCCAAGGAGGGAGCACTGGGAGTTGCTGGAGAACAGAGCTGAGATGGAAAGTAAAGATATGAAGAAGGACCTGCATTCTCACTTCTCTCCATGGTGACATGTTATAGTCCTTAAGTTAACTGCTGACAGAACTGAGTTCAAACTTCTGGCAGGTTGAAAGTGTTACAAAAATGTTGCAGGTGTGTTCTAGTGAAAAAGTTTTCTCAGTAATAAAAGTGACTCCTTCATGTGTAAAGACTTCTGCAACAGGTTCCAGGTCTTTAACTTGCAGCCTTGGTCTCTCTTAGCTTCCATACCAGTATAACGCAGTTTCTTATGTTCAGCCTCAGCCAAGCCTAAATATTCTCAGACAACACTAATCTCTCTGAAGTTAACTTAGTGTTCACTTTACATGACCTCACAGTAGCCAGTTCAACTTTTTTGCTGTTTCCAGGTTAGTGGTCAAAGTAAACATTGAATGCACCTATTTATATGGAGGTGTTACTGTGTTGGGGCAGAATCTGAGGATGACAGAAAAGGAGAATTATGTAGCAAATTCAAACCTCGGCAGTGCAGCAAAGTGTTCTTGCAGAAGGCTAAGTGCCGTATGTGAGGTTCAAATGGATTACAAAGCTCCCTGCTGTTAAAAGTCCAGGAGCCTCCACAGCTGAAGGTCAGCAGTGTTCCCACCAACCCCTTCTCTCTTTCAACCAGACCGCTGTGTGTTTTCTTTTCCACAACCAAAGATGATGTTTTCTTGTATTGTAGACGAGTTCAAAAGGTGGCGAGAAGTATGGAGCTAAAAGAGGTTGCTGCATTGGGTAATCACTGGCAGGGCCAAAATCTGAAGAAGATTTTTCAGCATTTATGTCCTTCTTTTTCTGTGGGGGAGGATTCAAACAGTCCACACTCTGCTGCTCTGAACCCATCCGGATCTGTACTGTAAATGAGTTTTCTATGCCTGTTTTTCTAACTGGCCTTGTTGACACATCAGCGTGCTGCCACACAAACGCAGACCTGATTGGGACCATGAGTGTTCCAGTGCATTTCAAGCATCTTGACAGACTTCAGGGTTAAGATGTTCTGAATTAGATTTGAATTACAACCACTAAATGCCCCTGTCAAAGCTAATTACGGCTGACACTGCCCATGTGCGTTCGCCTCACCCGCTCTTATAAGAGAGGCACAGAGCTTAAACAAAGAAATACTCCAAAGGCATCGCCCCAAAAATTGTCACCGTGTAAAAGGGTTACAGGGAGGTATTTCTCAGCTAAGAATGCTAATCCACACTCAGTCTCCGACCATGGCTTGGCAAATAAAAGGCCTGCGGAAAGTTTTCACTGGAGGTGTTGTTCTGCAGATAAAAGCCAAATGGCATTATTCAGAGGTTAAGTGATTTTTTATTTTCAAGAAAAACAACAGTATTGTCCTCTCTTGTATTATCTGATGTGTTTTAAAATCACCACCAGCCCATTAAGTCACATGTAATGATGTGATGATGTGCGATGGTAGAGATGAGCGGTTTGCATAGAGCTCCATGCAGAACATTAGTTCAGATGGAGGAGCTCTCGAGATGGAGCTAAATCTCCCTCAGCGGCTGCAGATGTTTAAGCTCACTCTTCCTGACACAGTAATTGCCTGGGGAGCCGAGGTATCCTTAAACAACGGTCAATGTTGCAGAGAAAAATGAAAGGACGATGAAATGAATTAAAATTCTTGTGTGAAACGGTGAAAATAAACAGGGTGCCTGAAATGGCACCAACAGTCCACAGAGGGGGACTCTGTGATTTCTCAGGCGTCCGAACTACTGGCGCTGACGTTGTGTCGAAGCCAAAGCTCCCTCGCCCGCTCTCTCTCATTTCACTGGCAGCTCAGGTGTGAAAGTTTCACCTTCAGAGAATCCCCCCTCCTGCCTCCTTGTACCTCAGATTAGGCTTACTTCTCATCTGTTTCACTAAACCAGGCCAAATCAGACATTT
The DNA here is from genome assembly GCA_023238725.1 of Scortum barcoo. Taxonomy (NCBI): domain Eukaryota; kingdom Metazoa; phylum Chordata; class Actinopteri; order Centrarchiformes; family Terapontidae; genus Scortum; species Scortum barcoo. The sequence continues at coordinate 23,809,872 of CM041539.1, forward strand.
ACTTTAATAAGGTGTTTTACTCTTGGTAAGTTGAGCATTACAGTAATATTTCATGCGTGTATTATTTTGATGGGTTTCCTCGCTAAACACAGACCTGACGTTTTTGTCTGCCACAATTTTTCATCTCCTCAGCCTCAGTAGATATTTAAGTCATGTATATGTTGTGATTTATTCTCTTGCATTGTACTGTGTTGCATTTTTCCTTTATTGATAAACCAACTTTTCCACCTCGGCTGTGCATAAAACATTTTGGCACTAATTTAACAAATTTTCCAATTTTCTGCATCCTTATAATTCATACGTTGAAAATGTACAACAATAAGAAAGAGGTCTTCTTTGTTACTGTCTAAACCTTTTCTTAAACCTTGTGAGTTTAACATTATTTGTGTCAGTTGGTGTGGCAGGTTTAATTACATTTTAAATCAGACAGGTATTTTCTTAAGTTAGCCCTTTTAGTTTAATTCACTGTGTTATGGCTCCATTCCAGTTTGTGTCCTTAAACCAGGCCTTAAACTTAACTAAGACCTCTTACTCCAGGAGTGGATCAAAATCTCCTCTGCATCATATCAGCAATGAAAGCACGGGCCGAGTAGCGACATGTTTATGTCCATAACATTTCTGTTTATAGTGAAAAATGAAATGTTAAATCACCTCTATCACTGCCAACAGAAAGTTTTTTAAAACTATTAATGCCTTTACGTCATCTTTGTACAGGCGTATTATTGTTTTCTCTCAAATATCCTTTTGGAGAGCAGCACGGTTTATTCGTATTTACAATGGCTCTCATGAGCTCTGATGTAATTTGACTCTAAAAAACAGGTCCAGCAACACCTCGTTACTCGCTGAGGTAGCCCTGCTGTTGCCTTTGCCCCCTCAACCTCTCGAGGTGCCCATTTCATGACGCAAACAGGACCCCCTTTTTTTAGAGCCACCCTCCCACAATGCAGCAGCCCACCACTGACCTGTGCAGCTACCTCCCCTCACTCTGTACATCGGTGTGCATTACATACAGCAAGTGCAAATTAGGTTACTGAGTAATATCCACAGAGCCGGGGCCTGTGGGTCTCCAGCCAGGGCTCATGAAGCATGTTTAAGGAAAACAGTTACCGAGCTGTTATTATCAGGGGTAGGATTAGAGCGGGTTTTGGCTGGCCATAAATATATCACAGCTTCATTAAACATGGACAGCACTGGAAAAATGAATGTGACGGGGGATTTGAGAAGGGTGGTGTGGGGGCCTGTAAGTTTGGTGTTTAGGATGGGGTGGTAAGAGTGAGGGTCTAGACAAGGCTTAGCTAATTCTCTTATTATGGACTTGAAGGGGGGTTGATAGGAGTGCTGCGAGGCCTGAAAACCTTTCCATCTGTAAGCCCTTTATTAAGGGCCTCCCCACACTGCAGCTTTTCCCCGGCTGCTCCGGGAAGACATAAAACAGCTGAGAGCGAAAGCTGAGGGGCCCGAGCCAATTCAGTCCAAAGTGGAGCCTTGATTTGGTCCATTTATGCCTCATCATCGGCCGGTGGGGTCTCAGCTTACATCAGTGCTGAAGAGTCACCGTCGGACAGACTCCCAACAGCTTTGATGCAGTTTGAAGAGACTGCACAAATGAGCAGATGCAAGTTTAGAGGGATTACGTTGTCTGAAAAATGTCAACTTGATAGTCTCCAAAAATAAAAGAGTGCAAAAACAAATCAAAAAAAAAAAGAAAAAAAAAAACAGAGGCAAAACAAGGTAAAAAAATATCTATACTGTGATTTGCATAAATTTGAGGTTCTGTAATCATTTTTACTGTCACATTTGTACAGAAACTTGCTGCATTTGTGTCCACCTGATGAATGGAACATTCACTCTCTCTCTCCTTTTAGCTCCATTCACACATTTAGCTTCATTCAGTTAGCCTGATACTGTGTTCATGTTAGCAGAGGTGTTTTTGTTTTGTCCTCACCAATCAGTCGTAATGTGTCCGGCAGGGCAGGGCTTCTGAGACTTAAGCCCCAAATGTTTACAGCAAAGCCTCAATCTTTCCTGTTCATCATGCATGGCATTTGTTGTACCAAATCCAGATCATAGAGGCATAAGAACCAACCAAGCTTTGGCCGGAGCAAAGCACAGACTCAAGGTAACACAGAGTTATCCTGCATGCTTGGAGTCAAGTCTGCAGACGCCCTGACTCACTCCCAGATCCCAAACAGCGAGTGCTGCTGGATGACTGAGCCCTGCAGTGATGCTGTAACACATAATGTTATCCAGCGTGTTCATTCAGGGGCAGCTGACAGGAAGAGTCCATCTATCAGCTCTTATTTTAAATACAGAGTGGCATATTTGTTCAAAATCACTTTGCCCTTTGCAGATGCTATTTTTACATATCATAGTAATATGCATGTGCTGTCTCTTTAGATCATTTTTTTTATTGTTTCAAAAATACATAAGTATTACTCAGAGGTGAAATAAAATGGCAGCAGTCTACAGACTTTAATGAGACTCTTACAACTTGTTTAGTGTAGCTATGTTTTTATCAGTTTAATATGTTGAAGGAGACAAGAGATGTTTCCTGACAGTTAACTATGTCTTTGAAGCAATAATAATAATAATAATAATAATAATAATAATAATAATAATAATAATAATTTATTATTAATGGACCATGCTTAAAGTTTTCAAAATGTTCTTTTGACTAGTTGACTTATAAAAACCTTTGCAGATGGTTTTGTCTTGTCTTCTCCTGTCACCATCTTTCTGTCACTGTTTATGATGAATGTAACTGTGACCAGTTGTGCAGCTATGTAGAGAGGGCTCAGAGCTGAGAGAGACTGTGGAGTTGGTGATAATGTGGGACTCCGGTCACATTAGACTGCCATTTGATCTGCTCTTACCATAGAAAATACTCTGCACACCTTTAATGATTGACAATGTCCATATCAAATTTACTGCACGCTAATAAAACCAAACTATTCTTTCAGCAAAGGAACACTAAAAGAAAGATGTTACCACCCTGAATTGTCCTCCAACCTGCACACCATCTGTCAAAGGCCTCGTGCAAATGTACCACTGTAAATCAACTCAATGTTAAAGCTGTATGGGGCCAATACAGAGGTATTTACAGAAGGGGAAAAACACCCTAATAACACTGTAATGTTATACTTCTGCTCCTTATTTTTCTTTCAGAAAGTGCGTGTGTCATATCGGGCTCCCTCCGACAAATAGGAATTGAGGGTATTGCACCGTGGCATTTCTGTCTGGCTTATGAACAGACGGTCCAAATGGAACCCAGGTCCCATCTCTCAACCCCAAAATGGCACGGTTGTTAAAAAGGAAAATACATGAGACGAGAGGCTTGGAGATCAGATTATCATTAAGTAGCACCAGATCCCCTGGTATTTTGTTGAAGATTTTGGTATTAAATCTCCGCTTCAAAGTGGCTAATTACGCTAAGTCCTGATTTCATGGTCACAGCTGCACTGTATTACCAATCACAACAGCTCGACATAGACTGCTGTGGTTTCTCTGCACGGGGAGATGCTGTGACTTATCTCTGGGGGTATTGATGTCGCTGAGATGCTCAGCAGAACCATCTGGACTGATAACTTCATCTCATCTTCATCAGCCTCAGCAGCCACCACAGGCACGACCCTAATTCCTGGGGTTTACCTTCATTTTTTAAACTGGAGGTAAAAAGTTAGTGAGTCCTGTTTATACCCTCCCTCCATCTCTTTCCCTTCACGGCCCATTTCATGACTCGCTCACACTTGATCAACAAGTTACTGGGAGTCCTGTTATATCCTATAGATCTCTGTAGTGACCATGGGAGCTCAGCAAAGAAGGATTTTCACAGATTAACTTTTTGCTGTCACCAGCTGTCAGACTATGTCTGATAATGGCAGCCAGTCAGACTTCTTTGTGTGACTGTGTGATTTAGCTTTATGAACAGCCTGTTGAGTATAAAATGTTTTTTAGAGCCATGCTGTCCCCTAAATACTGCAGTATGACAGCACTATGATAATGAACAATTCCCCAGAACCTCTGCTCACATTTTATTCCATATTTTAATAATTGTTACCAATATATATAATGGATATGTCTGCAATAATATCATTGTAATTTTGACCCTCACACCTCCACTTCACACTTCACCACATGAAGGATGCATCACTTCTTGTAATGACACTGGATGTAAATGATGCTGAGAATTAACACAGTCTCTAGAGACGCTGGGCCATGGTATCTTAGGTACAAAGTGGACATTTCAGAATGAGGGTGTGGCTGGAGAGAAGCTAAAAGAGTATCCTAAATGTAAATAGTTCTCCTTGGTGACAACACTCTGCTCAGTAAATGTCATGGCCATCTGGTAATTATATTTAGATATTTATTTTATGAAAACAGAGATTTTGGCTCTACAAAGGTTCTGTGGGGTTAGTGAATTCAATGGTGAATGGTGACAGTGCATATTCTCTGCAGATTTCATGCTAATCTGATATAATCTGATGCTCTAGACCATAATTAACCAAACTGTTTCCCTTTTCCACTGTAAGAATTGAACCTATAAACTGGGACTTCCCATTTATAACCTTGTCAAGCTTTGATGTGATGCTCTTCTTTGTATTTCCTCTGTATTTTTAAAACATTTTATGAGCTGTCTGGCAGGTGACTGAAAAACTAAAAACTAAACTACTGAGATACAGAAAATATGGAAGAAGGGCTGGCACTACGATTGCTGATTTTCTTCATGTTTACGTGTACACTGACTGATTCACAGCCAATCAGAGGCCTGATGTGGCATCATACCACCATGTGTGCCACCCTGCATGCATTATGATGTTTTATTTTTCTATGATCTTCTTTCATCTCTTCATTTTCCCCTGCACCGTGTGTCGTGTGTTGCATCCTCATTTGTGAACTCCTTCTGGTTCCTAACCGACTGCAGCTCCCCTCCACCAACACTAACGAGGGCCTGGATGTGTTGGTTTGTCCAAACAGGCGTCTCCAGTTCTTCATGTTTGGCTGCGTTTGTGTGCAGTAAAATGCTGGTTGTTGTTGTTGTGTTTGTTGTAGCTGTCCTTGTTGTGACGTGACAACAGAGATTGACAAATCAGCCCTGGCGGCCCCAAAAAAGTTCCTGAACTTGAACTGACCATGTTTTACACGAAAAATGCTACAAATTCATAGTACATCAGATAAGATGGAATAAAACTTTGTTGACCCACAGAGGGCAAATTTAAGAAATTACACAATGTTTCTTAGATTTTCTTGATCAGAACTTTGCTGCTGCAGAGCACTGCTGATCTGTGAGCAGTTATTATTATTAAATCATCATGACATCTTCTAAAGCAAATAATAAAGTCTGTGCACATTTAAAACACATTCAGCTTTTATTTGAATAAACCTAAAACACTGTGTCCAGTTCATTTTCAGTCACATAAATATTCCTGTACTAAACGTTAACAGGTAAAGTCCCTTTTGCAATTAGTGCTTCTTTCTCACACTCGGACATTGTGTTTACCCAAATGCACTCACCGTTAAAAGGCAGTCACACATGCAGAATCAAATCCTCCAAATGCCACTGCCAATCCCTCTTTCCTGTGGTGCTTCATGATTTGCAGCATAAACATGATACTCAGACAGAGGAGCTCGATGTGATCAGTGTCTAATTTAAACCGACACAGCCAATTGCTGTGGTCCAACGCTCAAAGCACACAACAATCATTCGACTTAGTTTCTCTTCTAATGGATGTCTGCTGCTGGCGTGCTATGCCTTCAGAGTACCAGGCACAATCAGGCTAATATTTTCGTCTCGAGTTACTAATGACTAATAATCATAGGCTAACATAGTGGAAATATTAAGCTCAGCTCAGTTCAGCTGGGCTGGGCTCTTCTGCAGTGGCAGGACGCCATTTTGGCATGAGATAGTTAATGTAACAAAGTGCAGTCATGCCTTTTAGTGTTTGGGAGATGAACAACTTTCAGTCATGGGGGACATCAAACAAATCACAACCGCAAACTCAACTCTAGCTGGCTATGGTGTGACAGTTAATATCACCAGCTCCATAAACTCCTTTTAAACAGTTAAATAAAGACATAGAGTACCATTACTCAGCTTCAAATGTCATTTATATATCCGGTACAAAGACTTTGTTTATTTTAAATAACAGTTTATTCAAACAGTTTGGATAGACATGCCTACTATACCAGGCATGCATCAGGTAAAAAAATAATTATTACACAAAGCAAGAAACAACAAGTAAGTATGCATGAATGGAATTTACTCTCTTGACATATCGCTCAAGAAAACTGTAAAATTCAACTTAAATTTTTATTAAAGTTGCATCTTTTGATGAAGGAAAAGTTCCAGTATGTCTGAATGTGGACTGACCAGCAGCACCACACAACATGGAAGTGTGTTTTACCTTCTTTTCAATTAGTTTTTTTTAACAGTTTTGAGTTTGTGGTACAGGAGAGTGGAGAGAATGGACCTGATCATATTCTGATTTTGAGAATATGAAAGAGTTGTAAAAGTTGTGAGAAGTTGTTTTCCATGTTTTCCATATGTGATGTAAAAATGAGTGTAAAGGTGAGTTACATTTATGCAGTAAAAATACTCACTGGGATGTTATACATTACAACAAAGTCATTACCATGTTGGAATGATTTTTAAGATTAAAATTATAAATGGTTATACAGCCAAGAGACTTGTTTCCTCCTGCATCCAGTGTTTATGCTAAGCTAAACTAACCACATCCTGACCTGAATTTTCTTGAAACAAAGTTGTTTGTGTTGAGTATTTCTCACCAAAACACTCTGGGCTCTAGTTTTCTTGAAAAAAATGTAAAAAAAAAAAAAACAGCTCAAGCACAAAGCGAAACTCTACATACAAATGAGTGTGAGCAGCACTGTTTTTGGTCATTTTGGTGTCCACACGGGTGCACCCAGCAGCTGAGCACAGTGTGGAAGAGAGGCTGAAAACATTATTAACAGAAGAAAAATCAGCTCATCTCCTTTTAAAACAGCAGCAGGTGAAAATGGGAGAGAAGCTAAGGTCTCACTGTAAATTTACAATATACAAATTTAAAACCCTCAATATTAATACACATCATCTCAGATATGCTGTTAATTGTAGAATGAACAGACAGCTGATGCATGTTAGCGCTTCAGCTGCTGGAATATCAGAGCTGCAGGTTACATTGTGCAAACAGTTAATAATGCTAATTAGTACATTTGAACTCTGAAGCATGCAGATTGTTTCTGTACATATCAGTGCATTTATCTTTCTCATTTCTTTATTGCAGTTGTCCCCCTCAACCTTTTTCCTTCACTCCCAGCAGCAGCTCTGAGCTTATATCTTATTATGGTCTAATGTTAACAGCTCGATGGGTTCATAATGAACTTTAGTGCGAAGCAGGTACAGGTTTACAAACTGGACTCACGCAGGCTCCAGAAATAAAACCATGAGCTAAAAAGGTAATCTTGTTTTGCATGTACAGTTGGATAGATCATTTCACAGTGTATATGATTGAAGGAATATGCTTCTATAAGCAAGAGCCACAATTGCAAACATTTATACATGAAAGTTGTTTTTTTTTTTTAGATTTGCATTTGTAACTCTTGGTCTGAGCAGGTTTTAACTCTAATATCATTTTTTGCCGAAATATGCACAAAATTGCACCTCAACACCTAATCATCATAACCACAGCTGGAGCGGCACCTCTCCTCCCGCCTTGATGCAGAAATGTTTGGTTTGGATTGGTGCCAGGAAATTACTGAAATGGGACAGAGGCATTCATAAAGATCACTGTGTGTATCACTGAGGTCTAACAAGCCACATCGAGGGCATTTAGTTCCCCATTAGATTATATTAAGTTATATTTCAAACCTGTTAAAAAAAGGAAGAATGTATGAAAACAAAACAAGAATAACCAATAAAATCAGCAGCAAAGATGGAACAATAAACAACATAACATGTTTCCATAAAACATTCATAGAAAATTGATTTTAAGGATTTTGAACGATCATATACATCTCTGGTGACTCACTAGCAGTTTTCCTTCTTTTCACTGCCTTCACTGTAATACTGTCACTACCTATAGCTTGGTGTTGTGTGGTGTTTTAGAGATAACAGACTGAATGGAGGGTACACCTCACATGTTGTCTTCTTCTTCTTCTTCTTCTTCCACCAGTTTCTTTGTTCCTCCTGTGAGTCCTGCTCATCTCCTTAATGAGAAGAGATGTACTAACATGGTCTCATTTAAAGCAAGAACACAAATGTACCTTTCCACAACAAAATTTTTAGAATCAAAAGTGTCATTTATTCCAAATGGAACAACTTACTATTAAAGGATTGGTCCTTTGAGCTCTTCAACAAAAAGCAATAAGTGCTCTCGGAAGAAAAAAAACACATTTGATAAAATCCTTTGATATTATTGATGGATTTCTGGTTAATGGAGGTTTGACATCATAAAATGTCTTCTCAGATGAATACACTTCTTGTGGGATCAAATCTTATTTCGTCTTGTCTTTGAATGTGCGCAATTAGTTGGAATGCAAAGAGAGTGAAATGTGGTGACAGCTTGCGGTCTATGAAGACGAGGACAGAGCGAAAGCCAAAGCTGATATATTTTTCATATATTATTATCTGTATAATAAGGTTGTTTTTTTTTTCCAGGAGAGTTGACATGACTCAAGTGATAACACACACACAGTTCTGATAGTGTGAGTATACGTTTCCATCAGCCAACCTAATATCATACTTTTATAGTGATTCACCCCCTCTAGTTCAGCTGGGCTCATATCATATTTAAAGTCGCTATGATTGAGTCCCCCCTGTTGATGGCATATTTCTCATTTAGGTTAAATCAAAGAGACGTGGTGTCAGACCTAACCACTGCTCATTACCATCATCACAGGAGTACAGGGAGCAATTTACCTGTGGAGAGATGGTAATGCTGAATGGAAATAGGCCAAGCAGGAGCTGAAATGATATTTTTAATTATGTAGCACCTCTCCCTCCATTCCCATGCTGTTACCCGAGGCTCCGACGCCCAAACCTCATTTCAATATTTGCGTCTCATCAGACAGAGGGGAAGGGAAAGAGTATTTGAACGGCGAAGGAGGACCTGTTTGGGCGGAGGGTGGTGCATGTCTCCAAACAGCGACCGCCACACAAACAAAACAGTAGCGGTGCCGAAAGTTGACATTGCGTTGATTATCTACCTAAGCAGGCACCGTCAGTTCATTTTCCTTTTCGCTAACACTCTCTAAGGCTTCAATCAACAGCTTGATTCTCATTTACTTCTGGTTTGCACTGGTTTTCATTATGCGGGCTGAAGCTGCTGTGAGATCACGCACCACCAACAACAGCAACTGAAGCCGGAAACAAAAACAGAAAAATCTTTGGCTTCAGAAAGAATCAGAGAAGTTAAAAGATCTTATGGCACTCCCAGCACTGGGTGAGAGTAGGGGCAGCAGGTGACAGTGAGGGGGTCACAGTGAAAATGTCACAGTTTGGTCAATAGAGATTTGATTTATTAAATGAACTATGATTATTTGCAGAGTGATACACCTCTACGATGCTTTATTATGACACTTGGGACAATATATTTATTAGATTGTGTCAAGTTAGAATTATTTAGAGCGTATCAGGTCATATAACTTAGTCAGTAGTGTCAGTATCAATAAGTAATACAGCTGTTATTTATTGGCTTTTTATTTGCACAGTATCATATTATACAGGTATTTGTTAGCTCCACTCTCTCTGTATGAACAGCAAACACTAATGTAAGAATTCATCTGTCAGTACAGCAGTAAACACAGAGTCAAACCAAAGGCATTTTAGAGGCGTTTCATCCTCTGTCTTTTGGTAACAAGGTCTGAGCAAAGCACACAGACAAAGAGTATTATTGTGCTCCAGTACCACTCACCCATGGTTTGTCGTGGCACTGTGGTTCCCCACATTTTTATTTTGTGACCTCTTAAAGTGAAACATGATCTGCTTGTGAACCCTTATCACTGCTGCCGCCTCAGTGGCCTCATGTGTTTCGTTCTTCACAAATGTGTCTCATTTGAAGGAATTTTAGACACTTTATAGTATATTACTTATGTTAAAGATTTTAGAGGCCTGAAGAGGTGAAAGTATCCTACAGACCCCCCCCCCCAAAGTCTTGAGAGCATTTTTTTTTATTGTGTTCCTACAAGTTATTGTGATATTTGAATATATTCCTTATCTTGTGCTCACATGTTGTTATCTGTATATTATTATTAAGAGTATCAGTTATTATCACATAAAACAATCATCTTTCACCTCTCAGATTTACCCAGGGAGCCTTTAAGGGGTCCTGATCTCCAGGTGGGTGTAAGCATAAACCTTAATAATAATATATAATATTAATAATAATAATTGTACAAATAAATTATAACTGGTCTATGTGCAACAACAATACACTTCTGTTCATTATTCATCACTATTTCACAGTTTTTTTGCACTCCCTGAGATATTATATATATTTCTCATATGTATACTCTCAGGCATACTCCCTCTGTACTATGTACAGGTTTACTTACAGTTATAGTTATAATTATTTATCTTGGATTATTTTACCTTTTATTTTATTTTATTTTATTTTATTTCATGTCTTACATTTCTTACTGACTATTTTCCACTGTGTGTCTTCGCTGCTGTTACATTGCTGTAAATTTCCCCGCTGTGGGACTAATAAAGGAAATCTGAATCTGAATCTGAAAATAAGGGCCCAGGTCATAAAATCAAATTGGTGCTGCAGAGTTCACCCATGTGAGTGTAAAAATGACTGTTATGTTACAGCTGTTACAGTTCACATTAATGTTAAGCTGAATTCAGCTTCTTTGTGTTTGTTGATTATAGCTCCTTAAACCAGGTTAAAGGTGATGTTCCCGGCAAATCACCACCTTCAATTAGGGATTGTGTGTGATAACACTTGATCAATGCTGAATCCAGTTCCACATCCACTAATTAAATCCCAATAGTTTCAAATAGAATCTTTTTAAGTAGTTTGCTTGGACTGAAGACATCTTGGGTAAAACAAAATGAATTGTTTTCATCTCTCAGTATGGTATCTAACCACTGACATTCTGTCATATAGTATTTTGTCAGAGCTCTGTAACGTTCATTAACCCTCTCCTGACTCCTCTGTCCTTTTGCTGCAGGGGGAAATGGTATTCTCTCCTCCCTGGGGGGGCATGCTTCATATAAATTCTACTTTATCATCAAGGAAATGTCAGCTAAACAAATAGATTTTCTTTCTTGTTGATGGAGCTGGATTAAAATTTAGACAGAGTACCTACATGTTTTATTTGTATATTCAGAGGTATATGTTTGGTGCAGATGTCTCAGGATGAAGGGCTCTGATCACCAGAGTCATTCTCTGTCACTAACCCGACAGATACTGGAACACACTTCTCAGATCAATCAGACAGCACCCTGACCTCGCTCCACTGAAGGAAACTGAAATTTATGTTGCACATGCACGATGTGAGTCAGCTGAATGACACAGAGAGAAGAGAACATTTTGTTTCATTTGCAAAAGAATGATGAAGACCAAGTCACACACCTGGATGTGATTAGGACTGAGGAAGCCCAGAGCCATCAGCACCGGTCCATCACTGTCCACCACACTGGAAGTATGAGTGGCCCTCCACATAGGACAGAACGTGGCTGTACAAGCAGGCATGAAAAAGTGACTGTGTCTGTGAGGGGGGGGACAAACTGTCTTTGCTTTTTTGAAAATCTCCCAGACTGCCACAGGCCTTTAAAGGTTGTAGACTAATGTGATGTTGTGAGGTTGAGGGGTGAGCTGTGTGTGCTGAGTGACAGATGCTTTAGCACTAACGGGGGACCTCGGCTCTGCAGGTCACAGTACGAGACGTTTTATTTGAGGGGGAACAATGCGGGCAGACCCCCGCTCCCCATCCTTCAACCTGCATATTTATTCATGGTCTCTTTTGTTTTTACAGTGCAGAATAAATGGTTCATGTGACACAGCACTCGTCTGCATATTATCAACACAGGCAATAAGTCACCATTAAGCCTGCTCATTCCCACACAGCACAGCCCTGACCCTTCCTGTTCACAGCCAGCATGGCCTGATTTGCATTCAGCTTACAGTTTAACTACGCAAGTCAGATGTTGAATCAACAGTGTTTTTTTTAGAGGTTGACTGAAACTGAAGTGAATAGTTGTGTCAAAATTCAAAATGTTAAGTAGTGAAGTAGTGGTGATTGCATCCAGTTGATCAATCTGTGCACAGTATTTGTATGTTACAGTGTTTCATGTTTCATGGACATCCCATAGTTATAATTACATTATCTAGTATACATTAAGGTATACAATAATAAGTTATTCAATTAGTAATTTAATCTTTATACTCACTAAATGAAGGCACTGGTTAGTGTTTGTTGCAGTAAGAATGCAGTAACATGTGTCCCTTATCATTCACATAATACAGTAGTCAATGTCACTGTTAATGTCAAATCAACAGTCAAGTTAAAGATGACTGTAGCGTCCCTCTGGCAGGACTAGAGTGTGGACAGGAGTGTGCACAATAAACCCTGCAAACAGCTTGTCTCTCTCACTTTTCACTCCCCTGGCTCACTGCTGCTGCTCGCATCAAGTTCATCTCCCTCATTCAGTTTTTTAGCATCTTCAATCTTAAATTTCCCTGAGGGAGTCATCCCAAAAGGGATCAATAAAGTCTTCTAAGTTCTAAGTTCTAAGTTCATTCACAAGGATCTGCAAAGAAAGATACCTCATCCTGCTGTCACTGTGAGGCAGGGAATCTCACCCCAAACTCTCCCGGTGCCCCCCTTTTCTGAGACTTACTCTGCTACTGCTATATATGCTAAGTATGCTGGGGCGGCAGTAGCTCAGTCTGTGGGGACTTTGCTTGGGAACCAGAGGGTTGCAGCGGTTCAAGTCCCCACAGACCAGTCTGCCACATGGAGGTGGACTGGTAGTAGCACTGCCGAGGTGCCCTTGAGCAAGGCACCGAACCCCAAAACCTGCTCAGGGGCGCTCTGAAGGTGCAGCCCCCTCACTCTGGCATCTCTCCCTGCCAGCTTGCATGTGTGTATTCCCTATGTATATGTAAAAATGTGTTGTTAACAAAAAAAACAGAGTGAAAAATGTCAATTTCCCCATGTGGGATAAATAAAGGATTCTTCTTCTGACTTCAAAACTATCACATCAAATGAGAATTGTGGAAGTGAACTTCCTGCAACATAATTCTTAATATTAATTCTTTTTTATGTTCATACAGCATCTACAGAGGGTGATTAGAGCATATTATGTGAACATTTTATTATAGTTCTGAGTTTAAAGTGAGAATTTCTCTGAATTTCACTTGGTATGACTCAGTTTCACATGTGGCTCCAATCTTCTTCCACAACAAAGTATTTATTTATTTGCTGTTTATAGCATATTTGTAGTCTATGTGCTGTTTTCAGCCTGGTCAATTCAGGGTTCCAGAAATATTCAAATAATATACATATGGTGGGTCTTTAACTAATTTAAAATCTATTGTCTTCAGGCAAGACACCCTGATGCTACAGATGGTACATTATCCACCTATACTGAACATGACATACACCTCTCCATCCAGAGTGAAGCTGAGCTGATGAGTCTGATGGACTGTAGCTGCCACAGAGGTCTTCAGTGTGGTTTAGGGTGTGGATTTATCAGCCTGAACACACAAAGTTAATAATAAGACATTTTACACAGGGCCTTTGGTGAGCGAGCACAAAATATATATAAAAAGTATTAAAAATGACCATTACCTCTGTATAACGGTTTACCACCTGCCCTGCACTGTAGTTCTACTTCAGAGGTTAATGATCTGTTTTCTATGAAACCCCCAAATTTTCAATATTGAATCAATAAAAGAAACATTATGTAATAAGTAATTCTGTGAAAACTGTGTAAACTAAGAAAATGGACTAATAATTTATGTAATAATTAAAGACTTGTTCAAACTCAACTCATTATGAAATGTTATTTCACAATTTCTTCTCAAACTAACTAAATTTTCTTTGATTCAAAAGTATTTCAAAAAGTCTGTTTTATTTCATTATGACATTTTTCCCAATAACATATATCATGGGGTTTTATTTCACATATGTCATTACAAGTCCAGTCATGAAATGAGAGCAGACCTCTGAAAACACTTTATTCGTGTGATTTATTTCATATGTACTTATTTCTTCTGTTTCCCCTGAAACTAAGCAGCTCCTCTACCTGCTCCTCTCCTGCCCTGTTAACTTCATCAAAGCAGGCATTCTGCCAGAGCCCCTCAAATCTCAACCACACAGGCTTCATCCTCCATCTACCCAAGAGTAGCAGCAGGTTAGGAAACAGCTGCTGACATGTAAGTGAGATATTTCCATTCATAATGCAGGATCTGCCTCCACATTTGTATAAATGATGATGCGGACACATTGTGAGTTAAATGAACTGATGGGTGTTCCAACATGGAGATGATCAATATAATAGATACATTATAATAATAAATAAATAATAAAGGTCAAATGAGCATTGTTGGCTTTAGTATGACAACACTTTGGTTTGACTGAAAGTTGAGTTGACTGTAAGCCTGTGTAGTCCAGACTGAAAGTTGATCCTCATGGTGAACCTGCTCTCTTTGTGATCCTGCTGTTTGGTCCCCGGGGCCCACTAAAGCTGCTGTCCTACTTAGATTGCTGCGGTGTGCAGTCAGCAGGCCCCTCAGACAGAACCAATATAGTGGGTGCTGCTGACGGGCCTCAGAGCCAGCAGGCTGGAGGGGCTGAGCAGATGATGTGCAGGTGGCGCTCACACTGAGCTGAAGGAGTGAAAACAGGTCTCTATAGTACTACCGCATGTCAAGAGGACATGGATTTCGAGTGTCAAGAGACAGGAAACCTGCATTTGATAGACTTTAATCACTATATTGTAGCACTTTAAGTTCACTGGCAAGTAAGATTGTTTCATTTCTGCACGTTGTTTTTACTTCTTGTCCAGGTTTTATGTTCAAGGATCAATCTCTAGTCTTGAGATTGAGTTTATTCCTAACCCACAGTCCACATACTGCTTGTTCTGAAGCTTTTTTTTTTTTTTTTCCAGCATTTAAGGCAGCACCATTAAGCAGTCCTAAACGTTCTGTTAAAAAAAGTAAAAGGCTTTAAAGACTGGATTGGAAGCTCAAGCAAAATAGTAGGTGGACCTTGGGTGGAGACTGCTTTGTCAACCAACTTATTTTCATACTTTTGATTGATTCCTGTCAGTGACATTGATACTGTGCTAATCGAGTTAATGTGAGATGTGTGAAGACACCACATCAAGAGGTCAGACACTTCGAATCAAACTTATTTGGAAGACAAATATCCCAACATCCCTGTGCTGGTGTGGGATCTGTGTTATAATATCAGTCCCATCTCTCTCCTTTAACTGCATAACAATTAGTCCTCAGGCTGTCTGTTGTAAACATCTATCACAGTCCAAAGACCCTCAGGCTTCAATCTAACCCACTGAACCTTCCACATACCACATTTAAATCTGACCTGTGTGTGGCTACAGTACACACAAGTTTATCAAAAGTATTCTTAACATCCATCGTTTTATTTTCATATTTCGTCTTGTATTTTCGGTTTATTTTCACATGACCACATGACCACCACAACCAATGTGCAATTGACACTTTGTCCAGATGGGGGCAGCACAAGAGAGCTGCTGAGTGTGTTAGAGGACCTCACAATGTAAAATAATGATACTCAAGATCATTCACTTAGCAAAGACAGGTGTCACAGTGATAAAGTCACTAAAATAAACTAAGTATTAAAGATCACAGTAAATGAAGTGGCTCTTGTTTAATGTGTACACAGCCAGAAGTCATACCAGAGCTGTTTTGACAGACTGTGTTTGGTATATGTCTCTGTTCAGGCACAATAGTACCAAACCTGCTAACCTCACTGAGATCACTGTACACAGCTGGAGTTAAAGTTGTTCATTTTACATTTCTGTTTGTGTCCAGATGAAATAAACAGCAGTGTATTAACCAGTGAGCTGCAGAGTTGGCATGTTAAGCTAAGCTAACCACATCCTGACCCCCCAGCACTGAGCTCAGCCACAGACAGGACAGTATCAGTGTCCCCACCTCACACTTTAAAAATAAAGTGTTGCTTTTAGATTCTCGTACTTTCACATTAGAAGAGTGGAGAGTTGCCCTGATGGTGGTGCTGGAGGACCAATCAGGCAGTCGCCGTTTGCATTCGTCATCTGGGGAACACACATTTTCACTATTCAGCTGACCTGTTTCAACCAGGCCTCTGCAGCTCCTGTTATCATCATATCAACAAACACTCAACAGGACCAAAGGTGAATGACCATACCATTACTTTTATTGTATATATACTGGGATACAATTATAAAAAACAGAAACCAAAAAAAAAAGGTATTTGTGATCCATAAGGTGCAGACCGCAAACCACTGCAGCACGGTATTACAGTATGAATGAGGAGTTCAATTTTTATTCCAATGTCCCTTAAACATTTGCTGCAGGTTGTGATGGGCCATAATTCCCCACACTAATAACAGTCCATCACTCCATCCATTCAGCTCCACTCTGCTGGTGTTCTGCTGCTCGGTGATCACGCCCCTCCCCCCAAACAGTCACCGTCTGTGCTCTATGCTGGCTTTATGTGACCAATATCTTGCTGTCAAGAGTTCTCTCCCACCTTCAATGTTTATCAAAGGCATTTCAGCTGTTAACATTGATCACACCTTACCACAGACCATGGCTCTACAAGGAAAAATCCACCCTAACACACTAATACTGCTGGAAAACATTCTGGCTATCACGGTTCATTGTCTTGCTGGGTGGTGTATTTCTTTTTCTACTTCCTGTGAATACCTGGCCACATGTAGATGACATGACATCACATCCAGATACAGTTCCTATAAAAAGTAAAAGCACTCCAAAGACTTCAGAATCACTGTGGATGTAATTAGGATAAGGACTGACACGGGTGGCCAGAAGGCTTCAAACTGATCTGAATAAAGAGCAAATCTAAAAACTGACTAAATGGAGAGCTAAGTGTTTGCAGGTGCAGCCTGCTGTTTTCAGAGGATGATGGTCTTGATCAGGGACAGTCATACTAAGTATCACAATCCAGGACTCAGATGAGAATCATGTTAAAAATAAACTAACCTGTGGTAGGAAATCTTGTGTAGGAAACTAAACGGATGTTAAGTAACAAAAAACATGGTTGTGTGTCTGTGATGTGAGGAAACCAAAACTTTTGCTTTGACACTGATCCACATAAAATCAAGACTGTCACTGAAGCTTAAGGCTCTTTTGCTAAATATTGACTTGAGGGAGGTGAAAAGTTCTTATTTTCACACTTTGTGTTGATTAGTGTCAAAAAGTCCAAATTCCATCCACTGTGATTCAATGTCATATTCAAATGAAGTCCCAGTCCAAGCAGCATGGATACTTTTTACAGGCAGGCAAAGTTAAGCGATCTACAACATCGAAGGCAAACAGAATCAAAGAGCAAAAGGCTTCCTCCAAGAGATGCCATTTTTGTCAACAAACACAAAGTAAAAATCTTGTTGAAGAGGCAGATAAAGCTTTTTCTTCACTATCTCCAGCTGTGTCCCACTTCAGGAGCCTCCAAACGTGTGGCCTTCAAACTAAAGGCCTGTAAGCTGAACCTGGAGGTTCCTGTCCACTTAGTGCACAATGGATTTTGGGATAGCTGAGACCACAAGGGATACTCGGGTGTTGAACTAAAAAATCTTAGCTGCAGTTGGAAGCCCTTTTTCCAACCTTGATTACCCGTTTTCTCTGACCGTTTTTATGCCCAATTCTGATCCAAACACACACACCAGGGCTGTCACTGAGGAAAAAGAAAGCTTGTACAAATGTAAAAGAACAGGTGATGTGTTAAAATGATTCAATCACAACCCAACAACCTCGTCTTAAATGACACGTTGAGGTTACTGTAAGGCAGATGCTTTTTGAATTTTCTATCAAACGTGTCAAATCCAACATTCTTCCGCACATTTCTTTTCAGACTACATGTCTGACAACATGATTATCTTCCATCACAACTCACTGGTCTACTCCATTTTGTGTTAATGTGTTAATCGTCTAATCAGACGCTCCCTACATGGCCTGTTGCACTCACACTGAGAATTCTGAACTTGAACACATTATTGAAAATCATATACTTTTGCCCAAATATAAACAGTAGTTAATAAAAAAAAAATAAAAAAAAACAAGTGACAGCCCCCATTCACAGCAATTCACAAAGTGGTGTAGAAGTAGCCTCAGGCATGTTAAGGACAAGTGACGACATCATTATGGCCTACCATTTCTCCAAAAGTACAGGAACAGGTTCGAGTGGATTTTTCCTCAAAGTTCCCAATAGGGGGCTGGGGGAGGGTTGTGTTCCAGACTAACACACCACAGGAGTACAAAAGAGGCTGGGAGCATGGCTGCAGTGATATGTTCATATCAAAGTAGTCAGAAGAGAATTAAAAAGTGTCAGTTCGTCATTCAAGTTATGATTGGATGTGGTTGTTTGACTTACAATTAATTTCTAAACAGCTGTTTAAGGCAGGACATCAGTGGACATGACGCCCAGACATTTTAGCCCCAAATTGTAGATTCTTTTTACAGTGTATTTGTCAGATGATGATTTGCAGGCACATTTTGTCTCTCCTCCCAAAGCCCCTTATTCTCCTTTAAATAGGTTTGTATAATACCAGCAACTGAAACAGCAGCAAAGCCTGAACCACAAGTTAGTCCTCTTAACATTACGGCATCATATATACACTTCTTTTTTTCTTCCATCTTTCACTCCCTTTCACACTCTGACATGAGGTAAAGTATGGCGCCCAAGTGCAATGCTCAATTGTGCTACATGTACAAAAAGAAAAGAAAAAAAAATCTGCCAGAACGAGAAAATGTAGTCCTTTCTGAATAACGCAGGACTACCTCACCTTCAGCACTCCCACAGACACACCTTCCTCCTCAATCAAAAACGTATAAGGTTGTTGGATACTGATGCCACTTCTGGATGACAAGATTCTTTGTGATCCTTATTTTCACAGACAAAAACAGGGTGGGCGTGGCACTACGAGTGATTTCACATTCTTGTTTAGTAATCTCTCCTCCTCTCTTTCCTAGAGACTTCCAGATAATTAGTGTGTTGAGCCAGAGGAAAAAGTCTAAATGGCTGTGTGTGTGTGCGCGCGCTACAGACTGAGGTGTTGGAAGGTGTGTGACTGGAGGGCCAGATACACTCCAGATCTGAAGTCTGACAAGATCTCTCTAACGGGGAAATCAAAAAGCAGAGCCCAGACTGAAGGCTTTCCAGGTAGACTAGAGGATCAGACACCTGCCTGAGAAATAATGACAGATTGCACTCTAACAGTGAAAGCTTGTAGGATGAGCTAAAGTTTCACATTGATTTTTAACAAAGATTTTCACATGGTTTTCTGTGGGACACAAACTGTGTAAGTATGGCACCCAACGAGAGATGTGAGACGTTCAGCTGTAGATGATAAGGTCTGTCCAAGCACAGTGGCTTTAAATGTTTGCTTTGCTTTTATAGGAACCTACTCAACTAATGAACATGATGTCATTCCACATATACTTTGTCCACTCTGAGCTCCGACACACACTGAGGGATCTAGAGAACACACAAAAAACAAAGACTAAGGTGGAAAGTCTGCCGTTTGTACTTTCAATGGTTAGCTCGAGTTTTGTCCTCATTTTACTGATTGAGCACTGACACATGAACACTGTTAACCCCACAGTACCACTGAGCTCACAGACTATGGAGGCTGTGATGTATCAGATGAGGGTTAATGTTTTGGGGCAGGAAGAGGTGCCTGCTTCAAACTCACTAGAGGACCATCAAGATCGGATTAAGCCTTTCTGCCTTTCGTGGTCGTTTTAAGTTAGGAGTCAGTTTGTCTTAAGTTCTTTTAATACGGGCTAATTTAAGAAAACGTGCTCTGAGCAATATTGCAATATTGCTCATTGCCACATAGTGAGCCAGGAACCTCTGGACCCTCAGAGGGTTTGGAGTCAGGGAGTATCTGTTTGTTTTGCCTGGTTGATAACCCCATCAGTACAAAGCATCACAAATGCTGACTGTCTTGGACTCTAGGCTCTATTTAGGTAGCTTGGCTGCTGGTGGGTCAGTTTAAGTCGCGTGTGAACAGGTTACTTGGGTCGAGTATCGTCTACATACAGTATATTTATATATTGTAGGGCAGTTTTAATAACTGCACGAGGCAGAGAAGCTCTGCCATCTACAATTAAAATCTTTTGTTGAAAATATGATTTACTTTAAGGTAAAAAAAAAAATCAAAATCACATTCAATTGTACATATAAACACGAATCTGGATTAATTCATCAAACCACTTTTTTGTAGCTGCATTTCAATCAGTGCTGTCACTGATCTCCCACAGAGAAGGCACTGAGTTTCCTTTGTTTCAATTCAAGACATGAGGCGCAAATTACTGTAAGGGAATGTCAACTCTGTGAAACAGACACCTGTGTTGAATACTGTATGTGACGTAAAAACACTCAGCATGCGTCGCCGTCAGTTACTGAATTGAATTGCAGTCTTGTCCAGAAATGAACACTGAGTGCACTGTCCTGAGGTAGAAGCACCTGTGGGTGGGATTCAATGTGAGCTTGATTTCAGATAGATATACTACATTTACGAAAATAGTTTTGAAGAAGTAAGTCAAGTATTTTCCCCCTACCAATTTTAGGAGCAAATGTCAGAGAAAACTAAAGTTTAAAAGTGCAATCTGATTACTTCTACAAGCATTCACCTGTCTGATCAATCCTCTGTTTGCATTTCTACAGAATTCCAAAACAGCTTCTCTACTGATTAAATTAATAGCTAATGAATGAGGGAAAAAAACTATTAGGCTTGCGTGCAGAGAATACACTTCCTGCCCCGACACGACAATGCAGCACTCCTCTACAGCTTGATGGCTGACAAACGGGACAACCAAATTAATCAGATTTCCAAAAGAAAAAAAAAAAAAAAGATCAAATAAAGAGGTATTATAGTTACAGTGCAAAGATGAGAAATTCAAGCTTAATACAAAAACATAGCACCAAACAAAAAAGAAAAACAGACAAGAAAATGCATGCAATTAACTGAGGTATTCAAGTGAAAAAAGGGCTTACTGATGAGGAAAAAAAGACATTTCGCGAAAAGCAAAATTTATCCAAACAAAAACCACAAAAAAAAAAAAAAAAAAAAAAGGCTGGTATCCTTATCCCTAGGAATTGACTTCAACCTCATAGTGTCACATCTGTTATAGCTTTGGTAAGTACGGGATGTGAAGAACACTAGTGTGTTGAAATGAATTGGCCTTTTTCATAAAGACTGTATTTGAAAAGATTCTGTGTGTCTTACACGAGTATCCAATTTGTAGAAAAGTCTGCAGCATATTGAACGTGTGATATGTCTTTCTCTTCTTATATCAAAATCGGATGATTTGCTCTGTGGAAAGACATTTAGTGCGCAAGAATGACTAATTCAAATCCATCCATTCTTGATATCAAAACATGTTAAACCAAATCATCAAGATAATGCCATAAACATCTAATCTCGCTCTCACACACTCTAGATATATCCATAGATTTAGAACATTTATAGAAGCCATCCAGTTGTCATGGTTTATACATAAGCTACAAGAACAT
>CM041539.1:23834103-24049887 GCA_023238725.1 Scortum barcoo
TATAGATATATATAGATATATAGATAGATATAGATATATATGTAATAACATGGCTAAAAGGCATCCAGAGTGAGTATGAGTTTGATTTTGATTGCCTTTTTCAATATATGAGGAGTGTGTTAACACGTTAAGTTGCTTTTAAACTGTTTTTAAAAAAGGTATCTAACAGCCTGTAGACAGTCTCAACTGACCCAGTCCACTGACAGACTCCTAGTCCTCCTGTTTCAGTGTGTTGTGTATGTTCCTGCTTCAGGCAGATCTTTTTGGGTTCTGTTGGTCAGTACGAATGCTAGCTGTGTTTTTGGTAGAAACAGCACTCACCTCAGAGTCCATGCCTTGCATCTCATTCTTCTCTAACTGAAACTGCACAAAGTCGTCAATGACGTGGAAAAGCTCGGGCGAGATGGCCTTGAAGTACTTGTGGTAATCGTACTTGACGGCCAGAGAGGCAAAGATGGTGTTGTTGACGAGGGCTGAGCGCAGGTCAGTCAGCACGCCAGGAGAGTGCTGCCGTGGGTCTTCATAAAGGTGCTTTGTTATGAGGTAGTCTAGAATTGCATCACCAAGGAACTCCAGCCGCTGGTAACAATCTGACGTGAAAACCAAACAGTTAGAGGAAATAAAAACTTGCAGGGCACATTCATGTACGGACAGACTGTCTACAGGCCAGACAACATGACTCCAGTTGTTGTTGTGCTGTTCTGTTGAATGTGTCAATAGGCAACTGCTTGCTAACAATTTGGCCCTAACTACTTTATTAAGTGATAATATATCAGCATGATTTTTACAGCTTGCCCCCCCCCCGTGTCAAAAATATTTATTAATTAATATATTAATTATTGAATCACAAAACTGCTAAATAAAATAACGATTTCAATAATGATGAAATTTTTCTAATATCAGAGACTATAACTGCCCTTCCCCATGAATTTTGACAAAATATCAATAACTGTGCATTTCCATCCACTGGTTCACTGAGATAGACAGCTGGTGGTGCCAATTTTCCATTTAGCATTTTGCTTTCACTGATACATCAACTTTTCAACCTCAACCAAATAGAAAAACTTTTTTCAAATCCTCTGCTTGTCCTCTTGGGGTTTTCTTTAAATGTGCAGATTCATAATGTGCATGAAAAAACACACCTGACTATAAAAGTGCCCTGATGCTGTGTGGCAGTCTGACCTGTGATGGTGTTGTAATGGTAGGAAGCGTGGGTGAAGGCCTGCAGGAGGTAAGCCTTGTTCTGAAAGGTGTAGTTGATCTTTTGTTCAAAGTTCTCGAAGCCGGAGATGAGGTGGTTCAGAGTCCGTTCTGCGTCTGGATGGTTCAGCATGCAGCGGGGCGGGATCTTCAGCCAGCCATAGCACAAGTCCATGGCTGTGGTCTGACGGCTCTGCAATGTTGTCCCTTTCAGGACCCCTCTCTCCAACGGTAACACCTGTTGCCATGAAAAACAACTCTTAGTGCACCTGTAAGCCCCCGCTGATAGTTTGAACAAACACTGTTTTGGAGGAACATCTTCCATGACTGGGCTACTGCATACATGTTTATCTGAAACACTATCAGACTATGATCCTGATGGCTGCTGAAGATCCATATTGCTGGTTCTAAAGTCTCCGCCTTCAGCGTCAAGCCTCAGCTCCCTGCATAAACAAGTGAAGCAGGCAAAGAGAATGTCTTCGATAATCATCCTCAAAGCTCATTTTAATCAAGGGCTTTCATATAACTGAAGGTAATTTGTTTTGACATTTTGATCTGTTTCACATCTGATCCTCTTTTACTGATTGTTTACTGAACAGCACTTTCTACACTGTTTTTCTGGAAGAACTATGTCCATTAAAATCACACAACAACATTTTCCTGTTTTGTTTTTTTTTTCTAATTTGAATTTTTTAAATCCAGATTTTCAAATGAACTACAGCTCAAATGATGACACGGATAATTCAGCTTTTAAATGTTTTACAACGATTTTAATTGATGGCTCGACATGAAAAAAACGTGATCTGCTAAAGACATTTAGATATCCATTTCACAGACTTGCAGCACCTCACTGTGTGTTGGGTTTAGTTAGAGACAACAAAAGCCTTCCACCAGTAGTATCAAATTTTCACACAACAATTATTATCAACATGCATTAAAATAGAATAGTGTCAGTGTTTCTTAGTTTCTATACATTCTTCCTTGTTTTCATACACGGTTTTCTTTGAGGTGAGAACGACTCCCACAGCCTGAGCAAAAACTGAACTCTGACAAAAATGTAATGTGCGCAGTCTTGACGCAGGAAGTTTCTTTGTCACTCATAAAAAACACCTGTCTCTCTCTCTCTGAGCTCAGTGACTTAGCACACATGAACACACCATCATGCTGAATTCATGGTGCCCTCTGAAAACAGCAACAATCACAGCATTGGCAAAACTGAAACTGTTGGCAGTTGTTTTACCATCAGGATGTTTCACTACAGTGTACAGTGAAACCTGCATACTGGTACATACTGGTGAACATCTACATGCATTATGTTTCTTAATTCTATTATTTGAGCCTTACCTCTTTCATCTTCACTGATCTACAATATGGAGGTATCAGTGCAGAATCATATAATATTCAGACAGAACGGTGTGGGAGGTCCTAGCTCACCTTGAGTCCCAGGGAGCAGAGGAACATCTGGGCAGCTCTCTCTCCACAGCTGGTCAGGTAGCAGCCCAGCAGAGCCTCCACACAGTCAGCAATGCTCTTGTCGGCGATGCACTGCTCAGTGTGCAGGTCGTAGGAGATGGATTGCTTGCCGAGCTCGGCACCGCAGTTTTCCTCTGACGGATTCCAAAAACCCACCACAAAGTCGTCCTCCTCTCCAGCCTTGCTGGGATCAAGGTAGCACATGGCGTCCCATGAGCTGTAGTCAAACACTCCTCAGCAGAGGGCCCGCTGGGCTGCCGGCTCTGAGGGGTAGTGGGCTGTGGTGGTTTGGAGGGGCTTCTTGGGGGCCTTCCACTCGTACGGAGACTCCATGGCGGGGGAGGGGCCCGAAGCCGGGGAGAGAGACGGAGGGAAGCCGCTCAAAGAGATCTTTTTCCCAAACGCACCAGAACCCAATAACATGTTGTCAATGAATTTGATGTGCTCCTTGTAATACTCCAGGTCGTCCTCCATGTTGACTTCATCCTTTGGCTCATCCTTCAACATCAGCTCACCATCCTCATCCACCTCCTCACCCTCCTCATCATCCTCATCGTAGTCATTTCCAGACCGCCCGTTGGCCAGAGGTTCCTCTTTGGTCTAGATGATGGACACAAACAGGAAGGAAATCAGAGTTCAGGTAAAAAGGAAACTAAAGAGGAGTAGTCATGACAAAGTAGTAACCTAACACATTTGTATTAATACAGACGTGTCTCTCTTAAAATGAACCTTCCTGATGTAAGAGTTCCTACACCAGTTACCCAACTATGTGGTGAATAAAACATCAGCAGAATGTAAATGTTCAGACCTTTCCAATACGTGAAGAAACGGTGCCAAACTGGATCCATGAGACAAAACATTAAATGTAGTTACTGTAATAAAGCTAGCTAACCTACCCATAAATATATATATAAAAAAAAAACACCCATCTGTGGCCTGTTCTGTCCAGAATAGGCTTAAACATGACAAACAGATTCTTACTGTCCTTTCATTTTATTGTTGTTTCTTTGATTTACAGTGCTCAGCATAAATGAGTACACCCCCTTTGAAAAGTAAGATTTGAATCAATATTTCAATAAACACAAGAACAATTTCCAATTTTTTTAAGAACATTTGTTTAACTCATAACATGAAAGTAAGGTTAATAATATAACTTAGATTACAAAATCTTCAGTTTTACTCAAATAGGTTGATGCAAAAATGAATACACCCCACAACAAAAACTATACATATAATACATAATACATCTAGTATTTGGTAGGACCTCCATGATTTTTAAGGACAGGACCAAGTCTTGTAGGTATGGAATGAACAAGTAGGCGACATATTGCAGCATCTAACTTTTTCCATTCTTCAAGAAGGACCTCTTTTAGTGCCTGGATGCTGGTTGGAGAGTGATGCTCAACTTGTCTCTTCAGAATTCCCATAGGTGTTAGATTGGGTTCAGATCAGGAGACATACTTTGGCCACTAAATCACTTTGACCCTGTTCTTGTTCAGAAATGTAACAGTGGCCTTAGATGTGTGTTTTGGATCATTATCATGTTGGAAAAGTGCACAACGACCAATTGCACAGAGTGATGGTAGCATCTTCTCTTTCAATACAGAGCACTACATCTGTGAATTCATGATACCATCAATGAAATGCAGCTCCCCGACACCAGCAGCACTCATGCAGCCCCACATAAGGACCCTGCCACCACCATGTTATTTCACTGTAGGCACCATGCATTTTTCTTTTTACTCCTCACCTCTGCAATGCCATACAGTTTTGAATCAGTTCCAAAAACATTTATCTTGGGCTCATCACTCCAGAGTATAGAGTCCCAGTAGTCTTCATCTTTTTCAGCCTGGGCCCTGGCAAATCCTAGACGGGTTCCTTTGTGCATTAGGAAAGGCTTCCTTCATGGATAACACCCATGCATGCCATTCCTCTGCAGTGTGCGCCACATTGTGTCATGGGAAACACTCACTCCAGTTTGGCTTTCTACTTCTTTAGCTAACTGTAGAGAACTTCCATGGTGATTTTCTTCAACCCTTCTCATAAGAAAACGCTCCTGTTGAGGTGTTAACTTCCGTGGACGACCTGGACATCTCTGTGGTTGCAGTTCCATCTTTGTTAATTTTTCGTATCACTTTTGCTACAGTATTCTGACTGATCAGTAAAGCTTTGCTGATCTTCTTGTAGCCTTCACCTTTCTTGTGTAAAGAAACTATTTTCTTTTTCAGGTCTTGGGACATTTCTCTTGTGTGTGATGCAATTGCTGACAGCATGACATGGGAAGGGGTTTTCTTTGTTAAGTAACACCCTTTTACAGTCAACCCTTTTAATGAATAATTAGACTCACCTGTGGTTGAATTCTTGTTAGGTTAGAATTTTGTAGTCTAAAATTTAGCTTTTCAGCTTTAACTAGTACATCAGTTGGGGTGTACTCATTTATGCTGAGCACTGTATTTGTTCTTGTAGCAGTTTTTCTTGCAGTGTATTATAGTAAAGACACACTGCTTGGCCTCAAACAAGAGCACCTCTACTCATAAATGATAATGTTTTCTATAAAGTCCGATATGAAGCTTCAGGAAATACAATCAAAAACACTACACTTTCTGATTTGAAGCTTTTTCTAACCATTAGATATTTTATCATTTTCTAAATATTCCTAAACAATTCCTAAATCACTAAACATTAGTACAGATGTTTTTTCTACTATAATGAGAAATACATTATTCAAGGCCTCTATCCAGTTACAGTACACTCACCAGCAAAGCAACCACCACACACTCAACTCCTCGAACACAGTGTCACACACAGATCACTGTGTGAGGCAATTGTTTAAACTGTCATCTACTAACTAGAGCTGAAACAACTAGATGTTTCAAATGACATAAAATTATTTTGCTACAATTATGATAATTGACCTCTTAGTTGGAGCTTTAAGAAAAAATCCCAAACGGCTCCTCCAATCTGAGGGGCTGCTGCTTCTCTGTGGTTAATATTACTTTATTCTATCTTTTATAGACAGTTAGTCTGACCAAACAAGACATTTTAAGAATCAACCCTTTTACCATTTTCAAGTACCAAGTATTAATTGATTAATAAAAATGATTTAATGACTTAAAAATAATGATTTATTAATGATAACAGTTGGTAGTTGCATCCCTTACACAGATTAAAAAACATTTATTTATTTATTTTTGGCTGAGCTTGTTGGAGTTGGAGATGGAGACACCATCATCTTCTATCACTGTATTTCACATTATTCCAATATCAAATTCAACACTGTCATTAATCTGTCCCTGTTCAATTTTACTCAAAAATATTAAAAAGATAGCTAAAACAGTTTTAGCTGTACAACCAACCCTCTGTCAGTTGATAATCTTGTATTATCTCATGGTATTTATCATGCTGCTTTGATCCAATACTTGGTACTGACATTTTCACCATGTTGTCTGCCTTCTCTTCAGTATCTTCTCCTGTGTTTGTGTTGTTTTCGTTTTAATACACTGTAAGCTGCTTTTCGTGTACCAAGTGTAACATAAATATATTATCATTTAATTTATAACATTCATTGTATCAGATGGAGTAGAGTTTAGAGTCAAAGGCTGTATAACTTCAGACATGCTGTGTTGCCATTCAAGGTGGAAGCCTGCTCTCTAGTGGCCTGACAATTTATAACACTGACCACATATTGGAAGTGAATGGATGAACAAACAAAAATAGACTATATTGTGAGTGGCCTATAATAAAGCACAACCATTTTCAAAATCTTAGCTCTAACCCCTTAAAGTTAGTTTACTTTTAGTTCATATGACAATCCAGCAAACACTGTTATCAGAGTTGATTTTCCTTTTGTCTTTCTGCTGTATGACTGACTGTATGAAGCAGTATGAAGTAGGAGAGCAGGAGAAGCCCACTGACCTCCTCTGAGTCCAGCTTGTCTGTGCTGCTCTTGTCCTGGTTTACCACGTAGCCAGGAGGCAGCCAGTTAACTGGGGGGTCGAAGATGGACACCACCATCCTGCTGGGGAGTCCCTTCTTCTTTCCCAGACGGTACAGGTTACAGTTGCTCACCTGGACACAGACAGACAGAGGAGGATTAGTCCAGACCTGCACTCACTATCAGCACCAACATACTACAGCCTTATAAACAAGTTACCTTTGAAAGAGTCAAGTGTGATAGTTTCCACAATACCAAGTGAGTGACCGAGTGAGGGGTTTTGTCATAGATAGGTGGAAGATCAGAATATGTCACGGTAATATCGTGGTTGACTGTTTGTCAGAGCACAGCAGCCCAACTGAACATCCAAAAATGTCAAACTTGACTTTTAGAGTGTAGTTGTAAATTACAGGCAAACACAGATTCAAAAGTAAAACCAGTAGAATTTGTCAACACAACATTCAAAGTTGGCCCCTCCTCCCTGACTCTGTTCTGGTGATTCCATGCTCCAACGCTTATAATTTGGCACCTGGTTGCTAAATTTTTAGTCCTGCACCTCACACTCTGCATGCAGTTATTAGCAGAGAGCTACACACCACTGCACAAAAGGTTTAAGCCCAGAAACATCCAGGCAGAGGCCAGATACAGACAACACCACACGTCTAATGGGTCAGAAGAGATGATTAAACCAGATTAGTTTTGTACGAATATATACCTCCTTTTAAAAATCCTACTTGTTATACAAGTAAGAAAGATAATGTTTCGAATAATATGTTAATATAGACTTGAGTTTAAGTAAATGTTTCAGTTTTCAGTCATTTTAGTCATTAATCCAACAGTTCCAGAAGAAATCAAGAACCTGAACTGAGCTCATGAACCACGGGCCATAAAGATTACAAAAATGAGTTTGAAGCTTTAAAAAAAAAGCTAAAAAAAAACTTGCAGAGGTGGAAAAGGAGACTAAAAACAGGATACATCTTCGACGATCACAACATCTGAATCAGGTTTGTTGGCTAATAGGTTTTCACATTAAGGAATTTGCCTTGATATATCGGTGCATAACAATAAATACAGTGACCACTGTAATCAACATAAATGCCATGAAACAATCAGCAAATCATGTTCTGTTTCTAGCTCTATCAACTTCACTCCCCCTCTCTCATTCACTCCTCAGCTCTCTCGCGTTAATTCATGCTTTCACTGGTGGTTGGTTTCACTTATAATGCCCTGTTATGATAAGTCACGACCTAGCTCACCTTCTTGCTGCGCATGTAGCTGAGCCGTCCCTCGTGAGCATCAGGATAGGTACAGAACAGGTATGTGGTGATGGCATGCTTGAGGAATGAGTCTCCGAGCATCTCCAGCCGCTCCAGGTTGAAGCCATCGCTGGCATTTGATAAAGTCAAGGCCTGCAGGATAAGGCCCGGGTTGGGCCCCAGGCTTTTGGGGGAGTCTCCTGCCTGGTCTCTGTGCTGGGGAACAGCGGCGAGGTCAGGAGAAGGTGCTGTGGGAGCGTTGGGACCCGTGGCTGCCCGGCTGCAGACTGAGGTAGCTTTATTTGTGTGGTCTGAGGTCCTCCCTGGTGTACATTCATCACTAGGCTGTGGAGGATTGGAGCTGGGCTTCTTCAAGCTGTGAGAGGGCTGCACAGGAACTGAGGTAGTGGTTTGCATTGATTCAAGGCTCTGCAGCCCAAGGGAGCTGGACTGGGAGCATTGGCAATTGTCATCTTGGTGAAGGTGCTCATCTTGGTGGCCGTCGTTGTCACAGTTGGCGACTAGGGCAGTGCCGTTGGTTAGGTTCCGTGTGCAGGTGGCTTCTCTAGGCTCAAGGGCCACAAGGGGCCCCTGCTCAAGCAGTGAAGAGTGGTGACTACTGGGATGTGTTAGGGAAATACTGTCAGGGATTGCAGTCTCTTGGTGCTTACAGTTACCCCCACCATCCTTGCTGCAAGACTCAGGACAGGAAATGAGCGTTTTGCTGTCAATAGATCTCTTCCAGCCAAAGTCCAGGTTTGGATACCTGCCACACACAAACAGGCCAAATATACATTAGAATGTCACCAAACGGTGAAACTGCATGAGTAGCTTTACATACACATAATCAGAACCTGAGTTTCTGTAGAAGGTGCATTGCCACAACACAGGCACAGATTGAGCTACAAACATTCCACTGACTGTATTCAGATTTATCAGGTGTCTTTCTACTAGCAAAGAGTATCAACATAATTCATATGTTGCATTCTAATACAGTGAGGGATTATGCATGGATTATCACATTTTACAAGCACTGTTGTAGTGTTATAGTAGAGTTTAACTGTGCAGGGCCATATCTAAGTCCTCCTAAAATTCTGATTCAGGAAATGGATTAACTTCCATTGATTACTGTTGTTTGTTAATATACTGTGCAGTCTATGTAACAGGGACCTGAAGTCAGGGGGGAGGTTTTGGGCTCCCACTCCAGCTTCACTGGCTGTCTGGGCTCTGAGCTCCTCTGCAGTCAGGAGGCAGTGGAGGCGGTAGAGGATGCTGGGCAGACACACTGCTTTCCTCCACAGGGAGGCAGGGATGGGGTGGATGGCACACAGCTCTGGAACCAGGATCTGACAAACAAAACACACTGTTAGAGCACAGGATGGATGTAAGCTGTGATGTAAAACTCAAACTCAAGTAATGACTATGGTGGATCTGCACAGATACGTTCAGGACATAATGAGTCCGTATCAAACAGTTTCCAAGTCAATTCTGTGAAAAACATTTCTGATACAGACTGATACAGACTGATACAGAAATTTCTAACAGAATGTAACACAGCTTTCATATAAAGAAAACACAGTATGAAAGACAGAAAAAGAGACACACGAACATTACCATTCTACTAAGTTGCTTTTGCCTCTGGACCCACACAATACAGACCGTGAACAGTATTTGAGTGAACGAGTGTGTGAATCCAGCCTGTGAATGATCACACTGCTAAGCAGATCATACAGCTGTGGCCATGTCAGAGGAGCAATAACACAGAGTGAGCAGCTCTATTCAAACCGCCAGAGTGTGGGAATGACAACTGGGTGATTTGGACTTTATCAGGCACCTATTACTGTGACAGAGACACGGACACTGTGTGTGAACACTGCTGTCTCCTGTTAACGGGTCACTAGTGCCTTTTGTTAAGTTGTAGCCTCAGAAGACATGAAAGTGACAAATGCTCAACCAAAAAGAGACTGGTGAGAACAAGAATAAAATGTCTTTGGTTTTGGTTGACTAAAACGAACAATAATCACATGTTCTGGCCGTAGGGTTGCCTGTATTATTTCTGATCTTTGTTTCAGGAAACTCTGGTCAGTTAACTCCTCCATTCAATCAGTAGCATCTGATCCACCTACAAAAGGCCCTTCCCCCACTGCCCACTCTCTTTCTCTCAGCCAGCAGTCTCTCCACAGCTCACTTTTGCCCCTTTTTCACTAGTACCTACTCGGCTCGAACTCGACTCGCCTCGGTTTGTACGCGTTTCCATTACGTTTTAGTACCTGGTACCAGGTACTTTCGTAGTACCTACTCGTCCGGGGTTCCAAGCGAGCTGAGTCGAGCCGAAAATGTGACGTCGGCAGACGGCAGGCCACTGATTGGCCAGGGCCTGACGTCACTAGATGCGTCGGGAGAGCGACTCGTTCATAAGAGTCAACCGCGCCATTTTTAAAACGCAATAACAACAACGAACACAATCAGAGATGGCTGCACAGAAATCAACCCCGCGGAGCAACGACGAGGTGCAGACATTTCTTTGTCTGGTGGCCTCCATTGCTCCGTAGTCGTTTCGTGTTTGTGTCGCATAAGCAAACAAATGACGTCGCTGGAGTTTCGGCCATTTCAGCGTTGCCACGGCGACCCCACCCACATTAAGGTGGTACTCTATTGTAATGGAAAACGACCGAAACTGAGTCGAGTCGAGTCGAGTCGAGCGAGCCGAGGCGGTACTAGTGGAAAAGGGGCATTTGCTTATTCCATGGTTTCTTTAATTTACTGAATTAACATGAATTTGATTTACTAAACTTTTTTTCATGTTGCGTCCCTTGAGGGACGTGACATCAGATGACTGAAATGTGACTCAAACTAATACACATTCCCATCCAAATACCAGTATGAAATTTGAATCAGGCACCACAGTCAACACTGATCATTTATCATACTGTCTAAGAAGGCATTCAGAATAAAAACCGCACTGCTTTAAAAAATGGGAGGGTGCGTTGGTGGGGATTTGTTGTTAAAGGTGGGAGGATAAAATACAAACCAGTTATGTTTAACAAATACATCCATGACTGTGAATTTATACGAGACACTGCAACACTGCACAGTGGTGTGTTTTATCCACAGACAGGATTTTAATTTGTGTTATTGGACAAGGCTGCACTCAAGATCTACACTGACTTCAGGGTCCCAAGTTGAGCACATCTCTTCTGCAAGAGGGCCCTGTGTTTGTCTTTTGCCAGAGCCCAACATAGTGGTGTCATTAAAATGAGTGAGGGGGCTGTGTTTGTCTGCGGTCAGTGTGACCAGAGAAGCAGCCGTTACCTGTTTGTTTTGCAGACTTTCCCACTTGGCCTTCCGCTTCTCTGCACTGCTGAGAGGCAAAGCTTTGCCTTTCTGGTTTAGGTGCCGAGGGGTTAACAAGTTCAGTCTGAAAGCAAAAGAAAACAAGAGCCTCAACTTAATACCTCTCCAAAAAAATGACTCTGACTGATGCTGATGACATTAAGACAAGACCAAGGTTCAAGGACTGACTCCAAATATTCTAAAGAGAGTACGCCAACCATTCAGCATAGCCAACCTGCACAACTCTGAACAAGAGAGATTTCCTCGTTTATTCTAAGCTTCTTCCTTGTCACGACCTGGATCCTTAATTACCAATACAATACAACTCGACTGCCATCAGTTTTGTTGGAGATTCTGGTGTTATGCTTGTATGGGCTAATGTGCCCTGGATCCTCAAGCAGAGTGAGGAGCAGGCTACAGAGATCTCACTTCTTTTTATAATCACTTGAGGACACCCATTAGACTTCACACAGATCCCTCTGGGGACACAAAAGCTTCATACTACTTTTTCACATTTGCAGTAGCACTGCCCAACACCTGTAAGCATATTGGGATGTGCAAAATTGGTCCATTTTACGACACTGTTAAAAGCACAAACTGAAGAAACATTTAACAGATAGAAAGAATAAAGCTTGAACTTTACAAAGTCACTTTCATTCGAACCATCAAATCCTTCTGACAGAAAGTGCGAAGTGGGTTGCAGTTGTATTAAACTGTCGTGATCCCCGTGCTGCTCACCTGGATGAGGTGTGATCAACGTCCAGAAGTGGCTGGTTCAGGTTGGACAGGTCCAGGTTGTACTTAGTTTTGTAGTACTCAGCAAAAGTCTCATACTCTGGTGAAGGAAACTTACTGAGCGGCGTCAGGTCTGTATACACATCAGCAACATAGAAGCGATGAGGCTGGTCAAAGTTACGATACCTAGAAGAGGAGCAGGGTGACAGTCATCATGTAGCTCAAACCAGTTCTCCATACAGTATCTGATAAACAGTCATCTCTCAGTAAAAGTAACTCCAGTATGTTCATATGGTACAGTGGTACCTTGGAATGATGACAGCATCCTGGTAGTCCTCAAGCTTGAAAGTGAAGGGGTTCTGCTTGGTGTACTGAGTGGTAGGAATGCCAGTGCGGGCCTCAGACTTCTCAATGTCCTCCATGAACTTAAAGTCCATATCTAGTGTGTGGGACTCCCCAACTGAGTAGGCCAATGAAGCAGCAGAAAGAGGACAATGGAAGGAAACTAATGAGCATCTCCACACATTTGGGAGGACTCCAAAGAGCTATATAAGTGTGTCTCTACTCACCAACATTCAGAGGTAGAACGCAGTAAGCCGAGTCAGCCATGGTGGGCTTGAACTCCAGTGCAGGTTTCTCTAGGCGGAGGATATGGGAGAAGATGTACTGGTGCAGGCGGGTGATGAGGTCTAGCTGGGCGGCGGTGAGTGTAAAGCCAGACTTCTGCAGCTCGATGGAGATGGTCACCTCACCCGAGCGAGTGTACACCGGGAAATGGGGGATCTGGGCAGAAGGAAAACATTGTGTTCATCCAGAGCCAGTAATGACAGGGATGGTGCTGGAATTCTTTTCTTTTGATGAGTGAATAAAAGAAGAACATTTCTAAAAGTGAAAACTTGTTAATCTGGTGTGAGAGAATACAGGCAGGTTTGCAGCATACTCGAGGTATGGGTTTGGCAGTCAGGATGCCGAAGCACCTGGTGGTGTCCTCCGGTGGGTAGAGCTTCCTCCTGCGGAAGTTGAGTTCATCAGGGAGAGGGGTGGTGAGGACCATCCCAATCACATATAGGTAGTAAGTCTGCTCCAGTACAGCATAACTGTCACGCAGACACTCTGGTATCTAGAAGGGAAAATAAGAAGGGGCAGTGATTCACTCAATTCTACAGGAGCATTTGAAATGCTCACTGTTTCTGACATGATAAAAAGGCAGCACAGAAACAAATATACATCATTTAACAAAGTTAAACACATTTATTATTATTTTAGAGTGCTGGAAAAAATAAAGACGCAGTATGCATTAACACATCCAGGTGGATTTGGCTGAGCATTAACTGTATGGACACTGGCATGCAGTGAGTGAAAATACTGTTTAATTAAATCCTGATCAGAATAGAATTATGATTAATTTTTCAACCACCGACCGAAAGATGACAGAAAATTGTGGATTCACTGTAGCTTTACTAAACATTATGATGCATTTTGAATAACTGACAATTAAAAACAAACACTGGAACAATTCTATTTCTCAAGTTGTGTTAATATAGTGTATAGTTTTACTAAAGTATATCAGCAGAAAGGCTTCATCTAATCAGCATCCAAATGTCAGTCTGTATTTCAGGATTTGTTCCTGACACACTATCGGAAAAATACTGTATGGATATAGATTTTGCTTTGACATGTGAAAATCAGTGAAAATCTAAGTGCTGATGAGAAGACTTTGGTAGAATGACTTTCTTACGGCTTTAGGGTAGCACTGCCTCCTCTTGGTAGAGCCGGGCCGGCCTGGTACGCTGGTCTCCTCCTCATCATGAAGGTCCAGCTCCTCCTCATATTTCACTGTCTCCTTTCCCACTGGCATCAGGTGATCATCCAGCTCACCTGAGAGGGAAGGAAGCAAGATAAATACACTAAAATAGATGCAGAGAAAGGTTCTATGGAGGCTGACAGTGAATAAAATCATGCATCTTCAAAATCTCAATTCAGGTTTTACCTATTTTGTGGAGTTTCTCGCAACATACTAGTGCAACAGCTTTCTCTGCCAGCCTGGCACAGTTCATTGTAGGACCCTGTGAAGACATCGACACATCAATAAGATGAATGATATGCATGATCCATTGTTAATACATCACAGGAAGAGGGCTAAAAAAGTACACTGTTGAAATGTGGGGTGGGGTGGGTGCGGGTTATGAACATTCAAGATGCTGCTGCTTCAGGACGTAACTATTACCAAAACTGTTCAATGCAGATGCTCTTTCTCACCTTAACAGGAACTCGCAGAGGGGAGTTGATGGGTAGATAGAGTGTGGACTGGAAACGTCCTTCCTGTGTATCGCGAGTTTTACACTTGGGTGCTAAGTGGGTGAACGGGTCACTGGGCAGCCGAGCACAATACCTGAGTACCAGAGCAAAAACGATATTAAGAAATGCAGATTAAAGCTGATTACTGTTTGGTCATGTCATTTATGAATGAATGATTTTAAGTCTTTGCAGAAATATCACCTCACCTGTTAATGTGTCCGATGGCTGTGTTGATGGTCACACGGGGGCCTCCGTCCTCATTTCGAAGCACATAGGGTGGGAGGATGTTGTCATCGTCCAGCACCTGCTCCACTTCAAACTCACTCACCTCCACTGACTTGGAGCACTTGTTCCTTAAGATCTGCACAGAATTCAAATGAGATCATCCTCACTACCTCTGCTTGATTTTCTACTACTACATAATATTTCTACTGACATGCCTCCTTGATGAGACAGAATCAGAAACTAACTTAAGACAAAACAAGACAAGGAGGGTTGCTAAATTTCTCCTTACATTATTCTAATGATCAACTAATGATTAGGACAGAGACAAATGTTTACCTTCTCTATGGCCTTGTACGTAGTGAGATCTTCCTCGAAGGCTTTGGTCCTCTCACTGTCAGCCAGCATGATGTAGTTGGAGACCGGTGCCCGAGCTCTGCCTTTGGACTGGACATAGGACCTGTACTCTGTGGGAAGGTCGAACCGCACCACCAGGTTACACTTTGGAATATCCACGCCTTCCTCAACGATGCTGGTGGCGATCAGTAGGTTGGTTTCATGGGCCCGGAATTTGCGGAGAACCTGTCAGAGAAAGAGGGTGAACTGCTTTGATATATGCTATGAAATGCATCCCTTAGTATTTATTTGCCTCTGTAATTACAAAATTCTCACCACCTTGGTGGGACAGGAAATTAAAGTATGGACAAGTATGAAACATATCCAGACAAAAACACATGTGCATGCTAAATCCAGGAGCCATTCAAAGATAAATACAGCACTCTTGTTATCTGGTCAGTGGCTCTGAAACCAGAATACTGATGTTGTACTGTTCTCACTACATGTTGTATACTTCTAGTATGTTAACGAAGTTAAACAGCCAGCCAAACTCATTTTTTTACGAGCCAGGAGACGAGCACCCTGCTCCTTTATTAACAGTCTTTAGGGATAACAAGTGAAAATTATGAGTGAAAACTGAAATCAGCAATTATCAAAACATTTAAGTAAAGCCTGACAATCCATACTTGCGCTAGATATGATGCTACGTCAATGCTTCATTTACATACAATGGCAGCTAATTAGCATTTAAATGCGTCTTAATGGATAAGCCGCTAATTCACGCTCCATTTAACAATTACGTCTAGAAAGAAACTCAGTCTATTTCAATCCTACATGTTACATGTTGTCACACATTAAATAATAACTCAAACTTACAGCCATGCTTTCTGTGGGCATAAGAAATATGAGACACCGGGAAACACACATCCATGCAATTCACTGTGTACAGTGACCTCCCGTATCACATAATACATGGCGCATTCCTTCCAGTTTTCAAAATAAAGGCCCAAATTCAACTTCCTGTAAAAATAAAAGCATCCCTAAGAATAAACACTTACTCTGAATATTTGCCCTGAGGATTTACAATACAACAACCTCTATGATAACATGAAATAGAGGGCAGAACAGATGTAATATATTTAACACAATTTAATTAAAATACAAATTTACAGTCAAAATGCTCAAGAGTCTGGTTTCATTGCTGCATATCCTTGAAACATGCTACCAAGTTCTGTTACTGTAAAAAACACTGACATGAAAGCAATTATGAATCACAACATCTGCGAGCACTGTGTTCCTTTCCTGCTCCCTCTCCAATTTGCAGAATTGTTCTTATCACTTCCAAGACCCAAGATACACTGACTATGACTAAAGTTAAAGGTAGAACCAGCAAGATTTGTTGGCTGCTGTTTGTAAATGAAACACTCAAAGTTGGCCCCTCCTCAGCTCAAAGCTTCCGGTGGTCCCACGTTGTTACTATCTGGCAACTGCTAACTAGCCTATGGCTGGGTGCTCCACACCACCACCTAAAGGTTGATACCAAGAAATGTCCCAAACAGATCCAGGCAGGGGGCAGAGTCTCTCCAGATACAGACACCAAAACACACTTTTAGTGTGTCAAAATGATTGACAGGGATAATTTCTGATGTGGTTTACATGCTGATTTCCTGGTTTTGAATAGCAAAATATTGTGCAACTGAAATATTGTTATTATTGTGTTTACTATGCATCAGTGCATAAGTTACAGAAGTAATTCCTTCAAGAAAAGGGGAAAATGTTGTGTTGTTGTGGCTAGAGGGCGCTGTGAGGCCATTATGTGAGGTTCAGTCTATACATTCTTATTTTTAGGAAAAACCTTACACAGAGTAACAACAGAGTAAAATGGTCAACTGAGGTCAGTAAGGAAATGACCCACTCTACTCTATAAATAACTGCTCTGTGTAGCAGCTGGTTGAAAAGGCCACTGCTTTACAAAGTCGACTCATTCACCACCCAAGTAGTGTGGACAGTCTGTGAGAATGACAGAGTGACTCAGTTAGATGAGTGAAGTGACTACAATTGGTAAATGGTTGGTTATAGCAGTACTCCCCTATGCAATGGGGCAGCTCTTTAAATAAAATGAGGCCCTACCATGTGGTAATTAGGTGTTCCAAATAAACAACAAACAGTATGTATATTATGTATGTATATATATTAAAATGTTCCATGAATAGTGATGAACAAGATGGATATTCATGTGAATGGCAACACAAACAAGAGTCCAGTGTCTCCAGCTATTCAGTGCCTAACATAGCCAAATGATTGTGTCTGTATACCTCCTCTTGTTTCCTGAACTCCACCTCCATCTGTTTGTTCCTTGGCTGGTTCTTGCCGATGCTGTGGCCTGTGATAAAGTTGCTGCTGATGTAAGCCAACTCTGGGTCCTGTTTCCCCGCCTCTTTAATCAGACTGAGGAAAAACACAGGGAGCACGTGTCACTGATCAAGGACATTTAACACTTTCTCTCAGCTGCAGTGGCACAGCCAAACAGAGTAAAATACTCTGCATATGACTTTATTTTATTATTTTACAGTGTATTCAACAGAGCCAAGGTCCAAGTTAAAAAAAGGACAACGGACAAACGATTTACTACACATCAAAAGGACACCAATAAGCATGTATCAAAGGGATCTGGATTATTTGCAGTTTTCATAACTCTGAGCAAAGTACTGCTCTCACGTTGCAGAGAGTGACTGGGGTGACAGAGCCCTACCGATTGAGGACGACAGCCGTGTAACGCCTCTCCACAAAGATGATGCCACACAGGATGTTGGTGAACGGTGAGGGAAAGTTAGCTTCGGGCCTCTCTTTGGCCTCCACCTCCTCATCCTCGTCTTCGTCCTCAGAGTCACTCCAGGACACATAGTTGTCTTGGTTGCGGTTGTTGTACCACTCCACGCTTTCAAACTGCTGCCGCTCGAAGGGCTTGTACTCATGCAGGATCTCGAGCAGCCGGAGGACCTTGGGGGTGACGAACTTGAGGTCCAGTGAGGCGGGGGAGAAGTGCTCCTCGCAGAGGGCGTGCACTTTGCGAAGGATGGTGTCAGTGAAGAGCAGAAACTTGCGGCTGAGCTCCTCCTGCTCGTGTTTAATATACTTCTGGAGCTCCCGCACCATGATGCCCGCCGCCTTATCTGCACACCAGGGCCCCAGCACCTGCAGTACAGCCCGGCAGTCACTCAGGACCTGGAGAGGACAGAGACAGTGCAAACAGCAGCTTCAGAGGTTTTTCACTGAAAACAGCTGCCTGATGCTGCCAGAAACGAGGCTGATGAGAACAGAAGTTGCAGACTGAAAAAAACGAGTTAATAGTTAACAAGCTGCATAGACCGACGGGGAACCCAGCCTTTTCATAATTAGAAAAGACTTTATTGGTTTACTGTTTTAACATGGTTTCTTACTTAAAAAGAAAAATAGAAAGACACTGCAGATTGTCACAACTTTAATAACAGGGATCTGGATGCTTCTTTTCCACCTCAGCACATCCTTTTCCAAATTCCTTTAAAACATCATAGTAACAAATTGTAATAAAAACAGAGAATATGACCACTCTGTGTTGTTGTCTCATTGTGTAGTTTTGAACAACAAGAATGGGCTGCTTCCAGTTATTGGTCTTATTTACCAAGGTTCTTCAGATACTGTGGAATGGCTAACAAATATTCACAACTAGATTCTATTGTTCTATAAATTCTACTGATTTTATTTGGTCCACTAAATCTGAATCCAAGAAAGGTTGGCACTAAATTTAGTACACCACCAGCAAATTGCAAATGGGATTTTATCTACCTGTGTGCGTATTAATCTACATGTACATACTTACATCATGTACAGCTGAGTTCAGTCTAAGTATGGGAAACACTCCTGTTATTGTAATGTACACTGACTGACTGTTGAATACAAAGAATAACATACACTAAATCCTTCTCACTCTGACCTGTTTGGATATGAATGTGGGATCACGGTCTTCTCTGGCAACAGAAATGTTGCAGTCATTCAGGAAGTGGAGAGCTTCATCCAGCTCTGCCTGCAGATGGGAGGAGAGGCCACTCTTATCCACGTAGGGGCCACAGTCCAGCACCACTTCTCTTGGCTGAGAGGCGTATCTGACATACAATACAGTGCACAGGTTA
The DNA here is from genome assembly GCA_023238725.1 of Scortum barcoo. Taxonomy (NCBI): domain Eukaryota; kingdom Metazoa; phylum Chordata; class Actinopteri; order Centrarchiformes; family Terapontidae; genus Scortum; species Scortum barcoo. The sequence goes on from CM041539.1 coordinate 23,853,060, forward strand.
CACTTTAGCAAACACCTGAGTCATTGTTACTGGGTTGCTATTGCTGTCACTGATTTTCAGACATCACATAACTACACAAACTAGTCTGCCCTTCATCATTAACTATATAAGTCCATACCTATGTAAGGTATAAGTCTGTTATAACAGCTTGTAGTACCTGTCCAGGACCACAAGGTCAGTGGCAGTTTCAGCATTGCTCTTCAGGATTCTCTCCAGATTCTGGATCTTCTGCTCCAGCTCTGATGGGTCACATTTCCCATTCAGAATGGAAGCTGTGAGACCCAGGATACGAGGACTGCATGAGCAGCCCTCAAACAGCTGCACAGAGGGACACAAGAGCCAGGTTATTCATATTTCCTTGAATGACTGATTGCCAGTCCTGCAAAAAAACAGGAACTTTACATTGCAACCACAATCTCACCTTCATTATCTCACAGTAGGGGTGGTCTGTGATGGCTAGGTGACAATCATCAAAAACCACCAAGTTGATTTTAGACAACTGTAAGATTTTACTCCTCAGAACATGCAGGAATATGTGGCAAGTCATGACCAGCACCTGTGTGAGAGAAAGTTGAGAATGACAGGAGATAACATTATTGTCAACAGTGACCACAGTGTGATTCAGTCTGACTACAGAATGACACTTAATGAAGGAGCAAATAACTAAGGCTGCCAGCTGCTGTCAGTTGATGCCTTGTGCTTTGACAAGTGACTGTCAATATATAACAACAATGCAACAAGATTTGAACTGTAATGGAAATGAATAGATGTGTCACTGAATATTAAGGCAAACACACGACACTGTATGTGCGCTCTTTACAGTCCACTTTGATTTACACTCTTGACCTGAAGGCCGATGTGGTCAGCCCAACTTTGATAAGACTAACATTTAAGGCAAAGGTTTACCATAATATATGAGTTAAAAAGTATCTTGGGAGTTTAGCAGGATAGTCGAATAACACACTTACACCCTGTGATGGCTGCTGAACACATGGCTGTGCTGTAATTAGGTGAACCATTAATAATGTCATTTTTCTTAATTCTTTTCTTCCTTGTTCACCAAATTAGATGGCTACCTGAATTACCAAATCACCTAGGCCTATTCTTAAATCTGACACCGCTCTGAAAGACAGTCACTAGTGTAAGCATGGAACTAGTGTGGAGCTGGTGTTGATTACAAGGCAATGGGAATGATGGGCACACCTGATTCTCGATTATCTCTTGAGTCCACTGTTGTTCAGTCCACGCTGAGGTCTCCTCCAAATCTGTGTACTCACCCACCTGGAGGTCAGAGTGAGTCCTGACTGCAGCTGCTTGCTGAACTACAGACAGAGCTGGACAATACAGAGCAGAGGAACAGTAAACGACTTGGAAGAAGTTACACCCAACTCATTGTTCACTTAAATTTATTTTGAACACTGTACTTGTATTTAGTACAAACATCTGTTTTTCAGTTCCTGAACATGGCAGATTAAAGTATATGGAAAATACAGAAAGCATCCAGAACAATCACAGGCATTGTGTATTGCTGGTACCTGTGTTCACCAGAAAGACAGTCCTCTTCGCATTTATGTGGTAATGTCCACGGATTTGGTGGGAGAGCTCTTTTGTTAGAAGTACTGCAATAAAGGTCTTCCCTGAGCCAGTATTCAAGCAGACGATAGTATTATGTTCAAGAGCTGCTTCAAGAAGTTCTACCTGTGATGGAAAGTCCAGTTTTGCAGACAATGAGCTGATGATGGAAAATATCAATGAAAATAAATGACAAAACTTACTGCTAAACAAAACGAACAGCACTAAATAGCTCTGTTTGTGCACATTATTCATCCAGTGGCTAGCCAGCACATCCACATGGATGGCAGCCTCCTTACCTGATATTTCCTAGGTGTATAGATGTTATCATGGATAGCCTCCTGCTGCCATGGCAGACCAAAGAAAGGCCCCATGGGTGAAGTGGCAGGGGTGACAAGCTGTAGGCCTGCCATGCTTCAAAGAAGTGGAGGTGAGGGGGCTGGGCTCCTCCAGGTGTCCACTTTATCTCATTTCATTGTCCTCGTCTTTTCAGAAGTTTACTGGAGGGGGAGACGAGAATAATGTATTAAAGTCAACACACAGCATCCTGCAGCACATGGACCACTGACAGAGTTACTGCCACACTACTGATCATGTTGTTTAACTAGTATGGTGCACAGCTGTCTTCAACAGATTTAAAAGCTGCCTTCTTTGACCAGAAGACGTCCGTTGAAAATCACTGAAAGTCTCTCTGCTGGCCTCAGTGATATCAAACACTGGATGTCCTACAACTATCTAAAATGTAATGATGATAAATCTGAGGTCATAAACTTTGGTTAAATGTTAGCAACCTGCTCCAGTAATCCATCTCACTCGATTGTGTGACTAAAATATTTAACAGGTTGATAGAAATCTTGGCAGTATTTCTTGATGCAGATCTTTGATTTAAGGTTCAAGTGAAGAATGTTCTCCAATCATGCTTCTTTCCTTTCAATATAATCTTCTAAATCAGGTCATTCTTGTCTCCTGCTGATTTAGATGCTTCAATTTTTTCCTGCTCGAACTACTGTAATGTTTTTCATGCTGCTATCAGTCAGAGCTCCCCTCATCAACTCCAACTGGGACAGAGTGCTGCTGGCCAAATCTTAACAGGTACCAAGAGATATAAACACACTACTAGCCAACTTGCACTGGCTGCCCATTTAGTTCTGTATTGGTTTTTAAATTCTACTGATCACTTCTAAGCACTGAATGGCCTTGCTCCAAATGATATCAAACATGTATTGGTTTTGGGTGTTCCTTCATGTTCAAATGTAAATAAAAGCTGAGAAATAATGTTTTTCCACAATGATGCCTCTTGTACATCGCCTTATTATCTTTTGGGAGAAGCCTGTCATTTCTAGTCAAAAAAAACCTTGTTGGTTGAATAAAAGTAACTTTAAGTCAAAATTTGCCAGGGGTATGAATAATTTCGGGCTTAACTGTAGCTCTGACACTTCTAACTCCTCAAAACCCCGAGCCACAAGTCATGCTTTGGGTACTGGCCCAGTGAGACTCTTTGAGGGTACACACCCATCTGGTGGAAATACACTTCTGTCCCTCATCAAACACATTGTTATCGAGCTAGCTTTTTATCTCCTTGCATTTTGCGGCAAAATTTAGTCAAATGATACATCTTTAATTACAAGTATGTCCTCACATACATCTGGGATAGGTGTCTCAGTAACATGGGTTTCTACCTGAAGATCCTCTACTCTCGACATATCAGCTGACTCGGTAGTCCCTGCAACATCAGTAGGTTCAATATACTTTAAGTTGTATCAGTGTTTGTATTTACCTGTAGCTTTTCCTGCACGCCCTAGAACTTTAGCAGTGTGTAAAATACCACCGTCTTTGTATTTCACAATTTGTCCTGCCTTAAGACTGAAATCTGTCCTTTGCTCAATGTCATTTGTGAGATTTTCTGCTCATTCTGCTCCCATGTGGTCATTTCTGTGGGGTCTATTTGCATGAACCTTTGCTGCACCTGAGAAACAGTGTGTTCTGTGTTATTATCAGTAATTTCTTGTCCTTGTTCAAAGTCTGTGTCATTTTCAGCATCATCCTCTGTGACATGTTGCTCCACGTTTGCTGCATCCACTTTTCTCAGCCTGAGATGATGTACCTGAATGCAGGTTCCTCCAAGTCTGACAAAGACGGCAGCACCATCCTGACCGATAACAACTCCTGGTCCTTTCCACTCAGGGCAGTCCACTCGCTTATAGTACAACGTCTCCAGCTTCATATTTCTCATCTGTATGCCGTGTTTGTTTCCTCAGTGCTCTATGTATTCTTTCTGAACATTCTGCTTCTGTGAAAGCCTTTCTTGACGCATATAAAAGCAGATATGTGTTACCTATTCACTTTTTGTTGTGCCCTCTAAAGCTTGGGGTTTATCAGTGAGCATAGAGGGCAGGTTGGGATTTTGTCCAAAAACCAACTGATGAGGACTGTAGTCATGGACATTTTGCATGGTGTTCTTTGCCATGAGGGTCCAGTCCATAGCAGTGCTCCAGTCACAACCATTATTTGCCTTCACTTTCATTATGGTCTCAGTAAGCGTTTGATTGTGTCGCTCCAGAAGTCCATTACTTCATGGGCTGTAGGCAGCTGTTGTCTTAACCTCTATGTTAAAGTTCTCTGCCATATCTCTCACTTGTCGCTAAACAGCTTCTGAGGTGGGCCATGCACACTTATCCAGCCATGGACAAAGTGTTTCACTATTTCAGAATACTTCTCTGTGGTCAGAATGCTGCCTGCAATAAACCGTGTGAACTGATCAATAATGTTGAGCTACCACACACCGGGTACAAGTTCATGCAGATCTACAGCCACGGTCTCATTGTACTGAGATGCCAGTGGTAGCCCGACAGCAGGCTTAGGTGCAGTCTTACTGTATCTTTGACATACTTCACATTCACTTACAATTTTTTGCAGGATGTTGTGGCAGTCTGTGTCGTTGTTTCCTGAGCTCTTTAACAGCCGCGGTAACCTGTCAGCAGAAGCATGACCAAACTGTTTGTGCAGTTTCAGCAAGATCCTTTGTTTTGTCGCTGAGCTCATTTGCTCTAAGAGCTCTTTTTTTCATGCTCATCTTTCTTTTCTGATGAAGTGTCATTTTCTGTTCATCACATTGAATTCACTTGTTTTTGTTGTTAATGTAATGTTCACACAGTAATGACCAGAGCTTGCAAAGTCAAGTTTTACAGGTTTGTTGAACATCACTGCTCTGTCATTTTTCATATCTAGTACTGTCCCTGCTCTTTTCACTGAGGCTTTACTTAAAAGCAATGGAATGTCAGCTGGGACAACATCAGTTTCAATGTGACATTCAGTCTCTCCAATTTTTGCAGGAATTTTCAACTTTTTTGTGGAATGTATCACTTTTCCATCTCCAAACCTGAAGGGTCTGTGACCGTGTGTTTCTGTTTTCTTTACCTCATTTAACTCTCTCTCACTTAGCTCAGTGTTGTAGCTATCTAGACACTGTTGTCCACACACAGTCCATGTGCATGCAGTGTTGATAACAGCTGAAACAAAACACTCTGTCACAAAGATTTCTGCTGCAGTGGGTGACTCTTTTGTGTACAGAGTGATATTGCACTCAACTTGATCATTTGCATGGTCTTCAGTCAACTTGACTTGCTCACTTTTGTGTGGACAGTCCTTGGCCCAGTGAAATGTGGACTCACACATGGCACACTTTGATCACCGGCCATACCTGTCCAGTGGGTTTGTGCCAGGCACCGGCTTCTGTGTTTATCCTTTTGTGGCCATGACTTGCCTCTCTGTCGTCTCTGCTCCGTGATATATACTGTTTGTTGATTAATTCCCATGCCGGATGCAGCGGCCGGATTTCCTCCAAATATCCTCTTCAGTGCCGACTTCATTGATGCAAAAGTAAGATCTGTGCATGCTGTGAGAGCTAACTGCCAGTCTTTCGTGTCCAAACATGCAGTATCCAACAGTTTAAAAGCCAAAACAGCATTAAGAAGTTCCATCTTGTACTTGTGCATCTGAGAGTAACATTGTGCAAAGTCTATGATGTAGTCCGCCATAGATATACTGCCGTCTCTCGTTACCCAGTCGAAGCTTGAATAAGCGTCATATGCTCAGCCTTTTTCTTCTTTAAGAAACACATTGTCAAGTTTGGCTAGTAACTTGTCCATACCGGTATCTTTATTCATCAGTTATCCTATATTTCCATCCCCGTTTCTCTCGCTCTCCCGGACAGTGCCAAAACGACTGCAAGCGCTGGCTTGTCTTTGTCGAGCTCCATAACTCTGGTCCAAATAGCAACTTCATTCTTTCAGCTTTCATACAGCTTTCCCTCGTCAAAGCCTGGGGGCACTCTGTAGTTGCTAACCATCCACTGCTACCAATGTTACTCGGTAAGAATTCAAACTATTACTGTAGTTCAACAACTCCTTTATTAGCGAACATCACTGGTCACACAACACGTCGCACCAACTAACAACATCCGGTTCCTCCACAATAAAAATGTTCCCACTTCCTTCCAATACACAATAAAAGGTATCTTTTCTATACAGGCTGGTATTTGGCTAACTGAATATATTAGAACAGTACAACAGTATCCTGTAAGTTAACACCTCAGACCAGTGGATGTGGCTCTGCTGGTTCTTCCTAGAACACAGCTCGTAACCAAAGGTGACCAGGCTTTAGCTGCTAGAGCCCCCAGACTGCAGAACACTCTACCCATTGAGATCAGACAGACTACATCATTATTGTCTTTTAAATCCCTTTTTAAACTGTCTTTAATAGGAATAACCTTGTTAAACTTAAATAACAATATCAATGCTAAAAGACCAGTTTGTTGAGAGTTTGAGAACAGCCTGCTTGAAGCTTGTTTAGAGTTTTAAATATCTCAGCTGGAGATTGAAAAGAGCATGTTAACAACTTAAGAAGCACCTGTTTACAGCTTGAGACCAAAAGTGCTGAAAGGGAAGATGACTTAATGTATAGGCTGGAACAAAATTTCAGTTTCAGGGCATATACTTACAGGTATCAAGTGAGACTTTTGGGATAAGCAGACAACACTTAATCTGGGCTTCATGATAAAATTTCCCTTAATCAACTTCTGATGCTCCTCTACATTTAGGGGGAAACAGACCTAAGAACCCACAAACAGAGAACATTGTCATACTCACAATTATGCACAAGTCTATATACATCTATATAATGGTTATATAACAGTGTAACAAATGACAGTAGAATGCAGTAATAACATTTGGACTGAATTTAAAACCCAAACTTGACAGTTTTTATTCACCATAAAGTATTCAATGTAGAGAAGCATTCAAGCTTGACTTCCAGAGAGACTGCTTTTGTTACTCATGTACTGATTATAATACTGGGACAGTGCTGTAAAACGTCTCACCTCTACACAAATTCAGAGAGGAAGGGATTGTGACTGGGTCCTCCAGGTCTGCAGAAACAAAAGCAGAGAGCAAAATGAGAGTGGTGAGATACTGCTGTGTGCCAGATGCTGACGAAGGTGCAGGGGGAAGAAGGATCCATCACTAGTGTGAGGCAACTTTTCAACACATTTTTGACACAGCCCAAGATCACCACCAGAGCTCATGACCCTGCTGTGAAGACAGCTAAGCCCCACAGCTGCAATCAATCCTGACAGTCAGCTTGGTGCAGCAAGCACAAGTCTTCATATTAATAGAACAGCTCACATTTGCTGGTGATTAAAAACATAACCCAATATGATTCTTAGCGATGGAGCTTCATTCAAGCAGCTAATAAAATATAACCTGATGGTCCCCTGGTCTGTGCCAAGAATATAGTGCTACAGCTCTGAAGTGAGTAATCATATGTATATACTCATTTTTCAGTGACAAAGAGGAGTTTAAACCAGAACAGAATCACACCAGTGATTCAAATGACAGCCTCAATATGTTAAATGTAGAAGTTGTCAACACACATGTAAAGAATTCAGAAGAGAAGCTCCAGCTCAGTGCAGTTTAACATAATTATGGGGCTTGTGTTATGGGCTGCAATGTGATGTCCACCTCCAGGACCAAGACAACTGCCTATGTAGAGCTGCATTTCTACACCTTTACTGTCAAGTAAAGGTATAGAAAGTAAATATAGTAAATATATGATGACCAACTGCAGTCTTACCACAATTGGTACATTTCATTAGTACACAGCTCTGTAGCAGTATTTCTTATTTGTTGATCAGTTAAACATCAAATTTGAGCTTTGGCTCTCATTAAATCCAGTTTTCCTTAAAAGCTGTTTATTTTTCAGGTGATTTTCATCCATTTATTTAAAATAAAATACAGGTAATCGAATAATTTGTAATACCTGAGTATTCTTGATCCTCAATGAAAAACATCTTGAAAATCCAGCAGCTCTGATACTGAAAGGTGGCTGATGATATGCCAGTCCTTTTTTGGTGTCACATGCCTACAGTGATATGTCACTGATATAACGGTTGTTATATATATGTTGCTGCTGGTCTACTGACATATGGCACGTAAAAACAGCATGTCACTGGCACACAGCATTAAAGACTTCTTACTGACATATGCCAATGCTGTGTCATTTAAGACCATGTTACTCCACAGACTGGCAGGTACTGTGTAAACCTGGAAGCTTAGGCTATATTGTTATAATACTGGATGATAGCCAGTTACTGTGGGCAGCTGATTTGATGGATGCAAAATTTTTACAGTAGCTAACCGAGCTGGGGGCAGAGCTACATATGTGTGGTGTGCATTTGGTAAGCATAGCCTTGGATAAAGTTTGACTATTTATGCTAGTGGTACGTTCTAGTAGAAAACTTTTCATGTGCCATATGCCGCAATGACATACTACTAGTCAAAGTGGCATACCACCAAGAACTGGGCATATTAAAACAAGAGTGGCCCATCGCCTGTATATGATGATTAAAAGTGGTATCTGTCAGTGGAACACCAGTTTCATGCTTTTTATAAATCACTCACATTTTGAGCACAAGTCAATAAGAACAAATATATGACAATGGAACATACTGTGACATACTGTTTATGAGTGCCATTGGGGAACTAATCACTTTCTGGCCTCACCTCATTCGATTTGAACAAATTATTCCTCAATGAGAACCCATGAAAGTCAGTGTTATAATGTGGATAGATTACCCAGGAGGACCAACCATAAGGTTTTATGAAGTTTGGGGTTGTCTTTTTATTTGTACCGAAAAATTAGAACATTTGTGGATTCAAACGCAACAACAGTGACGCCTGGTGGCTCATAAAACAGCAGCCCTTCACAGCTGGGGCCGTCACACCACATGACCTGCTGATTTGAACAGTTTTAATGTGTAATATAACAATCCAGTGTGTGATTAAATCTGTAATACTTTTGTTCAGAAGAGTAAATGTATTGCCACTGTAATATGTAATATTACAATACAATAATAAAGAGATGTACTGTCCAAATGGCCTACCTAAAATATACATACATCAATACTGAAGATGTGATTGGGGAATTTAGATTTTAAAGTTTAAATAAATTGGCATATCACATTTATGACTTCGTATCAGATGGAAATGTTCTTTACAAACAGTTATTCTGAATTTCAGTACATTTGGTCAAATTGAAATACACTACTAGTCAAAAGTTTGGACACACCTTCTCATTTAATGGTTTTTCTTTATTTTTTATTATTTTCTACATTGTAGATTAATACTGAAGACATCAAAACTATGAAAGAACACATATGGAATTATATAGTAAAGAAAAAAGTGTTATTTTGTAGCTGTCACAGCAAGTTATGTTTTATATTTTAGATTCTTCAAAGTAGCCACCTTTTGATTTGATGACAGCTTTGCACACTCTTGGCTTTCTCTCAGTCAGCTTCATGAGGTGGTCACCTGGAGTGGTTTTCAATTAACAGGTGTGCATTTCCAAGGGTTCATTTGTGGAATTTCTTGCCTTTTTAATGTGTTTGAGACTGTCAAATCAAAAGGTGGCTACTCTGAAAAAATCTAAAATAACACTTTTTTCTTTACTACATAATTCCATATGTGTTCTTTTATAGTTTTGATGTCTTCAGTATTAATCTACAATGTCAACAATAATAAAGGAAATAAAGAAAAAACATAAAATGTGTTAAAGGTGTTAAAGGTGTGTCCAAACTTTTGACTGGTAGTGTAAATACGCAAATTAAATTGATTTTTGTCCTTAATCCTAAAAATCGTGTACATAATGATGTTATGCCTGCTGATGTCCAAAAATATGAAGACAAGAGAACCTCTGTTCCCTAAAATTGTGTGCATGAAGGGTAAAAGACATGTTCGGTCCCATCAGAGCTACAAACAGGTCAAAAAGATGATTTACAAAGAGGCCTGCTGGTGTCAAAGGGACTAAAGTAACCTCGATCTACCAAACATCATTAGCTTTCAATGACTGAACCTTCGCCACCTGTGAGCTCATAGTGACATCTCCATTGACAGCTTTGCACAAGGCCTGTAGTCCCAAAGTGTCTCTGGTGACTACATCAACCACAACATGAGACACAATCCTTCATTGTCACTGCATCATCTTCAGTAGTTATCACTGTGACCTCAGGCTGCTATGACATTCACTTCTCTAAGTGTCCACCACATTAAAGCACATATTAACACGTCCATCTCTCATCAATAAAACACAATAGCTTTTCTTCTTTCAAAATGTGGGCAAACAATATCTGGGTATCTGGACACTAGACCAGTAAGTTCACTCAAAGTTAATACCATGCTTACTAACATAAGCTAGCTGGTTAGCGGCTAAACAGGTTCATTTCTGCCAAGCATTTATAGGTAACTGGCTGAATAATTCACATGAACGCAATAAACAAGCTATTTTGGATACCGTTAAATATTCTGATATGTATGCACGGTGGAGAGCAACAAAGCCTCTCAATGTCCTCGGCCTCATTTTTGGTGGCAAAGTATGAGCCGTGACGTTAGCTCACATGAACAAACTGTATGTGCTAAGCTCATCATATGACACATTAGCTCATTTAGGCTGCGTTAGCTCAGCTCATGCTGTGTTACAAAGACACACTTGACACAGATGAAGTGACCGAGACAGGCCGTCATCCTCTTTAACTGCCCCAGTGACTGATGGAAACCCTCCTGCACGTCCAACAGGGTGAGCTAACCTAGCATGGCTGCTGGATGTTACATCAAACACATCGCGCCTGTCTGCTCCACTTATTGATCCGGCTGCTCTTGATGGCCGGAGGCGTGTCTGAGTGTGTGCTTGGGCCCGGCCGACTGATTTAGAGAGCTAAAATAAAACACGACTTCAACCAACACGCACAGCTCGTAACGCAGCACACTGTCTGGACAGTAACTCCAGCCACCATGCACCATCACTATGTCAGCCAGCTAACAGCCGGCTAACAGCTAGCTAACAGCAAGCTAACAGCTAGCAAGGCCAACACACGCACGAGAGCGAGGCTGTTCCAGAGAGGAGAGCCGTGCAGCTCGGTACATCATCTCACCTGGCGTATGTTTTCCTATTAATCGTCTCGGCTGAAGAGACTTCAAACCACTCGCTGGGTCTCCTCGCTGCCAGTCACTCTTGCTGTCCGGATCTGGTAGCTACTCGTCCACGGTAGGACCACTTCCTTTCACCTGGGCCTCTGCTACGCCAAAACATTAACGCAAACTGCGTAACCACACTCTGTACTGCGGCACGCCATTCGACTAAAGCCAACGAGAATCCCTGACCTTCGTAACGTGCTACACGTCTGGAGAGCTTTCCACGAAACAGAAAAATGCAACACTATATTTAAATTGAATTTTAAAATGAGACAGTGAAATAAAATATATAAAAATAATTAAAATGAAGAATGGGAGAATAAACGGGATGGAGAATGAGATAACGGACTTGGTTTTTATTATTGCATCACAATTATGAAAACTAAATAAAAGACTTTATTATTTAGTTACTTTTATGTGCCTGTGTTCTTTTTTCATTTTATTATCGGTGTTATTATTGACACTGGTGTTAATGACAATTAATTACATCATTACATGACTATTTTAGCATTTAGGTTGTAGTTAGTGGTGGTGTTGTAGTTGACTGCATTATATTCAGTGGTATTTTTAATATCATATTATTCTAAAACTCTATTCCCTTCATGCATGTAATGCAGTCCAGTACAACACCACATTTAACTATGACTTGCATGCTGTACTGTATATACTATGAAACAAGTGGTTTCCAAACTGGTGAAAGGTTGTGCAACAGTTGTCACAGGTGTTGTGGTGCAGTCTGAAGGCAGTGAGCACACATGAAGCACCTGGATGGAATTATTCTGAGTGAGCGAGCTACACATTTGCCACTGTTCATCATGAAGAGGGTGAGAGAGGTCATCAGTGGTGCTGATCTTGTCCCCCATCCTTCTCACTGGCACTGGCTCCAGACTGTCCACGTCCAGTCCAGTCACAGATTTCACCTTCCTGACCAGCTTGTTAAGTCTTCTGCCTTCATCAGCATTGATGTCCCCTTCCCTACACACTGCTGCCAAGACCTTTGGAAACAAGTTTTAACAAGGAAAAAAAAAAAGGAGCTAAAAATAGGTTTTCAGTGAGTTGTGAAAAGTGTTACTACTGGTGGCAGAGTATAATTGATTACATAATTGAAACTTATTCTTATTTGTTCAGGTGATGCATGTTAATGGATACTGACATATTATAATTTATCACAGAAAAATTTCAGAACTTTCGCTTGACTTCCACAGTCACAGGGGGATGGCTGAAAAACTACTGGAAAGGCTGATGTAAATGATGTATTAGGCATATGACCTGTAAAAAGTAAAGCCAGTGGACTTATATCTTCTATCCATCCATTTTCTGTACCACTTATTCTGTCTCACAGGGTCGCAGGGTGCTGGATCCTATCCCAGCTGTCATTATTGAACGGCGAGGGACTCCTCTGGACTGGTCGCCAGTCAGTCGCTTGCAGGGAGAAGGGATGAGGGGATGAGGGGATGATATGCAGCAAAGAGCCCTGGGTTGAAAAGGTTTCATGTATTTGAAAGTTATGGAAGTGTGTATGATACATTTTAAGGCATTTTAAAGGCATTTTATCTGAATATGTTTTTGAGTAAAAGCTTTTATTAGTAGTTATCAATAAATGACTTTAAAATGTCATTTACATTGGCAATTAAAACGACATATTCTTTCCCCACTCTAACAAGTTTAGCAGTAGGTAAACGTCCCTGCCTATGGGTGCTTATTTGCATATGCAGCTACTTTTCCTATTGAATTTGTTTAGCTCTCCTGACATTGTTGACTGTGTTACACACTGTCCTCCAGATGGCAGCATTGCTACATACTAATATAGTACTTGCTGACGAAGCCTTGCCCTTGCTGTTTTCATATAGGGTCTAACAAGTGCCTTGAATAAACCGGGTAAAGTCTGTGGAGGTCTATGTCTTTTCAGCTTAACATAAAAGAAATTGACAAACTAGACTTTGATTGATTATATTCATGTTATGTCTTGATTAGCTATGCTTAACTGCTAACATATTTGAAACCATTCATACCTACATAATTATTTGGATCTGTAAGTTCTATCTATGTTTATTAAGGCAAATATAAAAACAACACTAGATTTACTGCCTTCTGGTACCTCCACCAACTAGTCAAGATGCAGTTTACACCAATGTCTTTCCAGACTGGTGGTGGACTACCAGAGGAACAGGTGACATCCTGTTCTTGTTCTCATCCAGAGAGAATAAGTGAGGGTGGACTCATGGTCCAAATCAATAAATAATTCCAGGACATTATGATGTCACAGTGAAGTTGACATTTGACCTTATGGGTAAAAATGTCATCAGTTCATCCCTAAATCCTATCAGACGTTCATATGAAATATTGTCATAATTAGCACTTTAATTCTTGAGTTACGGCCAAATATGTGCTTTGTGACGTCACAGTGACTTTTGACTTTTGACCATCAAAATTGAAAACAGTTCATCCTTGAGATGAGAAGTAGATGTTTGAACCAGATTTAAAGACATTCCCTCAAGGTGTTCTTGAGATATCATGTTCACAAGAATGTGACGGATGGATGAGCGAACGGACAGACAGACAAACGAAAACATTGTGTCTCTTTCTACAGCTGTCACAGCACAGAGGCAAAAACCCTATTCTATTCTATTTGACCTGATTTTGCATTAATGTAAACATGCATGTGGATCAAATTGCTGCCACCATATAAAAAGCAAAGTAGGCTAATGTAACTGAATATACATGGTGTGTCAAAATGAAGTGACAATGCTTGATAGTTTTGACACACTTCTCTTCAGCTATTTTATACATCTGTCTGGCTGCATATCACTGAGTATTATATGTTAATATTATATATAATATCTTATTTTAAAGTTGCATTAACATAAAACTTTAAGGTTGCACTGATCATTTTGTAAACTATGTTGGCATTTATTTTGATCTTAAACTGTAATAATCCACAGACATCTAAAGGATCTTCCAATACCCTAAGAAGTGAAAACAGAACACAGACAACAAGAGACAAAGGGTTTAAAACATGGCATTTATTGCACTTGACTGGTGCTCTTGAAACAATTAGAACAATTGAGGTTCCAATACAAAAGCAAATAGGCTCGTACTAGGTCAGTCCTTTCAGTGTTCTGATGGCTGTGGTGGTGGGGGTGGGTGGCATGGTCCTGTTGCCATGGTCACAGGAGACACACACATACACAGTCTACTGTATCCTTGTAAAGACCTTAAACTGTCTTCCCTTCTTTTCTTTTCTCCTCTCCCAGACTCTGAAGAACTATTACAGTATTTGGAGCTCTGGGCAGTTGCTGACCTTACCCAGTGTATCTTGGGAAAATTTAGACTAAAACTGTGATAATACTTTAGCATACAGTATGTAAGTAGTTGTTGGTGGCAAGCATTATCCATAGTATGAAGATAGGTATTATACATATACATCCAAAGGTACATCTGGTACAAACCAGTCTCTTAAACAATGCTGGAAAGTGAAGTCTCACTTTTAACTCACATTTAGGATAATGCTAAATACCTACAATTACTGAACACTCAGTAGAAGCATTGGAGGGTGCTTTCTGCTCAAAACACATGACCCTAACATTAACCTGAAAAAAAGTGACTCTAATATCCATGTTAAACTAAATGTTTGGCAGCAGAGATAAAAAATAGTTCATTATTTTGTTTGTTTGTTTTTGTTTTAATCATTTTATTCTAGTTTCTAAATTTACTTTGCATCATTTATACACAATTAAAATTACAGGGAAAATATTATATGCATATTTTTTGTATCACATCCCAGACATCTTTACCTAATGGGCATGAGAAGAAAGTTTACTTTTAGACACGATCAAAAAATATGTGCGATAATAATTCTCATGACTTTACTGATTTTCTGTACAAACCTCAAAAGCAGATCCTAAAAGTAAAATAGCCCTTGGTTGAAGTGAGGACTTACTAATTATCTTTTGTAAAGTGGAGCTTTGTCCCATTTCCATACAAAATAGTAATTTTTATGAAGATTTTGTGTATGCTGTTTGTTAAAATCAGTCAATATGCAGACTAAATCCATTTTAAAAAAATGATGTGTGACAACAAATACATTTTGAAATGTGATGCTGCCCGATCATTATCACAATAAGACAAACTGGTCATGAATGCATCTGAAAAATGTTCATACTAAAAGTACTGACAAAATCTTGATTCTCAGCATATTTCATTTTATTTTCTTTTGAAGTATATCCAGTGGTGGTCCAGTGGTATATCCAGTATTTGTATTTGTGTCCTGTACTTGTGTACAATTTTGAGGTATTTGCACTTGTACCTGTAGAGTATTTGTATTTTATGCCACTTTACTTTATACTTTATAATCCACTATCTAGATCTGACAGTTGTGGTAACTAATAACCTTTCGGATTTCACATTGTAAAAATGATAAGCTAACAATAATCAATAAAGTTTTTTTAAAAGGAAAGATAATCAAAATGAAAAAAAATTAACACAAAAAAGATTTGTATTTCAGACATTTTTTCTTCTTTACTTCCTCATAATCATCTCACAAGCCCTCAAGATTATCTTGTAACCGATTTAGGGTTGGAAAACACTGGGATACACTCACTCATGGTAAATAAGTAGTTAGAAGTGCCAAAATCAACTTTACTTTCTTCAACAATAAAATAAAACAATATAATGTCACATAAAATATAATCACTCGCATTTAACTGTTTAATATGAACTTCCAGTGTAGATATTTTATGTATATTTTGCAGAAAATACTTGTGTATTCAAGGAGGTCTTTGAAGGCAGAAATTTTGTGAATTAATTACTTCCACCACTGACTACTTCTGATTGTGGAAACTGCTGTAAGGAATGGCTGATGTTTTCATGGTTCTGTTTAGGCAACTCACAGAAACCGGAGAAAGATGGCGGGTGCGTTGGAAAACTAGAAACATCTTTTTCGTTCTCGTCTTGAAGTGTAACTGGCAGTGCTATTCAGAAAGTTTGATTAACATCCATTGGTGAACGTATACCATAATTTCCTGTTATTACAAACAGGCTGATGAACTGACTTATTGTATAGTAACTGTTAAAACATAACACCACAATAATCAGCATATAGTGTATGCAGTTAGTAAATAGTATGGAATTGGGACAGTGCTCTAGTTCCCACTAGGAAAAATGTGAAAAAAAAAAAAAAACATCCACACACACACTTGAGATGTGATTATGCTAGACTGTGCTATAAAATGACCCCATTAGGACTGCACTCAAATGAATGGCTTATTCCGCTGCCCCTCAGTCAGTGGAGGGAGGACCACCAGCTGGTCAGCTGGTGTGGAAGAATGATCAAATGAAGAATGTTCACTTTGTTATAATGCTTCATTACAGACATTGGTCAAAAATAACATATAGAAAGATATTTCATTGTAAAGCATTCTCTTTTCATTGACAGGCTCAAGCATAGCTCAGTCACATAACACTTTTCTTTGTCATAAAAGGTTTTAAAGATCCACTCATACATCTTATGAGCCATAAAATATTACAAATACATATTCTGCCTAAACTTTACAATGAAGAGCTGGGTGATGCTTTAGTACAAGAGTTAAACTAGACCTTCTACGTGTTAAAAACAAAG
Organism: Scortum barcoo; assembly: GCA_023238725.1. NCBI lineage: Eukaryota > Metazoa > Chordata > Actinopteri > Centrarchiformes > Terapontidae > Scortum > Scortum barcoo. Next base: position 23,869,770 of record CM041539.1, read on the forward strand.
GTTCCGTATTGGACTTATGGTGAGTTGTGTACTTCCTGTATTACCACTTCCAACACCATCTTTGGCAGTTTGTATTATTTTTCAAAAGTGCAACAAGTCCAAAATACCTCTTCATTCAGACTGATTAGTTCTCTTTACAATAGCACAGGTACATAAAGTCAGCCTGCCTTTATCACATATATTCTTGCTATTTCCTGCTTAAGATCCATTATCTCCAGTTTTTACATTCTAAAGCAGTTTTAACATCTTCATGTGGGTTAAATGGCTATTCAGATAGGCAACTGTGCATCCATACATCCATAGTATATATCTCTATCTCTATCTACAAATCAGTGTGTGCTGTACAGTCATAGAGTTTAAGAAGTTCTGTCAGCTATGCACAGCAATAAACCATAAACTTCAATAGTGTCTTTAAAACACGAGTAGATCTGCACCAGAACATCAGTGCCACTGTCGGGAGAGTTAAGAATAAAACTGGAATGTTGTGAGAAACATTGCAATGTTATGAGACATAAGTTGTACGTCATAATGCAATTTCTTAATATTAAGAGATACAGTTGTAATTTTGCCGGAAAAAGTTATGATATTATGGGAATACATCTTGATTTTACTTTTTTTTTTAATAGAATGACTTAATTCTCAAAATATTATGACTTTTTCTTGTAAGATCAAAACTTTGTGTAATGACTTTTACTTAAAATGTTTTCTTCAAATTCTGCCTTTTACATTATGATTTTATTTTGAAAATACATGCCACTTATAGCACTATGACTATTCCTTGTAAAATTACGACCATATATTGCTTTTTTGTTATGATTTTCTATCTTGAGTGAGTGTTTTCTTGAATAAAAATTTCCATAGCATTATGGCCAATTCTCAAAATATTGCAATGTTTTTGTCAAAATCTCAGACTTCATTTTTTTTCCAGCAATGGCCCTAATACATTGTTATACAGATTACTTCAAGCCACATCAAAAGCTAAAAAGCATAAACTTGAAAAAGCTAGAGTAGTTGGAAATACACATCTTTTAAATGCCTTCACTTGGCCTGGAGTACAGTAAGTGTAATGAGAAGTGGCAGTTGAGCTGTATGTGTTTGTGTATATGTTTGTTTAAGTAAAGGTACATTAAAGTTTATTTACTGACATAATGCTCTTATTCCTGTAACTCTGAATATGTGTGTGTGTGTGTGTTTGAGTGTATGTTCAGAGGTTGAGGTTCAGCAGCAGGCTGGGCAGTGTCTTCAGGTCCATCTGTGGCAGCAGCCAGAAACAGTAGAGCAGCAGCCACAGCAGCAACAGCAGATAAAGCTCCCAGCTCTCACCCCACCTACACACACACACACACGTTGATGGGTTAGGATAAGGTCAGCAGAGACACAAAAAATAAAGAGATTATGATTGCAAGCAGCACTGCAGCTACCAGGTTTTAGTCATTAGTCATAGGGGACAAAAAATATATAACAGTAAGTATGAATCAAGTCTTATGTTTGTTACAATCGAATTTTAAACTTTCATGACACATTTATTGTGGGTTTCCCTGTGGGTTGTGTCCCAGATTAGGAGCCAGGTATTGGCAGTCTATATTTGAGCTCTAACTAATTCATATCAAGTCAACAAAGATGACAAAAGTTTTTCTAGAAATGATAGTCAAAAATACAATCTGCTGCCACTGCCAGTGTATGATTTGCAAACTGATCACTGGTTTGATAGTGCACTAGATCAGTCTAGATCAACTTTGTAAATATGTAAACTTGACTATATTTATCAGATTAAGCCTCAACTGCAGGAAGTGGTGAGAATGCTGGTGAGAATAGCTATTGAACTTTTCTTCAGCAGGAGTGCAGGTCAGAAAACAACAGGGACTGACTCCAGTGAACCTCTCTCAAGAGAAACAAACCTCTGCTAACTCTGTAGTCAGCAATGTTGGTTTTGGCTTGTGAGCAAGTAAAAGTAAAAGACACACTGAAGCTAGACCACAGGCTACAGAGATACTACATGAGGATTTTTGATGCCAGTGGAGATTGTTGAGGGTGGAGACAAAATAAATCAAGTTGGTAGCAAAACCAGTTCCACTCCAAATGGTCTGCTCACCACGATCACCACTCTTAATCACAGTGATTGAAACTATGAAAATACAATGGCAGCACAGAATTATCAGATATGAATTGATGAGCCCAGGTAAACGTTCCCACCTCATATCACAAACAGTGAGTGAAACTACGTAACCAGTTACTGTGGGGAATATAATTAGAGAATGACACAGTCTGATCATGTATGATGCATCCATTTAATGTTGTTGTAGTAATAAAAACTGGTGAAATCTAATACTGAACTGCAAATCAAAACCCACTCCGGCTGCAGGGTATGATAAGTATATCTTTAAGAAACTGCTATTCCAACATGAGAAGATGACTACATGTCAACCACTAATTTGCAAAATCCTTGCAACTAGTAAAACTATGTGACTGTGAGAAACTGTGAAACTTCTTACCAAAAACCTGAGTCAGCATTGTCAGCTTTTCTGGTCACTGCAGTCACGGTTGTCCGATTGTCCTGTGCCTAGGGGAAAGAAAAGGCAAACACTTTCAGTAAACAGACAGAATATTCATTAAGTGACAGGAACATGTCTGTAGAGAAGAAAATGAACCAACCATGGACTGAGTAAAGCAACCCCCCTTTCTATGACGGAGAACTGGAGGGATCTGGCATTCATCTTGTCTACTGGAACTTTTAGTGTCACTCCTGAAAAGACAAAATTAGTTTAGGAGCAGGCCCAGGAAATACAGCAGTAAAAGCCATTATGAAGACTCTGAGTTTTTTTGGATTTTCCTGAGTATAAAACCAAAACTAAAAACCAACTTTCCCAAAACAGATGTACAAAAGTCAGTTTCAGGGACTTTAGTCCCTGTCCCCTTTACTACAACTCATACATTCAGGTTAAAGAGCTCCTGTTTCCTTTATCAAGTTTAAATTTACAGCTGCTTTAATCTGTTAATTTGGTTGCAGCACTCACAGTTAGCTGACAGTCAAACATGTTTCAGGCCAAGCCACATCGATCTTTACTGCCAAGTATCCTATGAGCTAATGTACAGACATTGGATTGGACTGGACATTGGATCCTAAACAGGATGACCTCCATGGCCACATCAATTTTGAACAGGATATCAGGGCCTTTAATGTCCTTTGTTTCACTGAAACTTGGCTAAATCTTGCAATACCAGACAGCATCATTCAACCAAGTGACTCTTTTTCTGTATACCAATCTGATAGAATGGAGTACTCTGACAAGACAAAAGGATTGTGTGATTTATGGTGAATAAGGACTGGTGTGATGGGATTAGCAAAATGCTCTCCCGTTCCTATTCACATGATCTGGAGCAGACCATACTTTCTACCAAGAGAATTTACATCATTCATTATCACAGCAGTCTACATCCCACCACAGGTGAGAACAGACGCTGCTCTATTGGATCTTTGCAAAGACTTGAACTACTCGCAGACCAGCAATCCCAATGCTGCACTCATTGTTGCTGGAGACTTCAATCAGGCTAACCTCAAGAATGCCATAAACACATACACTGCGCCCTACAACTTAGAGCTGCAGTCTGGAAACACGGACAATTATAAAGCAGCAGCCTACAATCTAAGAAGAGCAGTAAAGGAGGCAAAAAGGGACTACTGTAAGAATATGGAACTTAAATTCCTAGTGGGAACAATTTTTATGCTCACTCTGGGGCCATTAGAACCCATCAAGCAAAAACAACTGAAGCAGAGGTTTATAGTTGTGGGTGCACCTTCCTGACCTATCACCCTTTGTAAGCAAGATGTCAGGAGGGGCTTTCAAGTATGTGTGCTGACCATCTAGTACCAGAGTGCACAATGATAGCTCAGTCAGTCATACCTACCTACATGCTTCCAGAAGACCACCATTTGTACCCAAGAAAACAAGACCAGCCTGCCCGAATGGCTACACTCACGACACTCACGTGGTGATGAAGGGTTTTGAACAGCTGGTCAAAGATTACACCTGGTCCTCACCACCCAGCACACTGGACAAACTACAGTTTGCTTACCATTCCCACCATAGAGGATGCCACAGAACATCCTTCACACCACCCTATTGCATCTGGACAAGAGAGGGAGCTATTAGAGATTGCTGTTCACTGACAACAGTTCAGCATTTAACACCATAGTTCCTTCCAGGCTCGTCATAAAACTCAAGGACCTGGGAATAAACACCTGATTTTGCAAGTGGCTCCATGACTTCCTGACAGGTAAACCCCTAAAAGACAATGACACCACATTGTTTAAGACTAACGCTGAGAGAGCCCTTAAGCATCCTAACTGCCCAGACAATAACCTTTGCATTGTCTGGGTGGTTAGGATCGTTGTCCCTGCTGTAGTCAACGAGATACCTCATACAAGTCACAGAACTGAGAGACTCACAAAGACCTTCCACCTTCAGGCCACTAGGATCCATTCTATATCTACACTTTTTTATTGCATAATTGAAGTTGCTAAAGAACATACCCCATATTAACCTATTAATTATGGTGGAGTGTGGAGAATGAGTTGATGAGTATTACAGACGAGGAAAGAAGCTGCTCAGACTCTGGTGGCATGGCAGCAGATACATGCCAGACAGGGTGAACAGGTTGTGACTGGGGTAGCTAATCTCTTCTTGTTTCCTTCAGACTCTACACAGGTACCTCACCGATATCACCTATGCTTGGTAGCTGGGCCAATCTGAATTGTGTGTAATCTGTTAATGAGGCTAATGAGGCTACATGAGGCTGCAGAGTAATATAAAAAGCCCAGAGTGCTAAATTTGCCAATCATCGTCATGGGGAAGATTCTGTTGAATTCTGAGCTGAAATCAACAAACAACATTCTGATGTAAGTGTTGTTATTTTCAAGGTGTATGAACATAGAGGAGATGGCATCCTCTGTATCTGTTGTTTGTGAATGCAAATTGGTGAGGGTCCAAGCTGGTTGGGATGTTTTGGAGAACCAGCTTCTAAATGTACATCATAAGAGTAGGGGTCAGTGCCATAAGGTGGTAGTCTTTTAAACCCCGCATTGTAGACTTTTTAGATACAGGGACACTGGTGGCTGTTGTGAACAGGTAGGAACACTCTCCTGTTATAGTGAGATGTTAAAAAGGTCAGTGATAACATCTATTAGCTGGTTGGCAAATCTTCTTAGAACACAGCCAGGGAGCAGGCTATCAGGTCCAGCAGCTTTTACTCATATTCACTCTCAGCAGGGTTCTTGTAAAATCTGCTGTGAATACTGACAGAGCTGCTTATCTGGAAGAGGAGTAGACTTGACAGTAGACTCTTTGCTGAGGAGATCAAAGTAAATCTAAATTGTTTTAAGCTCCTCTGGCAATGTGGTCTTATACAGGATTGAACAAGTCCAACAGTTATTCTATCTCTGGTTTGGTTTCCACCAACTCCTGAAAATAATATCTGATTCGCAAGATGACTCTTAACTCCTCTGTTTGGTCTTTAACTGTGTCTGCAGCTTGGTGCTTAGCAGGTAGTATACAGTGGCTTTATGGGAGCTTTTTTACTGAGACAAACTGCCAGCTGCTGCTGGACGTTTGCTGAGACTGAACCAAAACAGTCATTATCACCAAAAAAAATAGCTAAAAGACTAGAGCCGAGGAGAACTGCAGGCTTAGTGAGAATTCTCTGTGGATTTGTTACTAGACTAGACTACTTGTTACTCCTTTACATTATACACATTCGTCTAATCTATCAAGAATATACCTGATGTGGAAAATCAATGCTAACCTCACCCATACTGTCCAGAATTTATTTTTTGACAGAAAGGACTCTTTTTTTTACTTACTTAATAAAGTCTTTGCTACATATATTATTGTCATGGAGGCAACAGAGTTCATGTATACAAGTATGTATGGATATGTATCTAAATCTAGAAAGCATACCATTTTCGTATTAAAATGCTTACTTGGCTTCTCTCAGTAAGACTACACTTTTTAAAAAAACTTTTTAAACTTATCCTGCTTGATATTGTTAAAAATATTTTCATTTTGAGAGTTTGCACTGTCACTCTGTGAAATGAAAGAAACACACTCAATCTTGTGTTACAAAGCAAGCAATAACATGAGTATACTGACTATAAAGTATGGAAAAAACATGTGATCAGTCTTCCATAATACATGAAACGCCTGTGTCCCCATATTTGCACTATTTTGTCTGTAGGTATGTGATTTCCTTTCGTGGATAAAGACTCAAAATAAAATTAGGGTACATAATGCAAATACACTGAAGACAATTACTGAAATGATAAACAGTGTAAATTCTGAAGGGCTACACCTTTAATTTCACTGCTGAACTCAAACAGAATCAAGCCTCCTTGTAATAATTAATTCAACCACATTAATGTCTGTAACCCTCATCCCCTTTCTTCGTGCCACAGTCTCTCAACCCACATAAGGCCTGTCTTCCTTCCTATCACCGGCCTACAAAGATAACTTTGGTCAGTACATTTAAGGAAATATCTGAGCAAACTAAGAGAGGACAGGTCAGAGCACTCCCATCCATTTCCATAACACTGGATCCCCCCAGGGTCCAGTGTGTTTCTCTGTGTACCACAGAGCTGACTAAGAATAGAAAACATACCTCATAGCCTCTGTGTTTTCTCTCGAAGAGTCTGAGCCCTGCAGCTTAGTCTCACTGAGATCACCGCCATCTGCTGGAACATCACCACCCCAGAGTCCTCCTATCTTCTCTCCAGGCAACAAACAGTGGTCGTGGGATTCAGATGCTTTGTCAGTCTCCTGGTTGGTATTAGTGATCATCTAATATGAGCGAGAAACAAAGAGAGAGAGATCTTTTAGCAGCTTAACAACACATGGGAGGGAAAGACTGAGGTCATTTTTGCATGTTTTTGTCCCACTTGCGTTTATATGGGATCAGTGTGCTGGTCATCAGTCAGACCAGAGCAATATATTTCATCAACTACTGGTCAAAGCCAAAAGTCCGCAGTAATGCATCTCTAAAACACATTTCAGGATGTTCTGAAATTTACTGTGAAGATGTTCATGGTTCCCAGAGCATGGATCCTAATGTTTTGGTGGACCTTTTCTTCTGCACCACCTTCAGGCCAAAAGTTAAGAGCTACAAAAAAACAACTCAACTTTAATGGAGGTATTGCCATGAAAGTAACTGAGCACATTTATTCTCTGTAAAAGGATAACCCCTTTCCATTTCCAGAAGATGAACTTATGTGCTTTTAATGGCCGATTAACATTTACTCTGGCATCATACTAGGCACAAACTGGACATCTATAGCCCTGCTGCTGGTAAAGCTCTGAGGATGGCAAAATCAGCAGTGTACTGTCATCCAACACTAGATTTTGAGGCGTGACAAACATTTCTGGAGCTGCTGGAGAGCTTTCAACTATTTAGGCTTCAGTATGCTCTAAATGTTGTGTCGTCATTTAAACCCTGACAGCATCCATTTCAGACAATCCCCCTAAATTTAGGGGGCTGCATCACACAATATTTGTAACTTCCTGATAATCATGAAAGTTGGCAGAATATAAACTCGTCTTTCAATTCTGTTTTTTTTCAGTATTAACACAACAATCTCCATCAGTTTTCATGTGGACAAGTATTTGCAACACCATGAACACATGTTTAAATGAATCACTGTAAAAACAGTTTTGTAAAAAGAATACTTTGGGGTAAAAACAAGCAGAAAACACACAGTCTTGATAATCACCAATAGCTGATGTATGAAAGTGTAGTATTTGTGTGTTAAAGGGTATGTTTGCTCTGATGCATATTTTCCAATATTCTTCCACTCCTATTTAGACAAAACTCCACAGTTAAGACTAGGAGATATTTCACTATTTACGACAAAAAAAATCCTCATAAATATTTTTACTATTCACATGTCCAAATGAACAACATGTTACATTTTTATCACAATTGATCAGTGTAACGACTGTGAATATTTATTCTGGAAATTGGAATTTGTGCTTAAACAAGCACACTCTGGACTCAAATGTCTCAAACAAGAATTTCAATAATTGTAGTAACTGTTTCTGTTATCTTGACAGTACTAAAGGGTAGGTTAAGCTTTCATGCAGTATTCTCTGTTGGTTTAATTAGAATGGTGTGAATGTTGATGATGAATGTCAGCGGGTTATCTGGTCGTAGGTGAGATATTGTGGAAGTGTGAAATGTCACATTGCTTCATGTTCCTGTTAGGGCAGCTGGATCATATATACACACACACACACACACACACACACAAATGCCACTTGCTTTACACTGAGAGAAAAAATTACAGCACAGCTACCCAGAAGAATATAACTTGTGTTGATTTTAACTAATTCTTTGAAATTATTTAAAAATTCAGAAAATCTGATTTAAATACTAGTTCAATAAAAAACTGCCTAACTGTTAGAATAGGTTTGTCTATGAAGATAAAGCAGAAGATAACTCAACCAGTCTGTAGCATATGGCAGTGCTAGCACAGAGATACTCCATGAAGGATCATGGGCACATCTGTATTAGTGATAAAAGCTAAAAGATAGGGTTGTTTAATGTGTTCTAGCAGCCATGTTTGCAGACTGAAAGAGGAAATCCTAACTGATCTTAAAATGCATCAAACTGACCACTTGTTAAAGCCATTTATAAAGTACAACAGCAAAACATTCACCCACTCAGATGTGATGATTTACTTTTAAAGAGCTAAAGTTGCAAAATAGCAATATTTACTTCTTGATCTGATGATGGTGCTATATGAAACATCAGAGTTTCACCAGTTACTATAATTCATCCTGCAGGGAACATTAAGATTTCTGCCAAATTTCATGGTTTATCAAAAATATCCACTTCATGGTGGTGCTAAAAAAAGTAGTTAGAATTTACCTCTGAGGACAATTAATATTTGTACAACACTGAATGGAAATCTGTCCAATATTATAAAGATATTTCAGTCAGCAACCAGTATTGACTGTACTAGAGCCCCGCCTCTTGCATGACGAATGAAAACTACAAAAAGCCAAAAAAACTACACCAAAACTAAACTGAAATACTTAAATTGTTTAAAAGCACAAGCTCAAAATGGAACGATCTGACTGTGCTGAGGCAATGCTGAATAAACTCACATTCATCTTGTCGTTCTTTTGCATCACATCTACTCCATTCCTGAAGTCTTCGCCCAGCAGGTTGAGTGGTTGGTCATCTGACTCAGTCACTGAGGCTGGTGCTGGCTGGAGAGCAGATACACTCAAAACAGAAGGCCAACTCTGCATTTCAGTATCAGGTGGCTCCGTAAACATGGGCTCCTCTTTGTCAGGGTAGAACAGATCCATGGGTTCAATAGGGTCACCATCTAGATCATCTGTTGGATTTTGATCAAAGTCTGTATAAAACAAGTCTATATCTTTGGACACACTGTCTGGTTCACAGGATGAAATCTCTGTCATACAATTCAGTTTTGAGTTGACAGGATCCAATGTGTTCTGTTGTGCAGTAGTCGTCTTGTTGTCAAAAAGCGTATCACCCAGTTTGTCCTGGTGTCTATCTGGAGGATCAGGTGAATGTATTTCTTGCTCAGTATTAACAGGCTGAGATTTAGCATCTGTCAAAGAAGTCTGAGCAATCAAGTCCTTATCAGTGTTACATGTCTCAGAGTTGTGATGGAGAGGTTCACTTTCCTGTTTGGTTTCATTTATTCCCATGTTATCTGTACTGTCTGAGCCACATGTGTGCAGACTTGGTGGTCTGATGATGTTGTGTTCACCTGCTTCATTCAAAAGCCCAATTTCTGTGTGTCTTATTTGTGCTGAAGGTCTTGGTTCAGGATTTTCTGATACCAGACAGGAAGGAATATCAGCAGGGTTTTTGTTATTATTCTCACTGGAGTCACAGCTCAGTTCATCTGGATTTTGAGGGCTGATGACATCTGCATCAGTTCCCTTACTTCCAGTTTCCTCTACATCATCCCCTGAATGATCTTGTCTTTCTGGGTCACGTGTTCCCTCTTCATCCTGCTCTTCTGATTCACTGGAAATAGATATTATAGGAATATTTATGCCTGTACCTGGATGCAGACTTGTTTTAGAAGCTTCATCTTGGTTGGTTGGATGTGTGTTTGCTAAAACATCACAAATCTCTAAGCTAAAACTTTCATGAGGATCTAGAACTGCTTCACTTGCTACGTCTTGCTGTGCTCCTACAAACCCTTCATCTCCTTCCTTCAAAGTTACTGGCTCTTTTCCTGATCCCCTTCCTGTCTCCTCTGAAGGAGAGTCTGTTTTCTGACATTCAGTTTCCACTTCAACCTCATCAAAGTTATTTCTCTCATTCCGACTTTCAGTTTGACCATGCACTTGTCCTTCACTGTCCTGTCTATCCCAATTGAAGTCCACAGCTTTCATTAAACTTTCTGTACCCTTTTCAGTGCTGGTTTGCTTCACAAGTTCTTCAAAATTGTCTGAGGGTGGTAGTTCAGTGTTGAGTTGGGACAAGTTAGTTTTAATAGTTTCAAGGAGATCTTCAGTAGCAGAGTCGCCCAGTGCTTTTCCATCACACAGCCCAAAAGAAGGCTCTTGTTTTCTTGGTATGTCGCCCTTTTGAAGTAGACTTGCATCCATCTGTTTAGAGTCTACTTCTTTTGTAATGTCAGCCTCCCTATGGTCAGGTACCTGTTCTAGTGTCATGTTCTGGTTGTGATTCTCTTTCACCACTTCTGCTTCCTTTTTCTCAGATGGCTCTTGGATTCTCTCTTGGGTGCGCTCCAGTGAGCTCAGTGAATAAATCCCTTCATCAATATAAGAGTCAGAAATCAAGTGCTCATTAGACTCTATGGATGGGACAAATCCCTCATCAAGAGTAGTGACCTCCACAGGGGTGGCGCGGTACACATCCCAGGCTGTTCCGCTGTCACACAAAGAACTGTCACTTCGGCTCTCACAAAACTTCTCTGGCATCACCCCAAACTCACTCTCCCCCCAGGAGTCTGGGGAGCTGATTGCAGAGTCACCAATTACTGACTCAGTGTTTATAGACTCAGCCACTGATGAGCCAGTGGGCGAGTGAGCATAAGACAATTGTGGGGAGTTATATGTTGAGTTGGTTGAGACCTCACTGGAAGGTTCCTTGGGCTCGTCAACCACACTGCTGGAGAAATCGTCCATATGGGGGGAATCTGCTAAAAAGTCTTCACTGGACCACGAACGAACTTTAGCCGGCCTAAAGGGAGGTGACATGACACTCCTGTCCTCTGACACAGAGGAAATCAAGATTTTAGGTGGGGGTTGGGCACTGTCCCTCTGGAACATGTAGGACCTCTCCCTCACTCTGCTTTGGTGAGCAAAATTCCTTTTGTGATCAGAGTCACTGTCACGGAAGTTGAGTCGGCACATAGAGACACTTCGTTCAATCAGCTGGCAGGCTTCCTCCTGCTGAGAAGGAAACAAAGACATCAGTCACTGCTCACATTCAGAAATGGGTATTTTGTCAAAATTAGATGTGACGCAGATATTATCTATGAACTATGAGAAGGCGTGCTTACCTCCTCCATGCCAGGGAAGTGCTCCAGGAACTGTGACACATAGGTTATGATGGATTGTTCATCTGGTCTGTTGATAGTCACATCTGGGTAGATAAAGAATATTTAGCAGCATTTTAAATAAAGCATCTTGTTTTACCTTATATATTGTTGAGCAGATGTCTTATGTCAGATAAGCCCATATAGATATAGGTCTCACTTGTTTTTCCACTCACATTGTAGGGCAATAGGAAAATCTGTAAGCTATATTTATCATCAGTCTCCCTAAATTTCTCATTTCTGTAAACTGCTGTAAACCATGTAAGTGTTTTACACAAAACCTTTGAGCAAGCAAGAATTTAATGAGAGTTTATTTCCTACAGTCCAAGAGTGCTCATATGTTAACTCTAAAAAATTATATTTGAGAGAATGAGCCAATCTACAGAGCTGCTGGTGGGAAGAAAAAGTTGCTTTTTCTTGCTCTTGCATACCAGGTGCTAAATATTTTCACTAACTCTATCCATAATGATCCTGTCAATCATTTATTACACTAAAAACACATAAAGCTGTGTTAATGTAAGTCTGGAAGAGGCTGTGCATATCCAGTAACACGGTAGCGTTACTTACACTTGGTAGGCAAATACCACTTTACACTGCACGCTGTGCAGCAATATGCAAGAAGCTACTATAGCTACGTTCACACTGCAAGTCTTATTGCTCCATTTCAAAGTATTGCTCAAACCCATTTTTTTGACTGTTGACATTATTATCACCTTCCCCGGCTGGAAGAACTGCATCAGCCTCTAGTCCTGCAGCTGCACCAAGTGAGCTCTTCCATGAAAAGAATCAACATCAGGAAAGCTGAAGGACCAGATAAGGTGTCTGGTCGCACTCTGAAATTGTGTGCTGAGACCAACTGGCAGGAGTTTTTCTGGACATTTTCAACCTGTCCCTGCAGCTTGCTACAGTTCCTGTCAGCCTCAAAACCTCCATCATTGTGCCTGTGCCTAAAAAATCTGCTGTCACCTCCCTGAATGACTACTGCTCTAACTCTGGTGATCATGGAGTGCTTTGAGAGGATCGTCCTAAAGCACATCAAGGACATCATCCCTGCTGGTCTGGATCTAAATCAGTTCGCATACAGGGAGAACAGGTTCGACAGAGGATGCAGTCTCCATTGCACTTCACACAGCCCTGACCCATCTGCAGCTTCCTAACACCTACGTGAGGATGCTATTTGTGGACTTCAGTTCAGCCTTCCAACACAGTGATCCGGGACAAGCTGGTACTGAAGCTCCACAACCTGGGACTGCCCTCATCGCTGTGCCATTGGATCAGAGACTTCCTCACCAACAGGCCTCAGGTGGTGAGAATCGGGGACAACACATCACTCTACACTGGTCCTGAGCACAGGCACACCACAGGGCTGCATGCTCAGCCCAGCCCTCTTCACTCTCTTCACCAGTGACTGTTCTGCCATCCACTCCACAAACCCATCGTAAAGTTTGCAGACGACACCACCATAGTGGGCCTCATATCGGACAATGATGAGACCCACTACAGAGAGGAGATCCAGCACCTTACTCAGTGGTGCTCAAACAACAACCTTGTTTTGAACACCAGCAAGACCAAGGAGGTCATAGTGGACTACAGGAGGTCCAGGAGGACAGAGCACGCTCCTCTCCTCATCCACGGGGAAGCAGTTAAGCATGTCAACAATATCAAGTTCCTGGGCATCCACATCACATCTGACCTGACCTGGTCCATGAACACAGCTCACCTGGTAAAGAAGGCTCAACAAAGACTCTTCTTCCTCAGGAAGCTGAAACGTGCTGCTGGACTCTCCCCTCAGCTCCTGACAAACTTCTACAGGGCCACAATAGAGAGCATCCTCTGGTCCTCAGTGCAGCAGTGTGGTATGGCAGCAGCTGCACTGCACAAGACCAAAAGGACTTAGCCCGGGTGGTGAAAACAGCACAGGGGATTGTGGGAAGTCCTCTTCCAGACCTGGACTCAATATATACGCTGGCCGGATCCAGAAGAAGGCCCGACATATTGCCACGCCGACCCTACCCACCCGGGAAATGGACTGTTTGTACCGCATCCCTCCCCAGGCTGAAAATGAAAACTGTACAGAAACATTAAAACCAAAGCTACCAGACTGATAAACAGCTTTTTCCCCAGAGCTGTTCAATCCATTTCCCCCTCGATGAACTCATCCCCCTCGCACATTTCCCCTCACACACACACAATGAACAATTGAGAACAACTTGAGCCACGCACTGACTTGAGATATTGACTGACACTTAAACAACTGACCACCCCCTCTACACTTAAACCCCTACTGTACATTGCTGCTACAACTCTAAATCTTTAGATATTTATGACTTTTTTTTATTCATGACTATGTACATACTACATTTATTCAATATACTTATGTTTACTATCTTAATTTCATTATACCAAAACATAATGACAAATAAAGATTCTTGATTCTTGATTCTTATTTTTTAAATGTGACCAGATTACAGTGTGAACTGGTCACTGTCACATGCTGTACACTGTTCAGAAGTAAACACAGAGACCACTGAAGTCAGCAGAGGGTGGTCATTTATAAGCTGATGTGCAACTGAAGCCAGAGATTTCATGGGCAGATGATAACAAGGACGTGGATAAAGTTTTGTTTATTTGGGCCTATTTTGGAGCTATGACTCCTACTTCAGAGCCAGGAGTGGTGGGATTGTGATGTGAATGGCTTCCCAGAAACAGATTTGTCAAGGACATTTTTTAGCTACATCTGTCAGCTCCTCTATTTAAGACTCTCTAAGTAAGACACTCAGTTCAGGTGAGCACGTAGAGGTTGGGTTGTACTGGCTGGTCGCAGGGATGGGTTACATTTAGAGGGATGTAAAAGTCCCATGAAATGTCAAATAACTGTTCAACTTGAAGTCAAATTGACAAAAAAATACAACAAATCAGAGCTATATCTGATTTAGGTCCACATATGGAAGTGTCCCAAATCAGAATTGAAAAGATCAGAAAAAAACCGATCAGAATCACATATGGACACAAAATCTGATTTGTATGTCTGTAGTCTGATTTGATATGTAGCCTTGTCTTCGCTAATACAGCCAATTCCAGACCTCACTCTGTTTGATGCAGGTGTTTGATCAGACTTCATTACTGCCTCATTGTTTTTTTTACATAGAGACACAAGATGAGTTTTGAATAGGTCTAACTATGAAGCTGTTTTCATGCATGGAGACAAGCACTCTTGTGCTGCTTACTTAGCAACCTAATTTTCTTTGCACACGTGCAAATTGGCTTCAAAACTGGGCTGGAATAACCTGGTTAGGGTGATAATCTAACTATGTAAAACAGGCTGCTGTGGCATAGAAACGGCTTTCATCTGGTATATTTTCACCTTCAAGCTACGTTAATGTCGAACTACTATTACTACTATTGTACTTGTTTCCCTTTTAGGAGAATATCAGTAATTTATGCATTAGGCTGTTGTGTAAAAATAGCTATTGTCTGGTTACCCTCAGGCTCCAGTAGACGTGGGATACCCAAGCTGAAATGGGCTATCCTGAAGGCATCCTCTAGATTCTCCCTGGCGGTCCTCAGCAGTGCCTTCCTCATGTCCACCAGGCTCGGGTCAATGGACTTTATGACAGCCAGGAAGGCTAGACCACTTGTCCAGCTCTTCCCAAAGTCCTGTACTGCCACTCCATACCTGTGACATATTCAGTGGTCAGGGTCAGTCCAGAAAGACCATCACATAACTTTATGAGGCAGACTAAAAGTACACACCAATGGAGCCAGTAAATTACTGCTTGTCCCTTCTTACCATAGGACTAAGATTTAATTCAACAAATGATTGAAAATGGCAGGCCACACTCACTTGCGTGTTCGCTTCTGTACCCACTGCAGCAGTTTCTTGATAGCCTTGCTGTGTTCTCGCATGGCTGTGCATGCTGACTGTCTGTCATCAGATGGTGTGCTAGAGTAGGACGCATCAGAGTCTGAGCTGGTAGGGATGGACGACAGACTGGAGGTGGAAGGGAACTGGCTCCTAATGTTCCCAGTCAGCTCCTTAATCTGGAGGGAGACAAAGAGTTTGATCATTTTCCCTTTTAGCTGACTGTTTTATCAGTCAGCTGGAATTCAATTCAGAGTATCAAATGAATTTCTCTAGCTAATTTTTTACCCAAGAGGGTATGCTAAGTACTAATGGAATACTTGAGAATACAATTATCTGAATATTAGAAGTTATCAGCGACCCTCAAACTGGTTAGTGGGTAACTTTCATCAGAGTGTGGGACCAACTTTGGTCAGAAACTATCCCAGGCATAAAGGAGGATAGGGGCTAAAAAATGTGAAAAGACAACAAATAGGTAAAAGGCCCAGTCAGTAAGAGGATTTACTGAATGATGGCAACCATGACACGAGGTAAACATTTCCACAGATGACCAACAGTATTACATCAGAAACAGTGCCTTTAAAACACCCAGAGGATCTGTCCAGTGCTGAGTAAGTTGTTGGAAAATATAGATGGCGTGAAAGGGGAACTCCTGACTGTCAGCCTGTGAAAACATGTATTCGATAACTGCAGAGGAGCATCTCTAACGTCCAAGAAAATAACCCTAGGTCAGTTGAAGACTACAAGTTTATAACTGAAAGTCTATGTAACAAACAGAGGAAATTTATCAAGACAGTTGGACAAAATGATGTTGCATCTCATCACACAAGGTCTATTTTCATGCTGTGTCAGTGAAGGACTGACTCTCTTCTTTCTCTGTTCAAAGTATTGTTCAAATACTGAAGCATGTGTCATTCACAAAAGAAAATAAAACATTATTGCAGGTGGCATTAATATTAATATGTCAACACTGCACATGCAACTCAAGTCAATGGGATTTTTCAGGCAGAAAGCACAGACGTACAGAAAGTTGCTCTCTTCCTGCAAGAGCAGTCAAACCAGTATTTCAATAAATCAAGTTTATTTGTCATGTCTAATCATATAAGGTAGATTAAAAGGTGTTTAAAAAACAATATGAGTATGAAGCACCTTTCCATTTTTTAAAAACTCATAATAACAAGGTTTTCTTTTCCTTTGTCAATGCAATGTGCTTATGTAGACAACACAATGTTAAAGAACATGCAAATACATGTAAAGTGAGAAGAATTGATATATGAGAGGGGTTAGTAGATTCATCTGCCTGTAGTAGTTCATGCACTGTCCACAGTGCAAAACATAATAGCTGCAGTAAAAGCAGCAAGCAATAGCCACAAGGCTCAACAAAGCACAACAAGTACCTCAGTGTAACCAGCACCATGAACAGATGCAAGGGCCATATATGAGCTGAAGTGACTACATACGACCACAGAGTATTCAAGGCTCAGCCCATACATTCATGAAAGCATCATCAGTATTGTTGTGATGCCACAGTAAAACATATTAACATAAATGTAAAGTGTTAGGACACCAGACTTTAACCTTTTAAGAAGCAATAGTTTTTCTTGTTTCAACATAAAGGGACTAAAATCAGGATAACTCTGTCTCTGCTGCACAGACACTTTTTAAATTTGTCTCTTCTCTCTTTTATGCAAGCAATGAGTGGCTTCCTCCTTCAGTAACTTTGTGATCTATAGAATGTTGCACAATACTAAAAAAAAGAACAGTAGAGACATGAATAAATGAGCTGCAGGAGCAACTGAGACTCATTAGCAGTAGCCCAGCCAGTCTGCATAGTTTACCAGCTACATGTGGGCATCATGGAAAAAAATTATATAAAAGTACATATAAAAAGAAAGGTGAAAGCACTGCAATTGAAAGCTAGTAAGACATAAATTATTCTGTCAATTTAAAGTTTCCAATATCAATGGTGAACTGTCTTGGTATGATATTAGCAACTCAACATTTATTCATCTATTTTTGGCTATTAATAGGTAAAACAATAGATCACTTTTGAAGCTGAGAGATGGGATTAACTGATAAAGCTACAGTAGTTGTTTCTTGTGAGTTAGTTCTAACTGGGATGATTTCATTTGATCAGGAACTCCAACACAAAGTTGGCCATCAGTTTTTCTGAGGAGTTTCAATACCAGACCTCATCAAAGAGGCTCAGTGTGTTGTGCTTATTATAACCATTCATCCTGACACAGGCCTGGCAGGGCAGACTGCCTCACAGGATGGAATGCCTCCAGAATGAGAGGACTGTCTGCATGAACTGCAGAGATAATTGTTTCCTCATGGTGTCAAAGGATTGAACCACACAGCGGATTACATAAACTACCCAGCCAGCAGTACTTTGATGGGCTTTTGTGAATGGAAAGTCCACAGGCTGCAAAGTAGATACTTTATTCTTACACTTGACCTCATTATGAGTGAAAAGAGTTCACTCGTAAAAGAGCAGGGGAGATGGAAACCCAAAGGAGGAGGTATTAACTGGCAGATAAAATGAAATTACCTGGAAGAAAAGAATGATGTTCCAGATGAGTCCCAGGATGATGGAGGGGTTTCCATCAGCAACATCAGCTGCATCAATACTAACCAACTTCACCTGAGGAGACATGTATTTAACAGTTCAGCCAATTATCCACAGAAGGTGGACATGTCTTCATGCTTCCTGTTGTGGTACTCACATTTCTCTCCTCTAGGAAAGACAAGACCTTGGCGATATTGTTGAGTCTGAAAATACGATGGGAGGACTTCTTGAACCCATGAAGCTGGAAGATCATTCAGAATGAGAATAAGTACTATTGAATGGTAACAACCAACCAGTACTACTACAGGAGCTGCTAATGATTGTTTTACACACTGTACAGTTACACATGTGACATGATCTGGCACTAAAAACAGTGAGAGTCTGACCAGCTTGCAGCCAGAGAGCTCCTCCAGCAGGGCCATGAGGATGTGTCCATCCTGTATGTCCCGGAAAAGGTCATGGACCTCAATGGGAGGGACACACTGAAAATGGAGGGAAAGAAAGAGGGAAGAGAGAAAGCAGAGGGAAGAGGTGAGAATTGAAGCAATTTATCAGTAAGACAGTCAACAAAAATTGAACAGGCAATTAGTGTTTAACAGCATTGTTTTATCGTTTAAGTATAAATGTCAAATCCTGGCTGTTTCTACTTTCTTGGGGGATTGAATGCTTTTCTCTGCCTTACATGATAGTAAAACTGAATCATCAATCATTTAAAAAATTGTTAGTTGTAGCCCAAGTGAGAATATAGAATATTCCACCGAAACAGATACAATGACAATGATCTTCAAAGAATGTGACCGCTGTGTCTTAAGTAGTATTGGATATGAAACGCATTCAAGAGGGACTAAAATCCAATTGAATGGCTACACTGTTGTGTATATATCAAATTCCAGATGAGTGCAACCACTAAATAACCTGCGTCGATGAGAGCTGTGAAGTAGATAACACTTTAGCCCTGCTCTCAGTTTATAAATATGGAGGATGTTAGCTATGTGGAGAAACTGTTGTGACTAAATTGCCAGTGTGTACTCTATTCTTCCTGTGGTGGTTTTGTTAGTTACCAAACAGCTTCAGTTGCATTACCACAGCCCTCTGGACTGGAGCAGTGCAATGCAAATTTGCATGTAACAAAGTTTGAAATTCTCATGTGACTTGGTCTTAAAGAAGTCAACAATGTCATCCAACACAGTGACAGTGAACCCCAATGTACCCCTGCACTGTTTCCTTTGAACCCCATGTGCATGAGAACACCATTTGAACCTGAAGGATAACTATTACATGGAGAGGTGGTACCAAAAGCTCCAATTAATCCTTTTTAACCACACCACTCTCTGATTATGATGGTGGGATAATTTTCTAATTGGAGGACAAGGCATGCTAATAGGATAGTGTCACAAAGTAGGAAAATGTGGAGATTATATAACCTTTTTATCTGTTCTACAGAGACCATAAAGGGCATTAAAACACACTCAAGCTTTAATTCAACACAAAATGGCACTTGACAGCTTTCCAGTCAGGATTTGTTGATTTCAAATAACTGTCACACAAAAATCCCACTCATCAGTAATAAAGGACATATATGAATGTTCACACTGTGACATTTGATTGAAGTCAGATACACCTGTGGTTGACACATTACTAATACATTTTAAAGTACTAATACATTAAAATGTATTAGTAATCCACAGCATGCACTGCCTGTATCAACAATAAGTCCTGTTGTCACAACAAGTCTTATTAACTCAGGCATTTGTGAGCATGTCTGGACATGGTAAATGGGTGAACGATGACGGGGGGTGGGGCAGTGGTAAAGTGACTGGAACTTTTCAACATGGCAGAAGACAAATGTGTGATTGTCAATTAGTGGGTCAGAAATTTGATGCACGGCCAAACAGTGAGCAAGAGAAGAGAGGCTTATTGTATGAGACAAAACAAAAGATTTGATCACACACTCAGACTCTCAGCTCACCCTGACTCACCCCTGGTAGGAAAAAAAAATCATGGAAATTCAGTGTGTCAGTGTAAACACAGTGATGTAAGGCTCTGTTGGAGCTTGCTGTGTCTAAATGCAAAGGTGTATTGGAACTGTGGAGTGAAACCATTACTTTATTACTCATTCTGTTGTACAACCATTTGATATGAGTAGTCTTTTAAACAAAAGCTCTTCTCATACTCATTTTAAAAAACAAGTACATAAAACAGAAAAACATACTCCTTAATTCATTTTTTATTTTGACAAAATTGGATTTATATGATTACATGATTGTAAAAAGTTGATTTCTGATTTATCAGTCACTTTGTATTTATGTATTCATGTAATGAATATATATCGCTTATTTCTAGTCCCATTCATGGATAGGATTCTCATTGGTTACCCAGGAGGGTTTAGCCTGTACTTGGCCCACAGCACTAGCAGCAGAGGAGGGGGCCCTCATCCATTCAGCCATTGTTCCCGTGCAGCAGTCTGCTGGGTGCTGTGGACAGGAAAACGACCACCGTGGGCAAGCTAGACCTGTCATTGCCATTGTTGTCTCAAATTAACACTTTACAGCCTAATGAAACTTTAATGCTGCACACAGGGACTTCCACACAACCACATGTATAATTCAGAGAGCAAGATGGAGAAACAGTTGTTTATGTGCAGCACGTGTCTCAGCTGCAGTGTAAAACACATACAGAGAGCATGCTGGGATATTCTCAGCTTAATGATGCAGTCTGTGGTGACGATGGAGCTACCCTGAATTTTGGGGTGGAGTGGCAATAAAAGAAAGAAATGGTTTTGTTCCACCCAAGTAGCAAATGAAAGCTCAGTGAGCAGCTCTGTAATAACTGTGTGGAGACCATGACTACTGTTTCTCCTCTGTGGATTTTCTGCAGCCACCATCTCATGAAGCTATCCACAAACCTTTTCTAAATGTAGGTTCATCCATCGGGTGAAGGTCCTCTTCTGAACCACTTCTCTTTCAACTGCAACACAGAACAAGAAGGAAAAAAAAGTTCAGTCATCAGGAAACACAGAAAAATAAGATTAAACACAACATCAAAATAAGATTAAACATTAAAATCAGTCTCCAACATCAATGATGATTTTAATGACAATTACAAAAACAAGACATCTTAACACTGTTTTTTGATCTCTTAAACAGGACACACTCAAGATACTGCAGCAATACTCGTACTCTGTTAGCTGTCAGGTGTTCCACCCTGACAAGAGCAACGAAGCTAACATGTTGTGGGGCAGATGTCCATCACAGTCTGTACAGGTGCACACAGGGCAAACATGTCTAAACAGGGAGATTACATCAACACCTGTGCGGGCTTAATTAAATCTAAATAATGCATAACTTAGACAATACTGCTATGCCACTGTGATTGTCTTCATAGCTAGACTTGTGTTGAAACTCATAGTGTAACAAATGTGGATAATATAATAAGTGTGCATAAAGTCATAAAAACTGACAACGTTCAAATTTAGGTACAATGTAATAAAAAGAGCTTTCATTACCACTGAAAATGCATGTCAAAGACTGGAATTTTTGTCCAACTATTTAGTACATCCCCATATGCATTATACAGACATTCATATCTATAAATTCGTGGACTTTTCCAACATTTGCATTGCATTTAGCATTTGTTTGTTTTCTGAGGTGAATTCTGGGAACGTTGTCTTTATGTCATATATGTCATAAGTCTAACACTTGCAATGCTCATAAAAAGGCACAATTTTGAAATCATTCTGTATTATTTACATTTCAATAGCAACCCTATAAATGTAAAAAAAATTAGCACAATTGGAATGTCGATCAAATACACACGACCATAAAGATTTAAATTTGTTAAATTTATAAATTAATTAAATAAATTTGTTTTTTAATAAAACAGTCGCTATTAAACTTACAATATGACAACCTGCATATTATTACATGCAAAATGTTATTTTGGTAGTCTTGTACTTTGGAATTTTCATGGGGAGATTATTACTTCACCAGTTTTTGTGACCTTTCTTTGTGGCACATACTATCTGAACCCAGGCTGGAATAGCCAATACCATTCACACCCAGGTGTGTATGGATAGCAGATACAAGCACCTCCATATCCAGCAATGCTATTTCAGCCACACATTAAGGTTTTCTAACATGGTTAACACTGTTCTATTTATCTAAAAAATATGAACATATCACGTTATTGTTTGACAAATTTCTGTTGTCCAATTTATTTACTCCAAGCAAACTGTTGCAAACTGAACAATAAAATGGATGTTTAAGGTTTGTGTTTTGTATTGGTAAAGAGTTTTGATCGATGTAATGCACTGCAGTGGAACACAGTTCATTACATTTGACAGTTTTATCATATATGCAATTTTGAATAGCCTTCAGTATTATTGCATGCATTTATATTGGAACATTTTCATATTAATATTGGGATACACATCCAACTACCTTGATGAAGACATTCAGGAATTTCCCCCCACTGTTAGATCAGAAGGGTGCATGTACCAGGTTGACATTTTTTCAGGTTTTCTCTGCAAATTCCATGAATTTCTCTGCCTTCCTGAAGGAGCTCTGGTCTGCTTAATCCAGACTGACTGTGCTGCACCAGAGTACAGAAGGCAGATATATGGGGGGAATGACAACTAAAGAGGGTGGGAGGAACCCTGCATTGGTTACCATAGTAGCAGTGTCAACGGTTATTTATCTTTATATCTAGTATGACTCACTGGGGCAAACTTATACACACCACGAGTAATGAGAGCTTTGGCTGCTGGAATGATATTGATTGTTTGTTCCTCCAGTGGAATTAAGGCTCTTTCACTGAGGTCAGCCCTGCATTACAGCAGAAAACAGATACAGAAGAAGAAAAGATTGCTCTTCCTCATGGGTGGATCAAGGTTGCAGTCTATATTGGCCTCTTGTTGTGATGGCATGGCGAGCGCTGTGTCACTAATTCGTTCGTGTATCCCTACAGTGGAATAGCAGCCTGTCTTAGCGAGTGCTTCCTCCCAGATAAAAACTCCTCAGAGTTTCCCCCACTGTTCTCAGAGAATGCTGGAGTTGGTTTTGTACTGAAGAGATGTGCTGTGATGACTTCAGTGCAGGAATGTTTGTCAGAGCAGACACAGGGAGGTGGCAGATGAGGAAGGGAGGGGGCGAGGCGAGAGAAGACAAAGAGGATGATAAGAGGACAGGATGGGGGGAAAAGAGTGAGACACAGTCTGACCGGAGATGAGCAAGATGAGAGTTGAAATGAAGAGCATGTTCAAGAGCACTGTTGAAACAACCACTGCTCCAAACTAAAGTAAAAGTTCAACCAGCGGGTGGCTTTTCCACTGATGCAAGCTTCAATAGACCAGAGTGATGAAATGACTCTGAATAAATGGCATGGCTTTAATTACAAATACACCCAGTGAATGGGCTTTCAAGCAACATATATGAAGATAAGCCCAACTTTGACTTAAAACTCACCACCCACCTTAATGAAAAGTCAGCATGCACAACATTAAATTATAACACACTATAACAACAACAAATCAAAAGTCCCTCATTAGAGGGACTTTTGGGACTTCTGTACTGCAAAAAATCTGTGAGAAAAAGCCTACTCACACACACATTCTACATATATGTAATTTATGTTGTATATATGATAAAACTAACAAAGGTCTTATTTTCCATATTACATTTTTTACCCATTTGTGAATAATTACATAATTACTCACCTTGGGAAAACACGCACAGACGTAGTCAGTCAGACAGTAAAATAAAACTCGCCTAAACTCTAAAAGAAGCCTATTATGTGCAGTAAATGTAATGTCATCAGCTGAAGTCATTTTTCCAGGTGGAGCTCTGGTTTCTGTTAAAGAAGGACTGCTAAGTGCATGGCGTCTTAAGCAAGCAATGGCTTCAGAGTGTTTGACGCTTTTATGAAAGATGAGGTCACAGTATCCGGACTCGCTCGGATACCTCTGAGTCTGTCCTGAATGTGCCATATTATAAGTTCTGGTGACTTATTCTATGCATGTGGCCAAGAATCTAGTCATTTTACCAAAGTACTCCACTGCTGGTTGCCTCTTCTGGTCTCTTAGAGTGTATGCTGTTGTAGCCAGTCATACCTCAATTTTGTCCACACTTTCTCTCTTGTTTCTCTGTTTAGTTTGAAATATAAAAGACATTTCCCAGCTCCAAAATGCGGCGCACAGTACCTAAACCCTGATATTTCAATCTTCACGTTCTCCTTTGCCACAAACAAAGCAATTACAGTAAACCAGCCATTAGTAATAAAGTCTTAATTCTCAGGCCCTTGCCAACAATGCTCAAACAATATGTATAAAAGAATATCACACAAGTAAAAAGAGCACATAAGACATAAAATAGTGCAAACGGTATAAAGAATAACTTTCATTTTATTTGCATTGACCCCTTCTTTTGATACATTTTGCGGATAATACTTTCGTTCTTTTACATAGGGGGAAGTCTGAATGCTTTTTATGAATGACTTCTGTTCGTGCTATGTGCACAAAAGATTTACCTTCCTCTCAGTCTGAGTTTGTCTGAGATAAGCCCTCTCTGACTTTGAAAGGCCTGGTTGGTCTCATTTGCTTGTCATGCAAACAGACGAGACTCAGCTTAAGTAAGTATACTTAATCCACATGGCTGGTGCACAAATGAAACATTTAGCATGACAACTCTATTATGACAGTTCTGGCTTAGCATATTTTTAGGCCTCATCTGTTTTCTTCTGTTTTACACGCGTACTTAAAATGATAGTATGATAGGAATGTATTTACAATGCTTAGTTTGTGCTTGTTCTGAAATGTTAATTCTTACTGCAAAATCTAACCCCCAGTTTTTATCAAAATAGCAACCACTCACACTGTGCTGCTTCATTTGAATGAACTTCCTCCCCTCCCACCTACGCAACATAGTTGCAACCACGCCTGCTCTTGCTGGTCTCATTTGCTTGCCATGCAAACAACATGACAACTCTTTAATGACATTTGGCTCTCAGAGAGGTTGAGGGAAGAGCAAGGGGGGAGAAAGCAAACACAATTAAGTGGCAATTAGCTATCTGGAGGCTGTAACTGAACACACATCTATTAAGAAAACTAGACAGACAATGCATGACTCTTATGTGGGTTTCTGGCGTCAGTGTCTGTTTGCTTTGTGAATCCCAACCAAAGCACACAAATTAATTGTCTTGTATGCCCTCAGGGAGGCTAAATGAATACCAGAGACACAAAGCATGTACTATATAACTATAGCTATTGTATACTACCTTTGCATAGGCAAACATTGACAGCAAAAAGTTTGTCAGATAAATTTTATGTCATAAACTTCATTTAATCAGATAGCTCTTTTTTAAAAAGAGACCAGAAAACCAGGAAGATTCATAAAAATCATCAGATAATTAAGTTGAAATTCTCCATGGGGAATGAACAGTGAGCTTGAGCTGAAACTAGCTTTTTTCAGTCCAACTTTCTGATACTTCAAAGTTGACTGAACAGCTTTACAGTTACAGACTAACCAATTTACACAAAAAGTGTATTTCGATGATTAATTCTTGAGTCAAATGTTGAACATAAACCTCGAATGACAGTCTGCTGAGAAGCAAGAAGTACTTGTGCTCAAAAACTCAAAAAGTGATATGGGCACCATTTACAGTTTTAATAGCAGAACAGTCAGACAGTGGTAGATGTGTAAAATACAATGTACTTGCTATGACAGTATCTGCATTTAAAACAGGCACATGAAGAAGTGATAGCAAATGCAAAGTGAGTTAGAGTATGACTATGGGAGGGCTCCAAAGAATATAAAAGTGTATCATAAAACCATACAAATGGATACTGAAACACTGTTTAGGAACAAAAATGTTATTTATGTATAATGTAAACAGTTATGGACAAAGAATAGTCCCCTGTCGAAGTTCACCTTTTAGGCATGGAACCAATTCATGCAACATCATCTAGACTTATTATTTTGTGTTCAGATGACAAGCAAGTAAACACCTGGGCTACCTAAGCCACCTCTCTCTACCTGGTAAAGAAGTATAAAGCAAAGCCAGACAAATGCAGAGTAAAGACAATGACAGTGTTTACCACTAACCACTGTCCAGAATGGAGCCTGCTATCCATACCTCATTAAGTTCTCTGACTTGCATTCAATCAAGGTACTGATCCAGGCTTAATGTGACAAATGAGATGAAATGGACACTCATGATCATGCCCCCAGATTTAAGCTGCAGTACAACAAGTTGAACCCTATATTAGAGATGGTGACTTCAAGAGAATCTAAAGCCTTGTTTCCACCAAGCAGTCCAGTTCAGTTCAGTTCATTGCACATATATATATACACAAACACACATTATATATATATATATATATATATATATATATATACACACACACACAAACACACATATATATATATATATATATATACACACACACACAAACACACATATATATATATATATATATATATATATATATATATATATATATATATATATATATATATATATATATATATATATATATATATATATATATATATATATATATATATATATATATATATATATATATATATATATATATATATATATATATATATATATATATATATATATATATATATATATATATATATATATATATATATATATATATATATACACACACACACACACACACACATTACACACATAATACACACACGTTGTAGATTGGTACCAATAGTACCTGGCACACTGACCTGAACTTAAAGGCAGAGCTAGAATGACAGCGGTCCCCTGTCTGGTAAACAGAATCGTCATGTTGCTTACTTAGTCGTCATATTGATATTTAAGGTGTTTTGATTGCTTCACAACATCAGCTCTTGAACTGAGCAACATTACACCTTAAAAGTTGCCAGTAGATACTGGTAGCCTTTGAGCACAGAAAATTAAATGATCTTTTGTCCAGTCTACAGCGAGCTAACAATAATTAGTAATGATGACATGGCAGCAAAACATCCATTTATTTTAGAAACTTTTGCAAATTCTTCTCAGACTGATTTACATCTTAAGTAACAAAGCTTTTTGCAAACTCATTACCACTCATTACAGGAAAGCTCAAGCCCTCCTCCAGGCTAAGGAAACAAGCAGAAGCACTGCTTCAGTGAGGCTGTATTTAACCTACTCTTTAGACCATCATCTAGCAACTAAATTAATAACTAGACATGACATGTCAAGGTCCCTCTGTCCCAGCACAGCAAGTGGCATTGATTGACATGTTTTCTTTGTGGTAATAATTAGAGCAGAGCTTTGAAGACTGCTTGGAGCAATCTATTTTTAAATCTATTTTTTGTTTTCTAACCTCTTAAAAATGAAATTCATGAAAACAGTTTTTACTTTTGCTTTCAGTCCAGTGACTGAATGAAATTACATGGGGAGTAGAGGACACCCTTTTTTGTACCGCAGTGTTTAGCTGAGAGTAACCAAGCTCTGAGTCCTGTCTTCCCACATGCCAATTAGAGCCATAAAGACAACGTCTTGCACTATGATATAACAGTAAAAAGGAACGCCTACAGATGTTCTGGAATCACCTACGCAAATCCCATATTCACTTTGAACACAGACTCAGGAGATGACAGATGATAGGTCCCTGGCTGTTTTGTATTTGAGGGCTTTGTGCCACTGCACACATCATAATCAGACTGGGAGTATGACTGAAAGTCAGAGCGTAGCCCATGGTAAGAGCTGGAATATGAAAAATACAGGAGAGCTCTTTTACTGAAATATTCATCCATCAGTTATGACAGGGGCATCCCTTTACACTGCAGTGCTGCATCATCCAGAGACATTACATAACTGCAGAGTTCACAGAAAGGCTCTTTCTCCTGCTGCCTATTGGGCTAAATGTAAAAGCGTGAGTTACTGTTATAACAACATTATCTAAAATAGACTGTAAATAAATGATCAGATAAATATTTTTTTCTCAAACTCCATTTAGTAAAAGATTAAATATATTCATGTGAAGACACCTGCTAAATACTATATCTTCATGAGATTTTCTACAATAGTATTACTACGGAACAAAACAAATGATGTTCATTGTTGTTGATGATTACAGTAGTTATTATTAATCCAAGTTATATAATATAAATAAATGTTCAAAGTCATTAATTATCTCAATCATAATATTTAATAATCCATAAATCATTCTTGTATTACTTTAGTATTGATATTTCATATGTATTAATATCTGTTTAAGTACATTTTAGTTCAATCATTACCAACAACAAAATATGATTATGGTATTTATAAGTATTGTCAATCATAATTATCAGAATATATATTATACATTATAATGATTAAAATAATATATTACTACAGTATTATACAACTTAACTTAAGATTATTTTACTACAAAATAATATCATCACTCAACATGATACTTTTAGTCCAACAAAACTGACAGACTTACACAAAATGCCTGACCAGCAGCCTCTAAAGCTCACAATACAAACAATTTACAGACAAACCAGCCCACATAGAAAGTGTTTTTACAATCATTTCTGATGTCCTTTAAATCAATCAATCAGTACATAAAAATAATGGTCCTGTAATCCTGCTGAGGCTTTTAATGTATGCTGCTAGGCCTGTTTCTCTTTAGCTCCTCAGGAGCTGTGCAGCTGACGACAGCTGGTTCTAAATATAAAGATGACCAAATGGAGGTTGGAGTTGGTGGTTGGTTGGACAGACAGACAGACAAGCTAACATTGCAAGAATAAATGGTTAGATGGGAAAATGGCTGACAAATCAAGATTATATAACTTGACTCCAAATGCGCTGCACTTTATAAGGTAGCAGAGCAGAGGCAAAAAGACTCTGACTTTAGACGGTTAATCAATCATTTATAGGACAGTCATCCATTCTGTTTCCTGTCTTTCTCACCCAGTGTTCATTCAATATGGAAATATAAACAAACAAACAGCCATATACAGTAGTTCATGCTTTTCAATCACTTATCAATTTTATCAGCATGATCAATAAAGTGGCTCACTCAAACACAATGTCTTCCAAACAACCTCAACCTCGACCAGAGAAATTGTTCAACTCAGGGTGTTTTTGGTTTGTAATAATTGATGCAGGCACATGACTAACATCATGTTCACCTGTTAAAGGTGTTTATGAAGACTAATTAAGCTATAAAGAATCCATGTCAGTGGATAATGTCTACAAATGATTGGACGAAGTTAGACGTGGGCTAATCACCATCTGAGCAGCTGAGGTTACTCATCAACCTTCTGTGTTGAAAAGAGTTAAGTCATGGGACGAGAGGAAAACTAAACAGATGAAACAGAAGCCTAAGATTAGAACAGAATCAGGAGGTTTTTGAAATTTCACGCAACATTTACTTAACATGTACAAACAGTCTGTGTTGTCTGGCTTTGGGTGTTATTTTGTGCTTCCATCACAGACTTGGATAATGAGCAGAGCTGCAGTCTGTGATTTTGTAAGAAAATAGAATTTGTGCATTTACATTCACTCTCCTGGAGTAATATGTGAATCTGAGGATTTGTTTCCTGTCTGACTGTCTTACTAGTCATGTTTGTTGCCACATCTAATGCTTTCTTTAGTAGACCCCAGTGTTTTTTACTCATAAGAATAAAGGCTGAAACTCAAAGGTAAGACCCAAGTTGTATAGAAAATAGAACGTCACTTCAATGCAATGATCAGACTAACATTCATAATGCTTGAAAGAACACAGCACAAGGTGATTAAAACTGCCCAGAACCTCATTGGTTTCCAACTGCCAAGCATCAGTGGTACTGGTGAGCCACTGGCAAGGTTTGAAAGCTTTAACCATATTCCCCCCTGTGTGGAACAACTATTAACTCTTTTGATTTCTCCTACAGACGGACAACACAACAATCTAAGTTCTTTTTGAGCATAAGTGGATTCTTAAACACTGTTTCCACAAATATGTTCAAAAACTGTACGCAATATAATCATTACTGCAGATATTTCTGTGCACAAAAAAGTGAGGCAAATTCAAATTTGAATTTGTATTTAAATATTCAAATTCTTCAAAAGAGATAATGCAGGAGCATATTTGTTTGACAGCAGTCTCAGCCAGCATCATTTAAAGTGAAATGCACCCAGGCCTCACCCTCCTTACCAAAATACACTCAGAAAGGGTAAACCTAAACTCCAGTAACACCAAAACATCACCTCAGATACCCAGTGATGATGTCATCGCCTCTACACCCCTGTGTTTCCACAGCCGTTGATTCAGGGCAAAGAAAACAAACTCAGTGTGATTTCATCCTAGGCTTGATGAGAACAGGTTGATGAATATGATACGTGTTTAAAGTGAGGGTAGGATACAAAGACCTTCTGGGCTCCTTCTGTTTGACTTCAGACATGCCATACTTAACAGACAACACAAAGTGATAATGGGTTTTTGATCCCTCAGATCAAATCAGACAAGCTGCCTTTGAGAAAGCTCCTGTCTGAATTGTTTAACTGACTGAACTGAGCTCAACACGATACACACTGGCTGATGTCATCCTGCATTAAAAATCCTCCACATTCCAGCAGATTACAAAAACCAGCAGGTTTTTCAAAGGATAGCTCATGGGTATGATTTAACAGATAAGATTAGCCAACACCTGAGGATAAGGAGCGACTGCAGTTTCATGACCAAAAAACACAGCAAAGAGTTCAGAAAAGAAGACGGATTAAAAGAGTTTTTGTTTTGCACTTTTAAACTGCTGCTTTGAATAAGGGAAAAAAAACAATGATGGCATAAAACCTGTTCTGACTGTGAAGGAAAAACAAAGTGAAACATCAGGAGAGAGCACCAGCAGCTCAGGGTGAATCTGTGGAAAATTGAAAAGCAATCCCTGGTGGGTGGGTGTTTTTCTCTATTGCTTATACCTGCTCATTAAACGCCCCCGGGAGCCGCAGGTCAACCTAAGAGCATCGTCTCTTAGAAACACTGTGTGGTGAGTCATCATCGGTGTTAACCCTTTGAAGGCAGCTCTGCTTCAGTGTAGTGTTACTGCAGTGCCATTCCTCTGGCCCAGCACCGGAACCACCTGCATCTCATAAAAATCTGCCTTCTAGACCAGTCATAGAGTGGAGACAAAGAGTGAGCTAGCCCAGGCTTACATCACCCACTGGTGGAGGTTTATCTCACAATATAACCACTGACCTTTTAAAAAGAGACGAGGTATTTTTAGATGGGGAAATGGGCATGACTTTAGAAAAGGAGCTCTTTCAGACCTGTTTCTGAGCCCTCAGCGGCCAAAGACAGTGGGAGTGAGTTAAAACTGCATTAGGCAAGAGGAATTTATGTGCGAATGCACCTAAATAGTTGGGAAACAGCACAATAAAAAGGAGGTCAGCCATCCCTATTGTTGAGCTATTGATGCATTACAGTTGTTCTTCCTAAATCACGCAGAGTAAGGCTGGGGAATGGAGTGAAAGAAAATATCATAGTTCTTCCACTATGTAAGTATTCCACATGATTACAGATGTCCAAGTTGATCCTAAGGATTGGTAAAAGGTCCGATTTAGGTTGGTATCAGACTAAATGATACCTCTGATCCCGTTTTAACTGTCCTGGCTCGGACTGAGCAGCAGGAATCCCTGCTTGTTGCTGTTGTAGTCTTTGATTTGGATCCTCTCCAGCTGTGCTCTGCTCTCATTGATGTTGAAAGATTATTTAGCTCTAAGTGTATATTTCATATATAGCCTTCTACTTCGCTGTCCTCTGCATTCAATTGCCCACCATGGCATAAATCAAACAGAGACACTGTGTAACTCAGATGACAGCAGGTAAGAGCTTGCAGTTGTTTGTCAAAGTTATGTTACCTGACAGATCTGCTTCACATTCATTCAGAGGCAGCATTCCTGTAGAATACCAAGTTGACTTCTATCTACCTTACATCTCGTCAACACAATGCTCTCAATTAATTCAGAGAAGATTCTGTCCAGGGATGTGACAGTAAGCACATTAAAATCAGTCATCCAGTCACTGCAGGACCGAGCTGATTCGTATCTCAGAGTTTTCATTCGACATTAAGATCTGTTGTCAGTTCTTTTCTTTTGGAGCAGAAAGGAAAATACTTTATATACTTCAGAGATTGTTGAAAGTATTCTACTTATAGTTCCCTGCAGTACCTTATTGTGGGGTGACACCGCTGATCTCTCATCACCTCCTCCACACAGACCAGGTGCTTATTCAACATCCGCTTGATCATCATGTGGCCTTCTCCACCCACACTTCAGCACTCCAGCACTGAGAGAGTTTATATCTCACACTTCACTCTCACTTCATCACTTGCTGTGAGAGAAGGGATGTAACAGCATCTGAACACAGTGTCTTAGTTTTACTGTGGTGGATATCCTTACACAGGAAGTGAGGACAATGTCTCATCAATGATTTATCATACATGAACAAGAACAGCGATGGTGAGCTAAATATGCACACAATGACAATGCTAACATACTGATTTCTACTAAAATGTTTACTAAACACAAAAACAGCTGAGGCTGATGGGAATGTTGTTCATTCTAAAGGTATCTGGTGACAAACTAATGTACTGAACAAGGTGAAATTGTGACCTGATGATGGCAGTGGATGGAAAGTTGATGGATCACCCAAGTGATTATTCATCCTGATGCAGGAATGAAAATCTGTACCAAGTTTCATGGTAATCCATCTGACAGGGACTGCCTTGCACTACTATTTCAAATCTGTTCTAATTAAATATGTGAAAATTAGAGTGACTGAGTGACTGTGAGTCACTAACATTTGTCCTGACTGGTTGTGACAGCCTGTTATTAAATTAATCCATGGAGCTCTTCTTGTTCTTCTTCTGTTGTTTTGACCTCAGCCCCCTCCTAATTAGCCAAAAAGGGAGCTGGAGCACAGACTGTACGCTCTGACAGACTTCGGTCTCTCTGTAGTGAAACATCATCAGAGAGCCACTTTGTCTGCAAATGAATATTACATGCAGTCTGGAAATGGAAAAAAGCCTTTACAGACTGCTGCAATGCTCCTTACATAAAATCATTCAAATTCCATTGTGGAGTGAACCTGTTTATGGCTTCGTAGCAACTGATCCTGAACACTGGATAATATGAGAAATGACAACACATTTAATCTGTAACTGGCAGTGAGTCGTAAAGAGTGGAAGAATATTGTGATTATGCAATGAGTAAATAGCCTTATCATAATTTTAAATAAGATAAAGATGGGATAAAGATACGATAATGGTGGTGATGAAGAACACACCCACAACTATAACATACAGTATATAACTGATTGCTTTGTCTCTTTCCACCGTGACATCTTCATCTCACATCATTAAAGCAGAAGAATGTAACTTATTTAAAAATAACTTAGTCATATTCACTGAAACTGTCACTTAAAATGTCCTGACAGTAGAACATGAGACAGATAATGTGTGATAAAATCAGACTCTTCTTGGCTCCACCTGCTGCCCTTCTAAGCTCATTGGACAAAAATCCACCACACCTTGAATCAAAACAACCAATCAGAACAGAGGATCTGACAGAGTTTCAATCTGACTTTTGGTTGGCTGCAGATACATCCAGGGGACTATTTTCTGTGTACTGCCAGGCAGATTTGAAGATAAACATCTTACCAGATTTCTGTTAAATCATCTGATCTCTGAAGTTAACCCCGATCAACTAAACCTTCACCTTTTGATGTAGTGCCAATTTACCTGAAAATCATGACATGGCCATGAAATCTTTACTTGCACCTCTGTCTGTTTCAGTTGGTGATTATTGGTCTTCTTGGTTTGATTCACATCAGCTAACGTTACATTCTAGATTAATCAGTGAGGTGGCTGGATCTTTATCAACACACCAGCCACTGAAATACATTATATACACTAAATTTTGTCATGGTTGTATTTTTTCAAAACATGGATGCAATGAGGTGGTCTCAGAGACTTACGAGTACTGCTATGAACCTCCCCTTGGGGCTGGTTTGAGCAATAAAGGCTTGATGAATTACACTCAGAGCGAAAACCTAGGAGACTGTTTAGTTAAGACTAACACAAGTTGGGACTGACCCCCCACAGCCCCCCTTTACTGGGCTAGTTAGGGGCTTCTTTAAGTTGCAGTGTGTGTAGCATTTGCAGCACACTACAGGCTTTAGTGCACAGTCTACTGTCATGGTGTGAGTGTAACATGTGCTTCTTCATCACAAATTCTGCTGTTCCTCAGTACATATCTGCCTGGGGGTGTGCAGAAAAAAAACCTATTTGCTATAAATCTAGTAGACATTGAAAATTGTTTATAAAAGCTTTGCTACGGGAACATAAGGAAGAGGAAATTCAAAAAGAATGAGGGGATTAAGAAAAAAGAAGGGACCTTTGTGGTCACCGCCCCCTCTAATCTCCTGAAAACTCATAGCAGAGTTTGTGAAGGCTGTGGCCCTTTGCCATCCAACCTGCTCCTGGATGTAGGGGGATTGGGCGCACGTTCAAGAACGCAACATTCAGCCCGATGTGAGCAGCAGAGGCTGTGCTGTCACTGCTGTGTGCAGACAGTCACACACACACAATGGAGAGACAACAGAGCACAGTGGCAGAAGCCTCTTTGTTCAACTTGTCTGAACTCTTCCCGACACAGTTTGCTCCCCAGCATGGTGGTTTATGCACAATACTTTAGATGGTTCCCCTTCTCAGAATAGATACAGATATGACTTCTGTGCAGGACTGAACGTGTACACTCTGACAGAGAGTCAGTTTCACTTTTGAGAGTATGGAGTCATATCAGTGTATCAAGCCCTCATATAAATAATAAAACACAAACATTTACCGAGCTCAGGAGAGACTTTGGTTTGTTCAAATTGTTTCTTTGAGATTAATAATGTATATGTAAAATCTAGTCTTCCAGTACTTACCTACCTTCAAATCAAAAATCAAATTTATTTATTTAGAGCCCAAAATCACAAACATTGTTTGCCTCGGAGGGCTTTACAGTCTGTACAGTTGTGACACCCTCTGTCCTTAGACCCTCGAACCGAGTCAGGAAAAACTTCAAAAAACCCTTTATGGGAAAAAGAAGAAACCTGAGGAAGAGCCACAGATGAGGGATCCCTCTCCCTGGGACGGACAGACGTGCAATAGATGCCACATGTACAGAGAACATCATCATCAATCATATAGGGAATTATACATGCTGAGTTCATGGGTTTAGTCCATGTGTGAAGGTATCACAAGGTAATGGAAATGAGTCCGTGAGTCCAGGTGCATCTCTAGATGTCCTCATATGGAGCTCTGGGCCACTCGGTCCTTCTCTCCACAACACAGACACACAGATCATGTCCCCACCAGGCCAGTGAACCTCAGACAGATGGACCACAACCAGAATCAGTGAGGAACCTGCAAGACTGGAGAGAACAAAGAGGACCGGGGCTCCGGCAGTAACATGCACTTTACAGGACATAAGAGTATTCACATTAACTGCACTTTAACCAATTTAACCACTTTAACTACTTTAACCAGTTTAACCACTTTAGCCACTTTTACCAGTTTATAAGGTGACTCCAGTTTGCACTACTACCATAATAAGAGTAGAGGAAGCAAAGGAAGAGGAAGCAGAGAAAGAGGAAGCAGAGACAGAGGAAGAGGGAGAGGTGCCCGATGCATCATGGGAGCCCCCGGCAGTCTAAGCCTATAGCAGCATAACTAAGGGCGAGCCTGTGCTCCACCCTAACTATAAGCTTTATCAAAAAGGAAGGTTTTAAGTCTATTCTTAAACACTGACACTGTGTCTGCCTCTCGGACCCAGACTGGGAGCTGGTTCCAGAGAACAGGGGCCTGATAGCTGAAGGCTCTGCCCCCTAGACTACTTCTGGAGTACTTCCCTGGGAACTACAAGTAAGCCTGCGTTTTGGGAGCGCAGCACTCTAGTCGGATGATAAGGAGTTATTAATTCATTAAGATATGATGGTGCCAGACCATGTAGAGCCTTATATGTGAGGAGTAGGATTTTAAAATCCACTCTAAATTTTACAGGGAGCCAATGCAGAGAAGCCAGCACTGGAGTAATATGGTCTCTTTTCCTGGTTTTAGTCAGCACCCGAGCAGCGGCATTCTGGACCAGCTGTAAGAGTCTTTAACGACTTGTTTGGGCAGCCTGATAAAAGTGAATTACAGTAATCCAGCCTGGAAGAGACAAATGCATGGACTCAATTTTTCAGCATCGCTTTGGGACAAAAAGTGCCGAATTTTTGCGATGTTGCGCAGGTGGTAAAAGGCAGACCTTGAAATATGCTTAATATGGGTGTCGAAAGGACATATCCTGATCAAATAAAACACCCGAGGTTCCTTACAGTGGTGCTGGAGGCCCAGTTAATGCCATCCAGCAAGGCTATCTTAGGAGAAAGCGTGTTCCTCAGGTGTTTCGGACCTAATAGGATCACTTCAGTTTTATCTGAGTTCAACAGCAGGAAATTTCTGGTCATCCAAGCCTTTATATCTTTAAGGCAGGCCTGGAGTTTCAGGAGCTGATCAGTTTTGTCTGGCTCCACTTGATAAATATAATTGGGTGTCATCAGCATAACAATGGAAATCTATGGAGTGCCTCC
Source organism: Scortum barcoo (assembly GCA_023238725.1). NCBI lineage: Eukaryota > Metazoa > Chordata > Actinopteri > Centrarchiformes > Terapontidae > Scortum > Scortum barcoo. The sequence continues at coordinate 23,906,416 of CM041539.1, forward strand.
TGATGATATTGCCAAGGGGCAGCATATACAAAATAAACAGAATTGGACCTAGCACTGAACCTTGTGGAACTCCATGACAGACTTTAGTATGCACAGAGGATTCATTATTAATATGGACAAACTGAGACCGATCTGGTAAGTATGATCTGAACCAGTTTAAAGTTACCTTCTTCTCTGATGTCCATCATATATGTCCATCCATAAATCAGCTTCTAAGCAATCCATTGTTCAAGGTTATTGTGTCAATCCTTATTTATTTAATCTTCCACTGTGTTTCTAGCAAATTCTGTAGCAATAATACTGTTTGAGGTGAGTCTTTGTTACGATGATGAAAAGCTCCTTTCGGATTCAACCACAGATATAGTACAGAATAGTATGTATACTCTGCTTCCTCTAATCTTATTATGGTAGTAGTGCAAACTGGAGCCTGCTTATAAACTGGTTAAAGTGTTACTCTTGAGTACTCTTATGTCCTGTAAAGTGCATGTTACTGCCGGAGCCCCGGTCCTCTTTGTTCTCTCCAGTCTTGCAGGTTCCTCACTGATTCTGGTTGTGGTCCATCTGTTGTAGTCCATCTGTCTGGTCTGTGTCGTGGAGGTTCACTGGCCTGGTGGGGACATGATCTGTGTCTGTGATCTGTGTCTGTGTTGTGGAGTCTGTGTTGTGGAGAAGGTCGAGTGGCCAGAGCTCCATCCATATGAGGACATCTAGAGATGCACCTGGTACTTCTGATATACATGGACTAAACCATGAACATATATGAACTCAGTTTATCTACAGTTTATTATTACGACCCATGTATAACTTCTCCATATATGATTGATGATGATGTTCTCTGTACATGTGGCATCTATTGCACATGTTGACTTTATAAATATTGTCTGTCCATCCCATGGAGAGGGATCCCTCATCTGTGACTCTTCCTCAGGTTTCTTCTTTTTCCCATAAAGGGTTTTTTGAAGTTTTTCTTAAGACCCGGTTTTCCTGACCTGAGGGTCTAAGGACAGAGGGTGTCACAACTGTACAGATTGTAAAGCCTCCGAGGCAAACGAATGTTTGTGTTTTTGGGCTTTAAATTTTGGACTTTAAATAAATAAATTGATTTCATTTGATACTCAAATCTTGTCTCAGTGCAATGATGTAATTTAAACTGAAACTATGTCCAGAGAGAATACTTAAACGTGAGCATTATTTTCATATAACTGCATTAATGATGAAACAGGATGGACAAGTATGGTAAAATGCAGTGGACTTAAAGTACACGATGGTGTACTCACAACAGTCAAAAGGTTTGAGTGTGAAACACAGGGCAGTTCTCACCCTCAGCGGTCAACATCTTCCCTATGTAGTGGAAGAAGAGGGACCACCAGCCCATGGAAATGGTGGCCGAGGCTGCAGTGGTTCCGACAGGCTGTGTAAACGTTCGTTTATTTCATCTTAGCAGTCCACCAAAATCGGTGAGAGGCGAGAAATAAGTAATCCAGATGCTAAATCTTCACTCATAGGCCTACTCATTTCACTACATGGCCTACTTTGAAGTTTGTTCCCACTTCATGAGGTAAGGGCACTATTGCACTGCCGCTGTTTTCCTGTTCATGCTTCAAGCTTGTGTGGGAGACGTGTCAGTCAGCCTTCAGTTCTGATTTTATTACTAAAGCTTTCTGACCGAGCTAGATATGTAGTGGACACTTTAAAAGTAGAAAAATAAACTTGTCAGTGCTTCCTGATGATTAAATGAGTAATGGAGAGACTGTTTCTACACTACAGAGACAGGTACTGTATTCAGGAAGTTTCGCTAATATTAATAAATCTGTTAATATATATATATCCAAAGCCCAATAAATCAGCCAGACTCTACTTCACTGTTGTCTATGTAATATTTTCTGTATTAGTGTGTTTGCTTAAAATTCCCCTTCACTCAAATATGTTTTTCTTCTTGTTCCAACACTTGGATAATGGAGCTACAACTGAAAAATAATGCCTCTGCTTTATGGTTTATTTTACAAAAACAGCTCGTTGTGGATTATCTCGGTCCTATAATGGCTGAAAACATGGCAAGACAGGTCAGGGTGGGAGGAGGCAGCTGGCACTACATGACATACAGAAGTGTACAGGAGGCATTTGGAGCAGGAGGTCAGGTACAGGACAGTACACCATGAGCAAAAATGAACACCTGTCACTGCTCTCCAAAGATTAAAAGTGTTCTGTCCCATACTCTGAGGCAGATGACTCTTTAAATAGAGACTTAGTGTTATGTTTCTGATAAATGTTACCTCACTACTCAAACAAGTGGTAGAAGCTGTAGCCTGATAAGGTCAAAGCAGAATCAAGTCCTGTAAGGTTTCATGTTTATCAACTATTTTGGTCAGTTAATCCTCGATTAAATTTACTTTTACAAGGATTTATTTTCCATCTCCATCCTTTCTTCCTCATAAACTTCATGTTTCCTTAAAAGGTTGAACTTAAAGTGAGCACGTACTGTATTTCCATAAAGTTCTTGGGCTCACAAAAGACAGACTAAAAAATGATCAAATTTAAAGCGGCTGAGGACGAGGTATCTTCAATGTTTAGCACATAGATTAAGGCAAGGTTCAAAAATGCTGGCTCCTACATTCCCTGTAATGCATGTATCTTTATATAGAGCCCTCATTTCAAATGCAGACTTTCTGCTTAAAAAAAAAAAAAAAACTTGATGACATCAGAGTCATACAGTCATATGGAAATACTGTGCACTCTCCAGCCAATCAGAATCCAGTGTTATATCATGATATAACAGCTATATAACCGGGCAGAGCACTGGCAGTAACGTTCACTGTACTCAGAGAGAAACCTGCATCCTAATGAGGTGGGAGGCAGTGTGTGGTTGTGTGTGTGTGTGTGGGTATGAGCGTGTGCATGTGCGTGACTGTGTGGGAAGTGTGATGTGGGAATGTTCAGCTCAGGGAATCCAGCGCTGTAGAGCAGAGGGAACTGCTCTCCCTCTCTCCTCGTCTCATCATGTCTTATGTAACAGCCTGCAGGCCATTGTTTTAAAGCTGTAGCTGCTCCTCCAGCTTTCATGCACAGAATCACAGACGCTCATCAGATGGCTCGGGCTCGTCCGTGAGGGCTGCAGAGAAAAGAACCAAACTTCTGCATCTTTTCAAGAGGCTAGAAAGAGTCTGAGTTCACAGGAACAGCTTGGTTTGATGCTGAGGGGCGTTTGCAGGGCTGAGGCCCTCATGCAGTCAACATGTAGTGTATCAACCTACTCATTAGTCCTCATACTCCAGCAGAGACAGCACAGGTTGTAGAGCTGCTGTGTGAAGTTTATACGGGCCTCAGGGGCACCAGCTCAAATTGCCTTTAACCAGTCCAGTGTTTCCTTGTTGTAAAGTTGCAAGGCCCTTGGCTGCACAGTTACACACAAAGCACAAACTGCCCAACTGCTGCACATTCATATGAACATTTAGGAATGGCTGTCACCTGAAGATGGTCACATGGCAGAGATTAGGTGGATGAACCAACAGGATACCCACTTAGTGCTAAATCATTGTATCAAGTGTACAATGCATGAATGCAGATGTACACTTGACAAAAAGTACTAAGATAGTTCTGGTTTATACCAACTTCTATCTTATTTGTGTAGTTTACACCATTATTTCTCTCTGCGTTAGCGGTGTAACAATACATCTATTCATTCGTTCAGTACTGGACATTCAGTTCAGTATATGACTTCTTCAGTTTGGTACCCAAAGAATTACCGTCAAAACAGTCTGTCTGTCACTGCTCACACATCCGGAACAGAAACTCTAGAACAGGAGTTTTACCTGGAGAGTTCTGTCAGTTAGTTGTTAGCCGGTTTAGCCCGGTTAGTCAGGTTAATGGACGAGGATTAGTGTTAAACTGTGTACCAATACTGTTCTAGTGAGGTTGGATGTGTGTGGGACACTTCAAACGTGTCAGAAACGACAGCATCACATGAATGTGGGGATTATCAGGAGGAGACACAAACAGACTGTGAGGTGAGTCCTTCAGGCAGATTCGGAGCGAGCCAAAGTAAGAACTAAAGAGCGTTGATCTCTGCGGATATGCGACCACACTCGCTCGTATAGAAAAAAGGATTTAAGCATATTTGCAAAGTGCTCGAGCTCCTCTGCAGTGTCCCCTTACATTTTACGCAGCCTGTTGTACTGCCCAGTGTGACGCAGAGTCTTACATAGAGCATCACTGTGTTATTTATTTTTCTTATCTATTCTTTATTGGCAATATGCCAGTGTTTGGGTGCCTAAACTGTGACACTAAGAATTTTGGCCAATGAGCTGCTGTTGAATGTTTACATTTTTCAAAATAAATGACAATGAATTTTTCCCACAATGAATAATTATAATAATAATAAAAAACATACTAAATAAAAGAGTCAAGATGTAATAAACAATTTTTGGACCTAGTCTTATCATTTTGACTGACTCTGACCTTCTCTTTAAAACCTGTAATCCCTCTCAGTTCCACTTAATCAAGTGATGGCCCTGAACAGAAAACCAGCCAACCAACCTCCGACTTTATTCCTGAATATCTCACACATATCTAACACATAAAACTATAATAAATATAACTGTTATTCGTAGCACATTCCATCATATTTTTATCTTCAATGTGTTGTCTCTGACTTCTGAGCCAAGATTGTGTTGCAACTCACAATTTGGTGTTTCCAAGGCAACAGTTGCTCACCAGGTGTAATAAGAAACACAGTCCAGTGTTATCTGCTTATGTGTGTTGTTTCTGGCAAAGCACTTTATCCATCTTCATCCAGTGTTTCACAGCATTAGGGTGAAGGCAACCTTTGCTTTGTTTTCTTTAGAAGGTGTGGATATTTAAACTTTGTGACTTAACGAAGCAAAATTTTGAATTCATTAGCATTGCTGTCTTGCTCAGTTCAGTACACCGACTAGTTAGCACCTGCAATGTCTACACTTTAAAGAGCATGTGTTGTTAGTTTGCTCCTCTAATATTTGCTCTGTTTGACCACACTTATGCAATATTAGATATCCCCACATGCTTCAGAGGCTCACTCCAATAGTGATAACAAAAATGTAGCAAAAAAAGGAAAAAAAAATAGTAAAATAAAAATAAAATTACATGATCGAAATGGAACTGTTATAGAAAAACACCTGAGCAAGTTCCATTTTCTTATGAAGACTGTGAGATATAATTTAAGGCTTATGACAGCCATTAGGTAAACGTTGAGCTTGGCATATTTTGTGATGCATGTTCTGAACTGAAAAAATGAACCTCCCTGCTCAGGTGATGTAACTTGCTTTTCTGGGTTGCTTTTGTTGTTTTTTTTTGGCTCCTGTGAATGTGAAGAACTGGCTAAAGGTAGACAATGTGACTTCATCCCAGAAATTTTCAGCAACCGCAGTGGAATTTAATATCTGAAAATGTTTCACTGACCTCATCAACAACATCAAAAGTGAGCAGGGCTTTCTGGTGTTAGTCCATCAAAATCAAGCAGCAACTCTGGCTCTTTTTAACTCGCTCCTACAGTCACACAGGAGTAAATCCACCGGAGAAGAGGCACAGAGGACGATTTGTACACCCACAGTGGCACAAAGAGACCAGGACGTGATGCAGCTACACATCAAGGATGGCTGTTAGGAAGGAGCATCACTGATCACCACCACACACACATTCTACATCTACTCATGACTGAAAGCAACAAGATCAGACCCTCTCTGGGGATTGTTTAGAGGAATTCTGGGATCTGTAGTTTACCATATGAGGCAGAATTAAACACAAGAAGAAATATTCTAGGGAAACCTGAGCATGGTAGATTGGATACAGCCATTAATTTCTCCTTTAACACTGCTACAAGGCAATCTTTAAAAGTCTGTTTAAAAGTCTCTCTTGGACAGGAGAGATCCAAACATGAGCTGTAATGTAATTACAGATGCTATTTAAACTGACTCTAAGTGCCGTTACATGAACACTTTTTATGTCACTGCATTTGAAATCATTGTGATTGAAGACTGCGGGCTGACTGTTTGCACAGTACATGATTGAATAACAGAACAGCTGTGTGATATGTGCAAATAGACAAATACATCACACATTCGTCTCCTACAATGGTGACCTGTCAGCAGCAGCCCGTTCAGCCATATCTCTGAGGCACGTGTCTGATCAGCTGCAGATGGATATCTATCACCAGTAGTTGTACACTGACGATGTAACCCTGATAACAAAAGGCGTGCATTATGTGCCTGTGTATGTACGTCTACATGTGTGTATGTCACCACAGGGGCATGCACAGAAAGGACGCAGCCACTGAGTAATCAGGTTAAACTACTTACAAAGCTCCATCACTTTATGGGAAGGTCTAAACTGAAATTTCGGCTCAGACCTGTTTATTCTGACTGAGGTGTTTAGAAGGAGCATCACATCCATATTCGCTGATACAATGTTTGTGTTGAGGGGAGGCTCTAACAAAACTTAATACTGTTTGATCCAGTGTTTTTGGCGATTGTTCCATAGAAAGTAAAGGTAAGGATCTTACTGCTTTAACTGCTTTCTATCTGTAGTTTCTATGGAGGTTAAATGCACCATGGACCAAGGTATGCAATAAATTAGTTTGGACTATAGCAGGACCATCACAGGATTTATAAGGTTGATAGTTTTCCTATTTAAAAAAAAAAACATGCAGATCCCTTCAATTTTTTTTTATTTTTAAACCTGCAAAGTGGAGCTTGTGTCTCCCCTTCTGGCTCCAAAACAATAATCCACTATTGTTATTTATTAAGAGTAAACGTAAAAGCTACATAAACCATCCTGTCACCCTCAGTGCCCTCTCTCCTTTCAGCGCTCTCCAATGAGGCAATAATCGTGTGCTCAATGTCGTTCACTCTTCACTTCTTCTGACAGTTTCTCTTTTACCTGGAGCATCAGAAGCTTTTCTTGAACACTTCTCAGGTTTTTCCTACTTGCTGTAGCCTACTCCATCAGTACAGCTGCTCCCTCCTTCAGCTTTGGTAAACCAATCGTCATCACCAGATTTAAGACCTCCTATACAGATTGACTCACCAGGCGAGACATGCTTCATCAGCACTGTATGAACCTGTTTAGCCAGTCTTCAAAGTCCTGGGTGTTCATTTTTACGTAAAAGTCCCACACTCACGCTGAGCGAGACAGAACAGGTGAAAAGTCAAAGTGTCAGTGCTCTCTGGTGGCCACACCATTCAATGCTGACAGATTTATCACTCTGGCTCTAGTTTAGTAAAATGATCAGACACAGTGAATGATGCTCACTCTGACCAAACTATACCAAATATATGGCAGCCTACTGAGATTCATTCTGCTGCTCACTGGACTAGTGTGTTCATATACACCCATAAAAAACACACACACACACACAGAGCTAATTCACCTCTCATCATCTGTCCAATCCAAAGAATGACAACGTGTGAATCATGCCTTTAAAGCTTCCTACTCATACTAATGAATTCATATTTATGTGAGGACTGCAGCATACAGAGGAGTGTATGATGGACAGCACATTCATACACTGTTCAAACTGCTCACTCAGTCCGAACAACTGTCACAGAGCCAAACATAAGGTCTTAATTCTGATGATCGACTAATCATTTCATTTATCATACCTGTTGGCTGATTTTCTCTCAGTCAGCCAATGAATGAAGGACTCCTCCAGCTCTGAGATGAATACCTCCTGCACAGGGGCCACTCACACTTTGTATCAAACGATATAAGACAGCCAGTGCTTCTACATCTGCTTTAAGCTTCCTTTTTTAGAGAGGGTCTCCCCGGAAGCAGCTGTTGTGTTTCCATGCTTTGCTCTTTGCTCACAGTGCGCACACATGAAGCAGATCACTCTCACACAACACACTCCAAACACATCCCAAGTTCCCAAAAAGCGAAATCAAACGATCCGAGTGAGTGTGGGGGCGCACACACACACACACACGGTGCTGTGCATGGTGGCCGCTCTGCTCAGCTCCTCTCAGGATCAGGATCAGGATCAGGCTGTAGGATGCTCCTACCTTGCAGGTTCTGCACTCGCATGTCGCTGATCTGCCCGATAAACTCCTCCCGCTCGAACCAGTCCTCCCATTCGTGTCCAGCCATCTGGAGCCGCGGAGAGTCCCGATCCGGATCACCCTCAGAGCTCCCGGGCTGCAGGAGGAGAGCTGCTGCAGGCGGGCTATTGTCCGGCCGGAGAGCAGGAGCCTCCCCCGGTCCGCAGGGCGAGAGGAGGGGGGTCACTGCGCGGACATAGCTGCTCCTCCTGCTCCTCCTGCTCCTCCTGATCTTTCCTGGCGGGTTTTCCCGTCAGAGCTCGGCACACGGGCAGATGCAGCTCTGTGAGAGCAGCCCGAGCGGAGCAGAGGAAGAGCTGCAGCACCTGGCTGCTATTTCCGAGGTGGGATGGGCCCATGCAGGCCCCTGCCACCCCTCTCTCTCTCTCTCTCTCTCTCTCTCTCTCTCTCTCCTGCACCCACACAAACACACAGAAGCACAAGTAATGAGCAGAGAGAGAAGCGGACATTCCCAACAAACATTACATGTATTTACAGTATATATAGTAGTGTTTCATCTCTCCCTGGATCACACACACACACACACACACACACACACACACACACACACACACACACTGTGTATCAGAGTCTCTGTCATGGATCAGTGCAGATCCTGCAGCTGGGCCAAAAATCAGCCTGTTTTCTGGTAACTTCTTTAGAGGGAACATCAATCATGTAAATAAATGTTTTCTTCTTTTAATTTTTTCAGTTGCTATTTAACTTTTAAGTCATCGATAACCAAAGAATTAATCAGCAACCAGTTTGATAATCGATTAATCCTTTATGTGGGATTAATCCTAAATCAAACTTATAACATTTCAAACCCGGGTAAGAACGTGCCTTATATTATAAAAAAATGATCATTTGAATAAATAAATACAAAATAAAACAACAATGAAATGGTGGATGACTGACCGCTGATTGTCTCTGTTTTACATTCATATTTTTGGGTTTGGGAAAAACAACAAATCTGAAGTCACCTTAAGCTTTAGGGTATAGTGGTTTATTACATAACAAAATAACCAGCAAAAAACTGATTGTGAAATAATCATGAGTTGCTCTATATTTTACAAGAACGTACAAGAGCGGCAACATCTAAATAAATTTTAGTCCAAAACTGGTGAGGTATGATTTCAACCAGGAATCATATAAAAAATAAGCAGCATCACAACTCTGAACACACATTCAGTGTCAGCTACTGGCACTGGCAGCATGGCCTACATTAAACTGCAGAATGTCATCAGCTGTGTGGAGCTGTGAAAGATCAACATGAGCACAGGACGTATCATCCTCTGCCTGTATTTAGAGCACGACTCCACAGGCATTCTTGTCACAGGCTGTACTGTGAAAGGAGCCATCTAAACTTTACAACACTGAACCTGCTGAGATACAAAGCAGTACGCCATAAACAGTCACATGAGACACTGACTGCAGATGATCATGATTTCCTCCTGTTTCAACGATAGCTGACACTTTATGATAATGATAAACATGTAAACACATACTTGAAAATGTGAATACATTATATAATTAGCTGAGACAAATTTTCATATAATTACTAAAAAGGAGCCTGCTTGTGTGGAGCCCCTTCATTACATCAGCTCTTAAAAACTTAAAATAATCTGGTTGCATACATATACATATTTGGGGTTAATCAGAGGCACTTTAAATGGTGATAGGTGTGTGCTGACTCCCATTTAACATGAGTTTGAATGTAATTGGTTAAATCCGAACACAGCCATACCCCCAGTTATAAGAGGGTGTGCACACTTGTGCAACCTCATTATCTCAGTTGTTTATTTTTACTTTACCTCCCTAAAAGATTTCAGTTTGTTTTTCAATTGCATTATACAGGTTAGGGTCACATTAAAAAGTTGTGAAATTATTTATCTTGGTGTCATTTTTTACATACATCACAAAACCTGGCATTTGAACAGGGGTGTGTAGACTTTTTATATCCACTGTAGCTCAGGTCATCATGTGACCTAAGTAAGGACCTTCAGTCACATGAGAACAGGTGCAGAATATATAATATATGCAGAATATACACTGGAATATACAGGCCAGGTCAGTTTATTGAGTATGACTGTCCTGGTTGATCTTTTTCCTATTGTCCACTGACCTAGCCAATGACCTTTGACCTTTTCCCTGTGGATGATGCTGGTGGTTTTGGTCTGGTGTGCACAGACAGCTGATGTCATCTTTGGACATGTGATGAGTAACGCTACATTGGTGAAATGGAATGAACCCTGGACATGAGACAGAATCAGACAACATCCACTCATTGAGAGTATGAGATGCAGTTATCAGTTAGTATGTCTGATGCTTATTATAGTGTGCAGGTCCAAACTAACACTATATTGGTACTTGTATTGTGTATGTGTGTGTGTGTGTGTCTAAAGCCTGATATATGTTATTCATCTGGGCCATAGAGTTCCACTGTTGTACAGAAAGTATTAACACATCAGTAAGGAGGGTCAGAGTCGCCTTTACATGCTGAGGAGGCTGGGATCTTTTGGTGTGTGCAGGCCACTGCTGAGGACTTTTTATGAGACTGTGGTGGCGTCTGTGGTCTCCTATGCAGTGGTCTGCTGGGGAGGGGGGTGTTCTGACTCGGGACAAGAAGAGGCTGGGTCAACAGAGTGGTCTGCTGGGGAGGGGGGTGTTCTGAGCGGGACAAGAAGAGGCTCATAAAGCAACAGACTGATTAAAAGAGCCAGTCTGTGGCTGTGGCTGCCCCCTGGACTCCATCGAGGTGATGGGGGAGAGGAGGGCTCTGGCCAAACTGTCCACCATCATTGTGACAACACCTCCCACCCTCTGCATTAGACTGTGGGGGCCTTAAGCAGCTCCTTCAGCAACAGACTCAGACACCCAAGGTGTAGGAAGGAGCGCTTCCGCAGGTCCTTCATCCCAAACACCATCAGACTGTTTAATGCTGCACTATAAACCTAAACCTTGTCATCAGTAACAACCACTTCCATACCACAGTAGGACTGATGTTTACTGATGTTCATCATTGCACTGATGAACGTCTATTATTTAATGTCTCTTTTACTTGTTTTGAGCTGCTGTAACAGTGGAATTTCCCCACTGTGGGATCAATAAAATCATAAGATCTTATCTTATCTTATCTTATCTTATCAGTAAGCCGCACTATAATATTTCATGTGTGCATAAACAGAGTGATGAGACTTGAAAGTGAATGTGCAGCTGAATGATTATGATGCGTCTCTTCCTGTCCCGCAGTCATTAAGTCCAGACTGAAGCTGGGTCTGGTCTCTGTACACTGTCACCACACAGGAAATGAGGATCACAGCAAAGTGAGTTACACACAAACTCGCCTTGTTTCAGTTTAGATTGGAGTTAGGAGTATTTAAGAGGTGTCGGTGTACACTGACAGGTAGTGAAATGAAAAGGATGAAGGTCTGAAGGACGATATGAAACCTGTTTAGGTTCCCCCATAAAATCAGCAGGATTGAGCTATTTCAATTTATTCATTACATTTATGTTTCAAGATTCAACAATTTATTGCACAACAATTAACATCAGGCAATCACTGTCAATGAAATTCTTATAATGTGTCAAAGGTAACACACATTTTTCAAAGAGCAGGTCCCCATTTTGTTCATCTTGTGCATGTACACAATGGTACCATGCATGCACTTAAAATAAAACAAGCTATACACATACATCACCTCGGACTGTGAGAAATTATAATGGGCATTTCTCATGGTTACATTATACTCCAAATAAGGCATGGTATATTTAAAGGTATATTAAGGCATCTTTTGTAGACTAAACAATTAATTGATTAAGCAAAAATATAACTGGCAAAATAATCAGTGTTGAAAATAATAAATACATTGTACTTTAGGAAAATCATACTCAATATACTTTTAAACCAGAGACATGAGATGGATGTCCATCTTCCCATCACACTGTCAGAGATGAAGAAAATAAGTATGTTTCTAAAACAGGGAAGGTTCACATCGTGGCTACTGAAGTCCAGTGACTTTTCTTAAGCATGTTGCACAACACTAAGAAACCTGACCTAACATAATACAGAGGAGACCTCCAGGAGCTGTACACAGTTTATACTCAGGTTGTCAAGTTAATTTATTTCAGAATTTTTCAAGGACCAGGACACCCTGTTTAACCCACATATAGAAACCCACATAACCCAATACACAAACTGGGATTTCTATAAATAAATACAAATGAGAGAGAGGCAGATTTTCTGAGAAGAGCACATTTGCATGCTGACCCACATTGAGTCAGTATAACAGTTTGGTTATTTTATCCCTCTCGGACACTATCTTTCAAACAGCAGAGTCGGTGTGCCCCTGCCCACACAATACAAAGCAGAGTCAGAAATGAGGTAACACATCTGACAAAGAGCAAAGTGTTGTCTCTCGACAAAAAGGTGATGTTTTTTAAGCCAAAAGACACCGAAGTGAATTCAGTCGATCTTAATCTTTGGTGAGCTAAAATCAGCAACCTGTCGGCCGATGTCATCTGGAGTAATCTGTTTAAAAGCCATCTGGCACATTTCACTGCACCAGGCTGTTCTCAAATAATCAAATCACATAGCAACACTTCCTCCATGTTATTCCGCCGCTGACTTCTCTCAGATGTGGAGGTTTCTGTGGCTCAGTCTCATATGTAGTAATCACACACTTTGTTTGTCTCATTGACCTTGTTGTTGTGTGTGGCTTCTATCTGTGAGTGCATCAGCCTTGTAATTGCTCGTGGGGAATGCAGAGAATGTTACAGATGAGAAGAGACCCTGCACAGAGACTTCAGTCTCATTATGTGTGTCAGAAGGCAAAAGAAACTGCTGAGGGCTAACGACTGCCTGCTGTACAGTGTTATAGTTGCAAGTCGCTGAACAGTTAGTGGGAGACAACTAGTCTTAACTAGGAAGTTTTAATACAGACTCTCACATTTCTCACAAAGAAAATAAACATTTGTGACTCATTTAGTAAGTGTTCTCATTATTTTAGTGTACAAAGCTCTGCGCTTTTACAAGACCAAGAATCTCAGTTACAAACTCTGTGGCTAAATGCTAATATGCTCACTACAACAATATTAACATGCTGATCTTCAGCGGATTTTATGGTTGACTACAGTGCAACTGAAGCCGGAACTTGCAGGTATTTGGAAATTTTGGAAATAAAGCATTTTAACCTGAAATGAAATTTTGACCTGATGACGACACTAATTGTTGTGCACTCTTGAAATCTTGGTGACATGGCTTTTCAGAAACAGTGTTTGTTAAACCATACTGTGTGAAGGGATATCAACTGAACAACATTATTACATCGACACCCTCCCTACTTCACACACACACAGGATGTCACACACTGGATGAACACTCCTTTATTTTCATCTCCACAACACACACATATTAACACACTATCACATATTTCTCCCCTGCCTATCACAACCACAGTGTCCATTTCCCTATCCATCTGTTGTGTGAGTGTATACAGAAGGCTGAAGGCAGAGAGCGCATGCACACACACACACACACACACACATATTATTATTGGTCATCATTGGTTTCACCCATTCCCACGCACTGAGACTACATGCAGATAGAGGAAGGGCAAGTCAACACTTGACTGCACAAACACAAGGCCGGTTTGTCTTATCATGCAGCAGTCAGTTCCATTACTGTATCCTCAGTGAGCGTCCTCTGGATTTGGAACATGATGAAACCTCTTGCTGTATGTAGATGGCAGCATGGATAGATGGTCCAACTGACTTTGATGATCATATGGAAATAAAATTGTCATAGTGTGTTTTTACTTATTTACAACAGGCAGAACCAGTGAAGATACATGATAAAGTCATGATGTGCTGTAAAATAATTCTTCCTTTGACTGACATCCTCTCTTTAAATTTGCATAGTGTACATGATCTTATTTCTCAGACTATTCATTTCACTTTCAAGTCAGCATCAGCTCAGCTGGTATCCTCAGACTGTGGCCTGTATTAACTCTGACACAGAACATTGCATCTTCAAGAGGCGTTGAATGGTGTGAAGGATATTAAAACATGTGATGATAAACAACGTCACAGAAAGGGCAAAGTTTCACCTGTTGGTTCAAATGGCCACATTTCTCTGCAGAGAAAAAGCGGAGGATCAGAATGTGAACCAGCTCTCCGGCCTTTTTGGAGGGTCTCAGTCCCACATGGTGACTCGGCTTGCATCTCTCCTCTGGCATGTTTGGTGGTGTGCTCCATCCCACATGGATACTTGACTTGGGTCGGCTGTCTTTCCCAGTAGGATGCAGGATGATTACGTCTTCACACACACCTGGGTGTGCTGGAGACACAGCGGCAGTATGCAGTTGGCCAGAGTTTGTGACAGTTTAGACTTTTCTGACCTTTTGTCATCTTTCTAAATAATTAATGGAGTTCACACACCACATAGCTAATGCTGCCATGTTTAAAAGTTTTTCCTCTTCAGTTGCTGAAAGACACCAAACACTTTTTATGTATAGACAGTTTTAACACTGGTCAAAAATGGCAATCAACCTCAGTACATGTCAGGGTTTCTTGGATCAGAGGACTGTGTTCTTTCTCTCCACTGAGAGGGATGAAAAGAGGCACACACACCCTGGATAACTCTGGGTATGTCTGCATCAGAATGGTATGAATGGTAAGCATGGTAAATCAAAATGTTCCTGTATCGTTCGGTTCATCCTGCATTGTAGAATCAGTACCTTTGTTCTTTGTTTCCTGAATGAGCTGTTGATGAAATCGAGAGATCATCCAGGGATACTGGCTGCCAGCCCACCCACTGAAACCCAGCTCACTGATCAGACACTGATCAGACTGGGCTGTGGGGGGACAAAGTCGAACCTGATTCTTAATATTCTGAATGTCTGAAACAGCACAGCCTCTGTGTGTCTTTTCAGTCTGAATGCAGGGCCTTAAAGAAACATTTTAGCAATGTATTAGATTTCCTATTATTTTACTGTCTACTTACTATTATTGGTGATTTGATCATCACATTTATGGCCTTGTGAGTGTCATCTTACTTCACAAATCTGGAAACACAAATCTGTCTTTTTCTGCTCCTTTTAAAGAATCTGGATACTTTTATGTGTAAATCCATAAAAAAACTCAAACATGATGCACTACCTTCCCTTATTAAGAACACCTTATTTAACGTAGCCGAGTTTTTTTTTATCATGACTCAATGGTAGTGTTTTGGCTTCATAATTGTACTGATTGAGATTTGTCTAGCATTGATCCAATGACTGCAGCACAAAGGCTTTTCAAAGCTCTCTGACTAATCAATGTCACTCCAGCAGGCTTCTGTCCAGTACAAATCAATCTGAGCGCTAAACCTCACCACAGCTCCTCGCCCAGCACTCCCATCAAATAATAACTGCATCCCTGAATAGCTGCTCAGACACAAGAAGCTGCCCCACCGTAATGTCTGCTCTGTGTGGTGCACACACGTTAGACTGGTTTGATATGTGATAACAATAACAGAAAGCGCAAATGTTCAGTTCCATGGTATCATGAACGTACAGTCAGGTGCAAAATGAAAGGAAAAACCTGATTAAATGAGGAATGAGGAAAAGATTGAAGTGACTCTGAATGAGGGTTAATTGTTTGGGCTCTGATGGCAGGAGATTCAACTGGCTTGTGTTTCAACAGGAACAGTGACAAAGTGACATCTGCATTCAAATCTGTGTGAAAGACTTCAGTAAACAGGGTCGGAAACTGGGGTCAACAGCGCACATGAGTGTGATGCTGGTGCATTAGTGGGATATGTAAAGAAAAGCAGAAGAGCAACTCGTCCTCTGACCGAGAATGTGAATGCAAGACATGATCAGACTGTGTCAGCAAGACCAGTCCGTCCACAGTCACATAGAGGGGTATATTATAGCAGGGTTGTAGTGCATAAAGGCCTCATTACAAAGATAAATGCACCTTTGAGAGTTCAGTGGTGAAAAGAAAAAAACAGATGCTGGTCTACACAGATGTGGCAGAAAGTAACCTGGTAACCTTGTGTCCACTTGTCGAGGTGGACCAACATCTACTGAGATAGGTTATGTTGGTTTTCCTTTCATTTATCACCTGTATATGTGTTACGACTGGAGCACACACAAGGATACAGACTCAAATGCACAACGTGAAGGAAAAACAGATTAAAAAAAGGTGCAAGTTATTGTTGTACAATACAACAAAGTCAAGGCACCAAGAAGAGACAAAAAACAAAGATACTTACTAACTGATACTACCTGACTACACTCACGATGCCTGGCAAGCACAGACAATATATACACCAGGTGATGGAGCACAGGAGGAAACAATGAAGGTGGGGAAGACAATCACAGGAGCAGAAAAACACACAAGGGTCAAGGGAGAAGTTAAACGCCACAATAAAACAGGAAATAATAAAACAACACAAGAACTAACATCAACAAAGTTGATGAGACACAACTATACGCATGGTATATCACATTATACCAACATTTTACAGTAAGATATAATTAAGGACAACAGTACATTTCCACATTGTGATGTGCTAATCAGTGTAGTCATGTACTGACACACAGTTTATTGTTTCTGCTGTAAAACATCATAACATGTCAGTACTGTGTCTAGAGAGGTATGTAGTTGGTGATGCGCCACCTCCTTAAATTTCCCTGAGGGAGTCATCCCAAAGGGATCAATAAAGTCTAGTCTAAGTCTAAGTCCACCTCCTGCAGCTCCTTCAGTGCAAGAGGTGTCGTTCCACATCCTTACAATGACTCTGTTGTGACTGCCCTGAACAGATGAGAAGGAGCTGTAGTTGTTCAGGAATTATCAACAGGCCGGAGTGTTATGATGGAGCATAATGTTATTTATTTTTTCTTATTAACAATGTGCTGGTATTTCGGTGCTTTAACTGTTACAGTAACGCTAATGGCCATTGAACCACTGTTTGATGTTCACATTTTTTAGAATTACTGACAGAAATGTGATTATGTTGTTATATGTAACAAAACTGAGATGCTGACCTGAGAAGTGTTACACCCTTTCTGTAGTACAGGCGTGGTGCCAAACCTGGCAACCTCACTAGGCACCTGACTAAAAAATATTCAAACACGTAACTCCTCCTCTTGGAAAGAAAGCAAAGAAATATATTTCTCATATCTTTAAATATAAGTATTGTTCATTAAAACTAAGTGTAATTTAATAGGAATTGTGCATTTATCAAGAGAAATGTGCATTGATGATTATTTTGTTGGATTATTCCTGTGACAAGTGCTAATCTGTAACCTCATTGTAGGACAATCTGAATGCAAATGTACAGCTTGCTGCTCATGCTAACTAATTTGCTCATGTGTCCCAGTTGTTGAATTTGACGTTATCTCCCCAGATAATTCACCAGTGATTTTGTTGCTGCTAAAAAACTAAATGCCCAAGACAAAATGCACAATGTCATATGTATGTGTATTTTTCTATAAAGTATATATGTATGTAAGTTCTCTGTATATATTGTATTGTATATCATTTATTTTATTATATTCTATCTTAAATATTTTTATATTTTCTGCAAACTACCATTTCATTATGAAACTCACTGCACTGTATATTGACAATTAAATGAACCTTGAAAGTTGTGGTACAGCCATATTTATCATCATCATTTTTTACTCATTTTAGCATCATAACAACACAAACAAAACTATTCTGGATGAAGGGGTTTGGTCATAGCTATCAGATTAAATAAAATTAGTTAAAATGCTGCAGATTGATGAAGACTAGAATCTTCTTTTGGAGAGAGGCTGCTCTGGTATTTTCGCTCTATGTATTTGGCATGAGTGTGAGCTCCAGATTGTGGCACAGCTTGGTGGGCCCGGATGGGAGGGTGAGGTGAGAGCAGCGTAGGAGGCTGCACATACATGGAACAGAGGCGCAAACACTCAGCAACACACTGAGAGAACACGATACAAGTATGATTCGATGATGTCTCTGGAGAAAGTAGAGCGTAGTAACAGGATACATCGAATAACAAATACAGGAAATCAGTGCTTTATACAGTAACCTGGGGTTGGACTGATATGTCCACTTCCTGATTTATATCAGGGCAATAAATGTTCGAGCAGGTGCTAATCGTTCAATAAAAATGTCTTTAAATAGTCTTCAGTGGAGAGTTATAGTACCAATACTGTCTAAATGGTGTTCCACAGGCTTTTCCTGCTTCACCACAATAAAAGCACCAAGCAGCTTACATTACACCATCAGATGTACAACAATTTGATTTAATGGATCCACGCAGAGAATCACGAAAGAGATACAACTAACCAATGTGTGTTTCTGTGTCCACATCTACAGTGCACTGTTTTTTTTAAGTTTTTTTAGATAAGGCTGGTGTTTAATATTGTTCTCATTGTCAATAAAGCTGTAAAACACCAAAATCAACAATGTATTAGTCTATGGAAAATTTCATTTTTATTTCATCAGAATACAAAAACATCGGTTAAATACAAGCTCTCTTGAATAATTTGAAGCACTCCCTCTGTTTCAAATGTTAACAAATTAGAATTGTATCATTTTACATAATAAAAGGCTCTCATTTGTCAATCATGCATTTTCAGAATGAATACCTTGATGTGAGAGCAGACACTGGCATTTGGGACATTTTTGCATAACAAGTGTACTCAAACTATTCTGACAGCATGTCACATATTTTAAATAAAGAGCGAGTTGTGTTCAGGGGATTCAAGTCATTTCATACGTTGCATAAAGTATCAATGGACTCACAATAATGTAGGATTTGAGCCAGGCATTGCATAGGCTTCTCTAAATGGACACACACATAATAGAAGACAGAGTAG
This sequence comes from Scortum barcoo, assembly GCA_023238725.1. Lineage (NCBI taxonomy): Eukaryota > Metazoa > Chordata > Actinopteri > Centrarchiformes > Terapontidae > Scortum > Scortum barcoo. The sequence continues at coordinate 23,925,338 of CM041539.1, forward strand.
AGCAGTACAATAAGCATGGAGCCTACATATTGATTAAATGCAGCACTACACACGACAGGCCTACCTTTATATCTATCTTATACAGCTGTTATACAGTATGTCGGCTGTGAGTGCAAGCTAAACAGTGAATAAATACATGTGGTTATGGCACTGAGTACGACTGATTAACGCGATGGTATACATAAAGCTTTAAGGCCACGATGCCTGCACGTCTTCAATAATATGTGATGCTACATATACCATATTTACACATTATAAGTCATCATCTAAATAAGAACTAGGTTCTTACGCTGCGCATGACACTTTGCTTAGCAAAGAATCGGGGGAGGGAGGCTGAGAGCCAATCAGTACGAAGCAATTTGCTAAATATTAAGTATATTTTCAGCTACTTGCAAGTTTAAGAAGAAATAATCTGTTCTAAACATTGGGGGAAATTATGTTTGAGGAAACCGATAGGAAACTATGTAACTATGTAAAACAACAATAATGCTTCGGAGTGTCAGGGGTTCAACTCAGCTACTGAGAGGGTGCTCACCTGATGACCCTGTAGACTGTCTGCATATGTACACTCAGATACATTTCTTATATTGCCTTTTAGTAAGACTAATAGAACCAGATATACAGTAATGGTGGTTGATGACTGAGTGAGCCGTGGCATTAAGATAAATGTGCCTATCTAGGCAGTGGGGTCAGCTAACGTAGTTTAACATAACCAGAGTGTAGATGTAAGGCTGGGTCAAGCTCCAGCCAGCCAGAGAGTATCTGTTCTTTACATGGGTGAGAGCATGAATTAACAGCAGCTTAAAGCTGGTGTCACCTGTCAGAGGGCTCTGTAGATTTATGATAGCCTGATACCCGCTGCAGGGCCTGGTAACAGCTCAAAACATCAGTTAACATGAATACTTAGCTTCAGAGGAATAGTCAAACAACTTTTGGCACATTTTCCTGTGTACTAATAACAAATGTGTATTGATCTGTCCAAATTCAATTTTCACATGCTTGAAGCACAAGTGAATGTGCCTAGTACTCTAGAGAGTGGTGGTATTGAAATGCACTGTCCCTCCGACCTTTTGCACGCTCTGCTGCCTCTGTGTCTCAGTAATTGTGCTCTTGGCTATTGATCTCTTTGTTGGTGTAAAATGAATAAAACCAGTGAGCCCTGCTGAACAAACAATTCTGACACATCAGTGTCAGGGAGAGAGAAGGCATCATGGATAACATACCATAGATCATAAAACAGTTACTAAAAGGTGAAAGACATGTTTGCTTATTTTGTAAAATGCAACTGTCTTACAGCCAGGTTACCATGACAACAAATCTGGAGTCACCCATTAGCTGGCTCACTGAGGCAGCAGAGACACAGTGAACAAAGTGAACAGTTCTACAAATGTGTTTGCCCTCATTTGATCAAAATCAACTTTTTTTAAACAGAGATAGCTCTGTAGAGTCTCAAAAAATGTTGCAGTTGAAACTAAAGGAGCCAGCAAAAATAAAAGCAATTTTTCTCTGATAATGTGAACAGCCTAAAACAAAAGTTGTCTTCATGTGCAGATAAAACAGCGCCCTCTTCCAGTTTGGACTGTTACAAAATTTTTTTAAATTCTCTGATGGTAATTAAAAGTCCAGTGTCTTCTTCTGCTGCCAGTGATCTCAGTACTGATGTTTTCATTTGTTCCAGGGAGTCGTATTTTTATGTCTAAGCTACCATGGAGATGATTTATGTGGAAATATAACATCTTTAAAATTGTCACATGTCCTCGCCTGTGCTCAAACAAAAGTTTTGACTTTGAATTAGAAACATGATCAAGGAGCAGCAGACAAAGACTAAGAAGACATAATGCATTAACTGGATTTGGTCACAGTTGCCACAGCAACATGATAAGTCGATAATACACCCAAACCCAAACCAAAAATGGAAAATAACTGTAAGGGTGTGTGGAGGTGTGTGGGTGTATTTTAGTTGGTGTGTGTGGAGTGAAAAGAGTGAGAATGCAGGATAAAAAAAAAAAACAATCGTTATTTTGGGTTTGTACAAAAAAGGTGATTGCCTTTTTTGCACACTGTGCTCCAAAAAATGTCAGGGGCCACGGCTATCTAATTGTTTTCACTGGTGTTTTAGGCTGACAGATCACCATGTTTGAGCCCAGAGAACACCTCCAGAAAAGAAAAGAACCTGAACGGCTCTCACGAGATGGTTGCACAGTCATTAAGCCTTCTGACACATGAAAAGACCTAAAGTATGAAAACCATGGACACCTCCTTATTCTTGCGCCAATAGTAACATATTAGCTGTCATGAGATCAGGGCAAACAGGATAAAAACAAGGGTTTAAAAAGGTTGAGCATGCATGTATGGACAAAACAGGACTTTGAGACTGTAACATTCAACATTCTACAGACAGCATCAACCTAAACAGGAGGATTTTTGGTTCTTCAAAGTACATTCAGCAAACATTAAACAAAGATTGAAACCATACATGTCCATTGTCAATTGTAACAAGGACAGTGGATGTTCTTTTCATGAGGCAATGAGTCAAAGATACACACACACACACACACACTCAATAAATGTCATCAACTGTCATCAGTCACCATCATAATAGTAGAGATCCCATTCTATCAATCAGCCACAACTGTGTGTCTGCACTGTGAGCAACACGATCAATCACTGTTCAACACATCTGACATGAAACAGTGTCTGCAATTTTGTTACTTTTGCTAGAAATGTGCTGCCTTTCTAAAGCCTGATGCCACAGCTATGTTAAAATCAAACAAAAATAAAATATATATGATATAATAAAAAGCTGGACTTCGTACTTCTATAGTGCTACGTATCATTAGCACTGGGACATGGAGGGTGTAGTTCATACCATTTGTTGTTGCTAAAAAGATATGAGTGCAGAGCTCGACAGAAATGCAGTGTTGGCTTCAGAATCATGTCTGCTGTTGTTGCTGCAGTCTTTAGTTTGGATCTTCTTGTACATGTTGTACATTTGTATCAATTGAACATTTGACTTTGGTTTAGCATCTCTCACTCCATGAACAGTATGATATTAACATAAATCCTATCAGGCAAGAACGAATTCCAGTCTATAGCAGTACTTGTATAGATTTGTAAGCAGGACTTTCAGCCCTTCCACCATGCAGTAGTAAACAGGTTTATTTGACAATTTATATGTGTGATTTTTATGTTTTGTCTTCACAAATGGAATTTAGGTCTGATTATGCTGTGCAGAGTTGTAAAGAGCTGCCACACCAAATAATTATATAATAAATATTAAACTTTTCTTGTTATAACATATTATGTTGAGACAGTTGAATGTTTTTATGTGTCACGGCAAAGCCAGTGTGCCCTGCCTCTCATCAATATGAGCAGGTATAGGCTGCAGCCCTCCAGAGACCCAGTGCAGGACCTTCACATACACAGTAGCTGGTGGATGGACAAATGAATCTCGTCTTAAACATGAAATAAAATATACTTACTTAAATATGTTAAGTAGTCACTGTCAACTTTTGACAGCAGTGTCTTGTCTGATGAGATAAGTTTATGTATCATTATAACTATTTTTGTTTTAACAATATTTGTTGGTTTTCAGTAATAATGAGAACGTTTTGATTGTATGTGTATGTCTGTGTGTTTCGATAGTTTCGTAAAACAGAATAATTAGGTAATTGAAAACTGAAAACTATTTTGTCATTCTAACAAGACTGCTGTAAAGTTACTGAGTTACTGATAATGGCATTTTGCTCTATTGGTAGAGAATATTAAAGGGTATCTATTTATCTATTTGATAAGGAAGGCATGGCAGTGAGACATGACAAAAACTTTGGTTTACAGACGTGAAGTATTTGTGGTCTGTTACAGTCACACATGATCAAAGGGCAAGAAAATGTGGAATCTGAAGTAGTCAAGTCAACATTTCCGACATAAGCCATGGTCTAATACATCGCCAGAAGTTTCTGTAGAGAGTGAGATCAGATATTACTCTAGTTCCTTCCAGAGGAGGTCTCCTATGTCGGTGGTGGACCGTCGTAACGGAGCATGATGTTGAATGATCGAGCGAAGTTGTTGGAGAGGGAGCAGCTGTTGCCTTCGTCCATGAGGGGCAGCAGGAAGGCCAGGAGCAGCAGAGCCAGGAGGAGGAGCCACAGAGGAAGAGCCAGCCGACACACCCGCTGCAACAGGCCAGGCTTCTGCAACCACAGCAGCAACACAGGGTTAGTGGAAAACACACATAACACACGTAACACTGACACCCAGTACTGGCTGGCCTTTTGGATTGCAGCATAAAAAAATGACTTTGATCCTCTTTCTATGCATCATCCAAATGAAAGTGCAAAGATGACAGCCCACTGAAACTACAATTTCATGCCTCTCCTAATGATTTTAAGACAGTGCACAGTCTTTGATGCTTTAAAGACTGCACATCAAGGTGCTCTTCTATTGTTTTTTTTCTGCTGCAAATTCTTCAGAATTTTTAGAATGTTCTTGTATGTTAATATCTGTAAAATTCAAGATGCGTGAAAACAGTGATAATTTTGTGATTAGGAAAATTTAGAAGGGAAAAGAAGGAAAAATATTGAAAATTAGACTTTTTTTGTCACACTAACTGATCCACATTGAGAAAGCCGGGTAAGTAAGGGACATGTGAATCAGAAGATGAAAGCAGATGCAGCTCACCCACACAGTCAGACACATCATATACTACAGCAAACTGACTAAGGCTCATCATTCTCTCAGACTTGTTATTCTGTGAATCATGTTTACTGCCTACATTTATCTTTCACCCTTTGAACACTACCTCAACCAGCCTTAATGAAAATCACTTCATGTAAAACAAAACAGTTGCCTGTGAAGGTAAAATTCACTGAGGTCTAGCACTGAACACTGAGACATTAGCCACCAGGGAAACCTATCATGTGTTATGGTGTGGGACTAACTAACTGGTCAATCTAAATTGTCTGTAGATGTAAATCAGAGTGTGAGTGGTTGTCTGCCTCTACATGTGTGTGTATGTGCCCTGTGATTGACTGGCAATCAGTCCAAAGTTTTCACCTGCGCCTAGCCCTGTGATTGGCTCCAGCACGACCCTCTAAAGATAAGTGGTATATATAATGTAAGGATGGATGAAGAGCTGCTATGATGCTTCATACTGTAACACCCTATGATGATTGGTAATTCCCTCAAAAAACACATACTTTGTACTGTATGATGGTTTGATGTCTACTTGGATTGCAAGTAGCACTAAGTACTTCCCTCACATATCAGAGTGTTCTTTTAAATGATCTCCTCAATGTTCCTCAGCTCAAAAACTGGACAATTTGCTACTATATGTCATAGCCATCAGTGCTATTTATTTTAGCTTAGTTTCTGAGAACCCTTTACCTAAGCCATTGTTGCTACAGGGTGGACGGTAGAGAGGAGGACCATTCTTACTCTTAAGATTTTGGATCAGTCTATATCAATCAATATATATGAAATTTAGGCAGACTTGGACAATAGTTTGGCTGAGGTGAGGCAGCCAAATTTGTAATATATGTTTACAACTGACAGTTTGGGGAATAAATAAATATTTGAAATATGACCGACTGACCTGAGGGTTAGTTTGAAGCCTGTCTGATTTACTGACTGATTCTGTTTCCTGCCTCTATTCACCTATTTTCAGTGATGTCGAGAGATGCCAGAACACAATTACTTTGTTAAGCACAATGAAATCATAACTGATGGCCATTTTTCAAATGTAAGTAGTAAACAACTACGTAGAATGCAAGTTCCCTAACCCTATATAGAAAATCAATTGGATACTGACTATACAGCAAATAACAATCACACTGAATTTTTGTCTACTTTTATGTTTGGAACAATTTTCCTGATAAAACTGCTCCAAAAGGGTTTATGTAGTTTTGTTCTATAGTTGTTGGTAGTAGAAGTAGTTTGTCATTTCTTTTCTTTGAAAGTCTAAAAGCCATATTTGCATGTTTCTTCAATATAATCCTAAAAAAGTCTAAAATTCAGCTTAATGAATCTTGTAGACAACCTGTTCCTCTGTCAAACAGGCTTCAGTGATTATATTAATCGCTTTGTGGAATCGCTAGATGTTGGTGTCATTTATTTATTACCACCCTTTCTATTTGTAGCCATTTTAATGAGGACCGTGCCTCACAGCAGACAGAGTCTGTCTGCTCTGTTGTGGACCAAGGGTGTAAGAAACAGAGAGAGGTACATGCAGGGTGTGTTGGATTGTTTGTGTAAGGGTAAATGACTGATGGAGGAGGAAGTGAAACTAGCTAATCATATCTCCACATGACAAACACTCACTGGGCAAAGGTATGTGTGTGTTTCTTAAAATCAGCACACAACTCCTCAACTTACTGACTGAACTCAAGATAGAGAAATATGTAACTATAATTTAGCTGTCAATAACAGTACACTAGGTTTTTACATCAATGAAACTCACAGTAAAAGTCTTCTAGGATATCTCCTTTGAGGTGCTAAATGACTTTCCATGTGTATTTTTTACATCATGCATTTAGCTAATTTGGTAAGAAAATGCAACTAAGCAAACATGCTAACAAGCTCTCAGTGACTATCCTAACACTCTGCATCATGTTTACTTGAGGTATGTAACATTTTATTTTTGCTCTCCTTTGCGATGACAGGAATGACAGTTTCTCTCCATGAAGGTGGAGCTGACATTGTCTCAAGTGTCCAATTCAAGGAAGTTAAGAGTACTGGTATGGAATTCCTCTAAAAATCTTACACCACTCAGGTGGATCACTGCTCCAGTACAGCTTCAGAGAGCTGCTGACATGACTGTGGACTCAGCTTTGTGCGTGATCTTGTGAATGGGAATGTTTTTTTTTAACCATTAATGTATTTGTTTAAGTAAAGACTAATCTTCAGAGTATTAATAAGTCATAAGTGCTGAGTAGTATTCTATCCAAAAATGAGAATACACACAAAATATGTGTTAAGAAAGGATAAGTAAACATTAGCAGAAAAAAGTATACCCAGCTGATAAAGTTGCCTATTTCTGTGACATACTTATTGGAGGGTTTGATCTCTGAGAGACATGGAGGCCAACAGGAGAAAAGCACACAGGATGTATAGAGTCCTGCAAACTATGCTTTAAAGCAAGTCCTTCACACAGTCCAAAATGAATAACCATAATGACCTGATTTAAAAGAGTCAAAGGACTGATTAGCATTTTTTTGAGTTTTCCAGCACAACAATTGACAATTAGTCATGAGTAGCTGCTAGATGGTGGGTGTTTTTGCTTTATAGCACTAGAAATGAAAAAAAAAAAACATGGCATGACTCAACAGCCAGCTAGTCAACAAAACAATCAACCCCCTCTCTTCCAAATAAAGGCGAATAAAAGCAAGCGGGAGCAGAACCCTCAGCCTGTAAAGACCGTGTGAAAAGACTCAGGAATGTTTGGAGGGCTGTTTCAGATGGGGGGGTCAGGTCAGTCCTTGGTGGTCAGGTCAGGTGTTTGGCTCACTGCAGCCCATAGACCTCTGGAAAACTTCCACATGTCAAATAAATGCATGCTTGGTTCAGCGGTTTAAGACAGACCCAAACATTTTGAGGTTGAGCAGGTAAATCGTCCTCGCTAATCCTCCACTACACAAAAAACAATACATGGTCTGGTTCTAGTTCCTGTGGAATTAAAATAAGAATTGAAATCCAGCTATTATGGCACTGTAAGGAGCATCATCTACCGAACCTCCACTTCTTTACTTAAGTGTGTTTAATCTGTGAGTTGCAGTATAAGAAAAACGAAACAGTATAAAAGAAGCGATTAGCACAACAGGTTCACCGGAAAAATAAAATACCTCAGAGCAATGAGGATTTACACTTCAAAAAAACTAGTGGTGAAACAATTATTGGTTAATCAATTAGACAATTGACCGAAAATGACTTTAGATATAGTTTTTGTAATTTATCATATTCGCTGGTAAACGTGAGGATTTGTTGCTCCTCTCACTTTACTAATATTGTAACCAAGACACTTCCATGACAAGAGTCAGTAGACATGCAAGGATTTTACAACTGTGTATGAAAATATATGACTGAAATAGGAAGAGCTATATCATTAGAAGTCCATCCTGCCATTCACTAATGACTGCATGTCGCTTGATACTTGTAACTGGAGTACTACCTAAACAGGCTTTTAACGTAATGACAAAAAAGATCTGGTGTCCATGTTTAACTGATAACTAATGACATAAAAACCATGATTATGAGCTTATACAGAAATTAAAATACCCTCCACAGTTTCTAAACCTATTAACTAACTCTAAATCTGCTTATTAAACAGTTTAATTACACCAAATCAAGAACTCCTTGTTTGTGAGCAAACTGTGTGATAAATAATATGTAGCTATGAATGCAATGTTTTAATGTCAGGAAAGACTTGAAAATATTATATAGCAGGTGATTTATCATGAGGATCCTTTTCTCAGTATGAAGTAGTGTTACCTGTAGAGAAAAATGTAATACCAATTATTTTTATTTTATCCTATTTTTTTTTTCTTTTCTTTTCTTTTCTTTCCTTTTCTGTGTCCGATGTCTTCCTGTATGCCACTGGGCTCTGCGCTGAAACAAACTATTTTACATGGATTGACAGATACCTGTGAATCAAACCTTTCATTTCATTTTTTGCTCTTTTGTCATTACAATAGGAATCTAGCTAACTCTGAAGCATTACCTGTCTTACCCAGGAAAGCCCAGAATTCAGTTCACCTTTTGCTTTGTGAAACTGACGTGTGTGTGTGGAGCCTATGGAAATCCACATCTACTCAGACAAACTTGTGTGTCAATAGGCGAGAGGTATAAATAGTCTACCTTCAAATCAGATGTCAAAGTAAATACTGATGCTACCTGTATTGTGTGCTTTTCTCCATGCTGCATGAATCATAACCATCTGTTTTCATCTGAAGCTTAAATAAAGATAGTTCCCTTCAGTCTGTAACCTGTGTGAAGCTCTTCAAAAAAGGATCTCTTCTACATACCTTTTGCACCTTTGCTGTGATGGCTGGCTCTTCTTGCTTGGCTTGGACTCTCTGCAGAGACATGACATATTTGAATAAATGCTGGCTTTATTCAAAAGCTAAACAAGAGCTATAATTCATCTTACTAAATTCAAACCACATAGGATCTCTGACTGAGTACTGGCACATGCAGAACCACACTGTCATCTTTCACAGATTCTTTAAAATCATGAGTTTGTGAATACATTTGATGTCATTTGCTTCCACCACCTATGGAGAATAGTGCACAATTAGCATTCAATCTACTGAAGGTTATTCTATTGAGCAGCAGTTACTTTACAGATGCGTGACTGTGCCCTGAATGGTTTCACACTGCCACCTTGTGGTAGAAATACAACAGTTCGCTCAGAGGGGGGGGGCATGATAACGCATCACAGTGAAGAGATATCAGTTCATAGACAAACAGAAACCTCTATTATTACCCTTTTTTTGGGACAGATTATTTGGTTCATAAAGGCAAAAACAAAAAATCTATAGAACTTGAACATGTCACACAAAAAAAACCCTATCATTCAATTGAAATGACACACACTCAGCATGTCAGCATGGTGGTGGCTTAACTTGGAATATACTCTGAACAAAGAGTGAGACTTCCAGAGGGAGGCACTGATCCAAGCAGTCAAGCTGCTGTAGTGTAAACATACAGGTTTAGTGCTGGACTGCAAGAAAGTCACTGTAAATTTCTCACTTCACTTTTCACTCAACAATGATCAATGTTCAGTTCTCCTCTTACCTTAGCACTGGTCCTGGTCCTGGCCCTGACCTCTCCCACATCCTTCAGTTTAGACTTATAGAGCATCCAGTGGTAGCGAAGTTCCTCCAGACACATATCTTCTGCTGATCCCGAGGCAGCCTCACTGCCCTGACTCTCCTGGAGCAAAAGCTGGAACTGCTCCTGACCCCAGGCCACCTCTGCCCTCAGAGCCTGCACCAGGACACAGCAGATAGCAGATGTATACTGTTTTTTCCAGTTCAGGAATGAAAATCAACTTTTAGCCACAAGAGGGCACTGAAACAGTACTTTTCAATTAACAAATTAACAAAAAGAACACTGACAGATGGCACCAGGAAAAGTCTTTTTCCTCAAGCCTGAATAAACAAAACCAAGCTTCTGTATTTCATGTTTGTTTTCTCCTTTGGCTTTTCAAAATCCTCAAACAATCAGAGTGTATGAATGAACAGCATAGTTCAAACCAGTGTGCATATGACTGTGGGGAAAATCACATGCTTGTACTAATAAATAAAAACCAAACATGTTTTTTTCAGCTGGGTCAAAGAGAGGTACAGTTTACACATCGTTCATCCCTGAACCATCACAAATCCAGCTAACTCCTGAGTCTTTTGATTCTCCAAAGTGAGTCAATGTTTTGCCCACAGACACTGATTTTAATCATATTAAAATCTGTCAGTCTATCCACAGTTAGCTAACTTTCAGCCCCTTTTCACGGCAGGGATAACCCATAACCTGGAGCTTGTCATAACTTAAACTTCATTCATTGTGTTCCCACTGTATTTTACAAACTGGAACATTTTGGATAAATGGCACCAAAATCACAGCTTGACAGACTACATTGTTTTATCTGTGGTTTAGAAGAATAGTGGAGTAATGTTGCAGGACAGACAGCAATTGAATCTTTGAATTTTATTTCCTTCACAGGTTGGCAGTGTGTTTTCTGCCAAACAATGAGTGATATTCTTGACTTGGTCTCCTCTCCATAAATACTAATGAGGACATGGACATCTTGGTGTATCCACAAAGCATTGTTTTTTTTATTTATTTAATTTAACTAGTGATGTAGGTATATGTTATCTTCTCCATACAGATGCAGTAGTACAGTGGTGTTTTCTAGTGTTTTATTTGTTGCAGTAATTTCTGTTGTTATATCACAGCTGCTTGACTTATCACAGTTTACAGCACTGACTCCAACCCCATTAAGTATGAGGGATTTTCAATCACTTCCTGAGCAGCCCCAAAATTAAGTTTCAGGAATTTCTCCCCAAAACAGACGGCGAACCGTGGAGATAAAACAGAATACAAGACAATGTAAATGTATTATGGGAAGCTTTGTTAAATTCCTGCAGTACAGGTCAATTTATGCTGTTTTTGTTTATGTCAACACAGTAACAGTGGTTTGAAATTCAGGTTTATTAATAGCTCGCTTCTGTGCCAATTAAACGTTAGTTAATTTCAGGCTGTATGTACATATTCTAACATCACTAGTCAAATTTCTCTCAGGAAGCACACATACTGAGTATTACATGTGCAGCTTCTGGTAGGATTTAAGAGTGCATGGATTACACTGTTTTCTACTCTGTTTAATCTACTCATACATTTATACATAAGGTCTCTTATCACTGCCTGACACAAGGGTACACTTGTGCAAAAAACATGTGAGTTGAAGTGTCACACATTGACACAGTCAATGAAATCCTCATGGCAACACTGTAAGCTGCCACTAAGTCTCTGCGTTTTTTTCCAGTACCATGGGTGACCAACCTGAGCAGTATCTTCATGTTAGTAACATCACAATGCATGACCCTTTCTATCCATCTCAGTAAAGTACAAAATTCAATTTGTAGAGTCACAGTGAGTAATCCACAACAGGAAACAACTGCTGCTATAGGCAGCCTGTGGTGGCATTGTTAATCATGTTAGAATACATTTCAATGTGCACATAAGAAAATAAGTTATTTGGCAGCTTTTATGATATATACACTGTGGAATTCCCTGCAATAATCCTACTGATACACCTTTACCACTATTTATCAAGCATCACAGAACAAGAAATAGCTCCTAACTGGCCACTGGCTCTCAGTGTGATGCATTTTCCCTCTTACTTTAAGGAGCAATCTTCAAATCACTCATATTTGTGCTCATATTCAGGAGTCCAGATGCCATTTAGCCAGACAAGTTATGTGAGAGGAGTTTTAGAAGCCACTGATGTCAATAAGCCAATTAAAAGATTGTACTGACGAAACCAAATAATAAAGATCAAACTGTGACTAAATATTAGTGAATAAATAATATCATCTTGCATTTTAAAATTGGCATCATATGTTTGCATATAACACAGCATAAGTGATGCAGTTTTCTGCATTTCTAATTTTACCACTGTTTAATATTTCAAACAGTAACTGTGAAAAAACTACAACACATCATCATAATTTCTCCTTTGTGGCTCTGATTTCTGCAAAACAGCAACGTAACATTCTTGTCTTGTTTCTTGCTGAAAGGCAGTGTAGGAGGTTTCATAAATCAAAGTACTCTGAGATAGCACAATTCCTAGGAGGAATTCTGAAATGCTTGATAAAAACTGGCTATATTTCATTTATCTTTATTTTGATGACTGAGAGCAAATGGGGTCTGGAGATCTCTTTAAAGTGAAAAAGTCAGACATACACTTCCTGTATTCCCTTGGAATTTGTCTGGAAAAGCTCATAAGTGTGCACAAAAGGTTGATAATTGCATATCCCGCTGCTGCAGAGGATTTAAATAATTAAAGAAGGTAGTTAAATGCATACAGTGCATTGGAAAAATTGGCAAATTACAGATGTGACACACATATTGCCTCTCGTATATGAAAGCTATGTGGATTTAAATGACTAAAAATAAAAAGGCTTCATACCCTCTGCAAACACTTATACATGGATATAAATACTGGAAGAAAGTGATACATCCCTACAGTACCCTGGCAGGCCAGGCAGCTAAAGACCGACTTTGATAACAAAATGTTTACACAAGTAAATTACGTTATAGAATTCATTAAGTGACTACAGCAAACATGTCTAAAATTAAGTGTCATAATGGCTCAATTACTATTGTATAACCTCATTTGATTGTTTAAATGTCAACAGAAATTCACCTTGAGTGTGTCCTGTTGGATCTTGAGTTCTTTGGCGCTGAGCGTTGCTCCCTTGGTGCTGAGGATCCCTGAGAGGAGTTCATTTTCTTTGGACAGCCAGCCTTCAAACTCCCTCCACCTGGATGTGTACTTTCCTGTGCACCCCTGCAAAACCATCAAACATCTAATAAAGCTTCATCTGTAAGAAAGGTTGGTCACAGCAATCATCTGTCACCTTACAATCAGACCACATTGTCCTACTTCTGCCTACTTATAGCCAGCTGATTAAAATGGTGTGCACAGACTGGTACATGTGCAGGCTATAAATACAACCATTTCTAAACTTCTGAGGAAAACTTAAGACAGCAACTTTTATCAGCTTTTACTGAGGAGCAACAGAAAGCTTCCTACACTACAAATTAAAATTGTGCACTGGATAAGAGGGCTATGCAGGGGGTGATTAAAACCACCTAGAACATCATTGGTTCCATCTACAGAGCTACATTTATTCTGCACTCATCAAAACGTTTTTTTTCTAGTTTTGTTCCGTTTCTTTTTGTGTGAGTATTAAAAGGGGACAACAAATAAATTTCATTATGCATCCTTGTGTTGTACAAGACCATTAAATGAACCCTTGAACTTGTTGTGGGGTGAGGTTGTGAGATTCCAGGAATATTCAAGTTGGAAACTTTCCATAGGAATTAACAGGAATTTATGAGAATTAACAGCAAATAATGAGAATAAGGGTTACTTGCTTAGGTTACAGTGTCACAAACATTAAAATAAACCTGTACCATATCATTAGTAGTTATAATTGTAAACCTTTCCAACAGAAATTAAAATTAAACAATTCGGTTGAGCTGAACTTAAATGAAATGAGTTGACTCATTTAGCAATGTATTGAACTTTCATTGAACAAAAAACATTCCCTATGACTGTCCTCCAAATTGATTCTCTCCATGTCATATTGTCTCCATGGACTTTCTTGATGTCAGACTCTGATGTCTCACCTTCTCTATTCAAGCTTGTTGAGGATGGCTCTGTGTAAGGCTGAAAGAGCATCAAGTTTGCCCTCACCTGTTTTCTAACGTGTGCATTCAGCTTGTTATGTGCTTTGGTGAGTGTTCCTAGGGACCAGTTGTGCTTATGCATGCTGAGGGTTGTAGTTTAACTTAATTCCTATTTAGGAAGTTTGGGATTTGGGGTAAAGTATATTAGCAAATTATGGTTACATGTAATGGAATACATTAACAAGGCCAAAACAGGTAAAAAAAACTGGTACTGCTTTTATGTGTATTTTCTGCATTGTATTGGCTATGTAGAAAGGTTCGTTTCACTCTTTATCCTCATGGTCAATTTCATATTTTTGACTGGATCTTGGATGTGGTACCTACTTAACAAATATTTTCAGCAGATAGATTCAGGATTAATTCGGCAGCCTGAATTACTCAAGGGTACTGTAGTATTAAATATCACAATAAGGAGGGAATATCACTGTATATTACTGTTGAATTAGCAAAGAGACGCTGAGTTATCGTTGAAAGTAAACTTTTAAAGACAAAAACACCTAAACGAGTTGTTTATCCCAGTTTTCTATTATACAGTCGGCAAAGGGGCAGGAAGTATGAACGCTTGTTTAGCAATGCAACAATACCATTGTGTGTTGCGTTGGTGTTGTTGATGGGTGCTTGGCCGGATCCCTTCTGAACAGCATGAATGCTCCCTGTCCTGTGCTCAGGCCTTCCCCTGCCTCCATGCTGCTTCCATCAGACTCCAGTCTTCCTCCGTCACCATAGCTGACCTTTGTGGTAAGTGATGTTCTGCCTCTGTCTCCAGTCCAGATGTTGCTGTTGCCCACTGTTGATTTATCTGGGCTTCCATCAGCAGTGGAGTCTTCCTTTTGGCCTGCTCTGCTGCCAATCCTCCAAACAGAGGTATCTACTTCATCCCCCTTAAAGGAGGGCCCACTGTCCTTTCCCCTCTGTGATGGCTGGAGATGTTTATTATGTTGTCCAGACAGAACAAGGTGACCTTCACTGTGGTCCTGGATCCACCCACCCTGCCTCATCATCGCCCCCTCTGTTGCCTCTCCCTCTAGGCTTCCTCCTCTTGCGGTCCCAGAGCTAGCCAAGGCTCCATACACCTCTGTTGGCTTGTCTTGTTGTTGGCCTCTGTTGCTGCTGGAGCCCTCTACCCTTACCGGACTGTCCTCCTCCTCCTGACTGAGCTCTGTTGTTAAAGCTGTGCTATCTATAGACAGGCCTCCCACTTCCCATAAGTCAGACTCTGTGGAGCTGTTCAGCAGCCTGGGAGAGAAAGAAAGAGAGATGTGAAGTGTTTTCATTACTCACCAGCTTATCATCTGCAAGTCTAATGCTGCACAACCAGGAGAACAAACTGGTGAACACAAAAAGGAACAACATTCAGTTCTCTTGCTTCCATCCAGGATTTTTCCTGGGCAGCAATAAACCTGAGGTCAGAGAAGCTCTTATTGTTTTTTATTTGTTTATATGCATGCATTTATATTCTGTACCACCTGCTCAGGTGAGTGCAAACAAGAACTCAGATTAACAGGTGAAACTGAAAAGTAGTTTTGTGACAGTCTCACCATACATTAAAAAAAGCAAACACTCATTGTCCTACCTGTGAAGATTGAGACTCATGTTGTACAGGGCCAACCAGGACTCTCGTAAGTGGTTTATGTCTCGGAGAATATGGACCAGTCCCTCCTCTGAAGTCTTCTCCAAGACCCCCTGACCCTGGACCTCGATCTGCTGAAGCTGAAGTTCCTTCTCTGGAAACTCTCCAAGTACTCTCTGTGGACAAGCACAATGGAATACTTTAAAATACAAGCAGGTCAGAGACAAGAGACACTCAGCCACTAGTCAGCCATCAATAAGTTAAGTTGAGTGACTGAACTTCATGCAATGAAACAGTGTGACACACTGCATCATTTTACACATGCTTTTTTTTTCAAAAATGACACCAGATCAATTGTTTTTAGAAGTCAATCATATACTGCATATTCTCAGTGGAGGAGGAGGGGCTCATTATGTAGATATTAAGGGCTCATTCTAAGCTGACAAAAACAATTCTCTGTTTCAGCTGACTATAGACAAAATGAAAAGAACAATTATGAATATTGTATTCCATTTCTGGCAGTAGATCCACCTAAATCCTTTACACGGCTCCTTTAATTCCATTATCCAAAAAAAAAAACATTGCTACTATTATTTTCTGTTCTTGTGCGGTTTGTTTAGTCTGTTTTCATCAGTGTAAAGCATCTTACAGTCCCTTGAAAGGCGCTGTGAATATGTAGCTTCTTCTTACCTTTTGAATTATTTTTAATTATGTGTGTTTATTTTCCCAATGGCAATAGGAGATAATGCTATCCCAATGAGGGATGTTGAGCTGAGTCCAGCAGTGTGTGTTCTGGTGAAACTGGCTTGTGACTGTAACTAAAACTGCATCAGTTGGGTTCAGGGAGTTAAATCAGAACCTTTAGGTCATATTCTGTCAGTACACTACACATTTAGGTTTAACACTGGCTTAGTTGTGATGCTTCAGACCATTGAATCAAGAATTTGAAACACCCGCAGCTTGATAAGACATAGTTTGCGTTCTTCTTTCAAACTTAAAAATATCATTTCCTGTCTGTGGTGAAGTGTACACATTCCTCTATAGAACTGGACAAACACACTGAACCAACAGTGTGATTTTTGCTTTAAATGGATTTCTCTCCTTTGGTGCACTCCAGCTGTCTGTTGCACTGATAAGATGGATATGAATTTTTTATTCATAAAAAGAAACTCAAGAACTCCTGAAAATTCTCTGCAAACTCCTACATGTTTGATATCCATTTTATGATTTAAAAGGCCGCAGCTTCTCTACAGTATTACAGTCACAGAGCTGAAGAATCTCAACCCACGGTGGTGGAACTTCTAAACTTAAACACAAATGTTCCCTAGGCACCTAATAAAAATTAAGTCAAATAGGCTGTAGAGAGACATAGGGATGTCACCTCTCTTTCATGATCGATTATGAAACATACCACTGGTTTTGCATATTTTGGAGGAGTCAGAGTGAACAAGGGATGCAGTGAGTAAACATGCATATGTTACAAGACATCAATATTTCAGCATTTTCTTGCATGTTCACAGTAAAGTTGACTCCTAGCTAAAATGTTTTGATTTATTTATATAAGCACTATGGACACTAGTCCCAGGATGATTGCTTTGCAAGCAAAATCATAATTACAGTGACCTGTGTGCTCATGTGTTTATGTGTTTTGGTGTGAAAAACCACTGACTTTTGAGGTTTATATTATAATATATAATAGTAAAATGTTATAAAAGTTAAAATATGGCTGCATGCTTTGGGAAATCGTAGACAGAAGTCATTTGGCTTCAACACAGAAAATCACTGGTATGGTCCTGCAGTGTAAAACTTAAAAATAGTATAAAGGTGTTAGGGTCCCTGTCTGTCTCCCCTATGTTTTGTTTTCTGTGTTTGCTTCTCTTCTCTCCCATTTGTGTGCATTTGTCTCCCTCTGTCTGTGTCTGTCTCTGTCGTGTCCGTCTGTTGCCGAGGGGACGAGGAGGTTACTTCAGGACACTCATCACCACACCTGACCTGATCACCGCACCTGAGAGTCATCCTGCAATCAACCACCCACTCTGTAACACTACTTGCACACTGGTTCATTCCGCCATTCTCCGCTAGATTGTTCAGTTACCCTGTTTGGTACTTTGTGGCCTGTTGTGATTCTTGTTCTGAGTTTTTGCCTGCGTCTAACCAGTTTTCTTGTCTTCCTGACTGGTTCCCCTCATCTTCCTCCTGGCTTTGTATCCCCTTCCTCAGTCCTGTCTACACCGCCTCAGCTCTGCTTGGTCATCGTCAGCTCCGTCACCTCCTCGCCACGTTCTGCCAAGTCTGCCTGCTCTGCCCCTGCTCTGCCAACTCACACGCCAACTTGCTGCCTCAACCATCAGCTAACCGCCAGAGCCACCTACGGTGGTAATCAGACCCCTGCTTCTGAGAATACCAACTGTATACAAACCTGCCTTAAACAATATTAAAAACTGTGCTTCTACAACTCTTGTGTGGTCCGAGTCTGCATCTTGGGGTCCTAGCTTAGCCCAGCCTTGCCTGCAATCGTAACAAAAGGCTTAATCTATGTTCTATTTCATCCTTTCATTCCTAATTTGGTTCTTCAAACTTAGTCAGGGATTGATTTCTTACTTAATCTTGAAGATATCTTGACTACTGGTGTTTTGAATTTAAAAAAAATAATAAAATAAATAAATAAATGGTCAGAACTGAAACCACAATGAGCACTCATTGGAGTGGCTGAGTGAGGATGGAGAGTTGGCTCTGCAAGATTATGTGTTGTTTGGCATTCAATATCCATGAATTTGGGGTTTGGTTCCAGGAGATGGTGGATGGACATCCACTGTAGAAAAATATCTTCATCTCAGATGAAAAAGAGCATCAGTAACACAATCATACAACCTCTCTGTTCTATTTACCAAACTGGACAAAGCTGTTAGTGTGTATAACATAGGTTCTCTTCCAATTCCAAAGTTTTAGTTAAATAGATAAAAACATCAATGCCCAGAGAAACTGATTATACTAAGTCCAGAGGTACAAGACACACACACCCCTACCTCAGCTTCGTGCTGACGGCCCTGTATGCTCCACTCTCCTGAGGGGCTATGGAAGGAATCCAGCTTCTGCTTCATGATCATCAGCCACTTCTCGATGTTCAGCATGCTGTCATGGAGGCTCTCATGGTCTGCAATGCTCTCCTCACTCTCATGCACCTTCACCTGAAAACAAAAGGAAAAGATCAACCAGTGGCACAGTGAAACAGATGCTGCACTGCCACTTGAACAGTCAAATGGAACTGTATTGATAACAGATGAATGTAATCAGTCACTTTTTAGAAGAATAAAACTGAAAATTTAAATGCATACATTTATAGTCTGACTAGGTCATTTTCTAGTCCACTTGGTGTCAAGTGTCGTATGAAGCCACCAACAGCTTACTAAAGAGTCATGCTGGCAGTATGCTCCAGATGAAATCATATTTGGCGAGTTCTCACAGGCAGTGGTTTGTGACAATAAAGTTCACAGACTGGCCAGACAAGTGAAATTTTCATACAGGCTTCAATACACTTCTGCAGCTGACCAAAACACAATTATGATCACATATTTTCAATGAGTGATCAAATAGTGATAAGATTGTGCTTATTCTAGTATCTTCCCAGTGTGATTCAAACATGTCTGTCTAGTATGGCTGCCATTAGATGAACAGATGTAGGGTTGCAGTCAGAATGCTGGTGTTTTTATTACATTTTTTAAATGTTTTTTTTAGGTTCAACAGCAATCCAAGAGCATGTTAAGGTCATTTTAGTTTAGAAAGTTGTTCAAGAAAGCCTTATTTTTTGCAGCAGCATGCAAAAAAACACAGAAAACACAAAACAAAACAAACAACAAAAACAAAAAAACATGTTGGATTTGTTTTATCAGCTGAGACAAGAATCCCCATCTATCTTATGCTCCATTTTGCCCTCACTCCCTTAAGCCCTCAAGACCACAAAATACTTGAATGTCCTTCATTTGGGACACTGACCAACCTCCAACCCAGAGGGAGCCATCCACCAGTTTCCAGCAGAAAACCAGTGTGTGCTGGAGGTCTGTCTGATGAGGCCAACAGAACCACATCATCTGCAAATAGCAAAGATGCAATTCTGAGGTCCCCAAACTGGATATTCTATTTCCCCAGCTGCGCCTTAAGATGTTGTTCATGAACATCGCAAACAGAGTCGGGGTTAAAGGTTTGTTCTGGCAAAAGCCAACACTCACAAAACACGCTTGCACACACATACTGGGACTCTGGGAATGGGCTCTCAGCAACAATGGTGAGAACTAAATGCTCAAAATCTGGCTACACTTCACTACAGTTGATGCTGACAATGCTCGCTGCCCCAAGTACAACAGACTCTGTAGGGTGGACATGAGTGACCTTTCAAAACATCTAGGGAAAGTGCATCACAGACAGGTGGAGAAAGTAGTTCATCTCCTGTTGCTCCATTCACCTCAGGTATGTTATGTATGCTTGCAGCCCAGAGCCCACACAGAGTTAAATGAATTATAACAAGTAACCATTTGCCAGCTAATTGTTTAATCATAAATACAGATGTGTCATAAATTCAATCTGAAATGCTCAGAGCATCAACTAAACTGTCATTCAGAAACTGACAGTTCCAGTTTCAGAGCACTCAGAGGATCCTCTCAATGAATATGAATGTTCGCTTAGAGATCTTGGAGAGTACTACAGCATATGTGAAAAAAGTAGTATGAGTAGTAGTCTTTTGTGTCTTCACAGGGAGCTGTATGAAGTCTGAAAATGTTCTCAAGTGATGTCACTTGAGTCAGTGTCAGCTGGGGTAGAAAACTACCAGTCTGAAAGCAAGAGAAAACTGTGGCTCTGGAGTTAGAAAGATACACAGTCAAAACCTTGCATGTGCATTACACACAATACAACACAACCTGTGACAATGTAGATGAATGTAGGGATTAACCTTTATCAGCAGTTTTGATTTGATTTTTTAAAACTACCCATCGTGAGTCTGTTAAGTTCTGAATCCAATGCTTAATTAGTAAGGTAGTCTTCAAGGAAGTGTTATAAAGTTAATAACTTAACTAATGCTGCTGATGACAGAGCAGAGACAGAGACAAGATTGAGCTAAAAGACAATATAAAGCTTAGAGAAGCTGAGAGGGACTGCAGATGTGGTGATACCTATGGATGGAGGCTTGATCAGACCTTAAGAATGAATTGTAGTCAGAAACAAATTCTTCAGAACGTACCCTGACAGACTTGTGCAAAAGTTTCCACTCAGTATAGAGTTTCTCAAACTGAGTCCTGTTGCTTGGACTGGACGAGACCAGAGTCTCCATTGCTGTGATGTGGGCTTCACAGTCCTCCAGGTCTTTCTGGATCACCTGAGGACAGACAATACACACACTGTGACAATGACCCATGGGGAATGACACAACACACAACTACTGTTCTGGTGTAAACAATCATTGAATTCATCAATAAATCAAACACAGCAGTTTTCATGCCGCTGGTAATGTATTGGACTGCGTAAACATCATTCCATCAGACATTACAATCTTTCTTTAATGTGATAACACCCACACTGCAAACCCACATCTCCTTAATCTGCTGGAGGCTACAATATGACACTGTAAACAGAGCATCTTGTGTTGGAACTGACATTTGGGCTAACTCTGTCTTAGCCCTACTCTGACCTAGGATTAAACCCACCCTGAACTGGTCTAACTGGTTTTTCTTGGCCAGGATGTCAGACTGGAGGCTGGAGGCTGTCACCAGTCGGTCCTGAAGAGCGGCCAGCTTGAAGCGAATTAACTCATAGGCATCACCAAAGTCCTTGGTTCTTGAGATTAAGCCCTGAGAGAGAGAAAAGTGTCATTAAATGTGTTGTTATACAGCCAGTCATGTCTGGACTGTATGTTAAAGCCTCTTTGTTTTCACATGAAATGAGGTCTGCACAAGAAGCTTCAGCCTCAACTATAGTGCTTTATCTCATCGTTAAAATCATTTACATCTACTGATCACTGACATAATGACCTCACACTGTGTAGTAAAACTAGTCAAAATCACACTAAGTTTAATTTTATTGTCAAAACTTCTGAGAAAAACACTTCTAATGCCCCCACAATTCTTACATCTACATACATCTAGTGCGGGGATCAGGATGATTTCAAGTATAATGTATATCAAAGTAGAGAACTCTTTTGAAGCTTTGTACCAATCAAAATGTGGTATAAAATATCAGATACAGTATATAAAGTTTTGAAAAAAAGACACTGGTCAACATGACATTTTTGATTAAAGATGAGTTATATGAGTTGTTTATTTTGTATTTTCAGAATATGGTGGATATGCAAAGACTGTACATAAAAGGACGTGCTGCATATTTATATACATATATACACACACACACAGACATATATATACACTGCTCAAAAAAAATAAAGGGAACACTTAAACAACACAATGTAACTCCAAGTCAATCACACTTCTGTGAAATCAAACTGTCCACTTAGGAGGAAGCAACACTGATTGACAATCAATTTCACATGCTGTTGTGCAAATGGAATAGACAACAGGTGGAAATTATAGGCAATTAGCAAGACACCCCCAATAAAGGAGTGGTTCTGCAGGTGGTGGTGACCACAGACCACTTCTCAGTTCCTGTGCTTTCTGGCTGATGTGATTTGTTTTGGTCACTTTTGAATGCTGGCGGTGCTTTCACTCTAGTGGTAGCATGAGACGGAGTCTACAACCCACACAAGTGGCTCAGGTAGTGCAGCTCATCCAGGATGGCACATCAATGCGAGCTGTGGCAAGAAGGTTTGCTGTGTCTGTCAGCGTAGTGTCCAGAGCATGGAGGCGCTACCAGGAGACAGGCCAGTACATCAGGAGACGTGGAACAGGAGGAGCACTGCCAGAGCCCTGCAAAATGACCTCCAGCAGGCCACAAATGTGCATGTGTCTGCTCAAACAGGTCAGAAACAGACTCCATGAGGGTGGTATGAGGGCCCGACGTCCACAGGTGGGGTTGTGGTTGTGCTTACAGCCCAACACCATGCAGGATGTTTGGCGGTTTGCCAGAGAACACCAAGAATTGGCAAATTCGCCACTGGCGCCCTGTGCTCTTCACAGATGAAAGCAGGTTCACACTGAGCACATGTGACAGACGTGACAGAGTCTGGAGACGCCATGGAGAATGTTCTGCTGCCTGCAACATCCTCCAGCATGACCGGTTTGGCAGTGGGTCAGTAATGGTGTGGGGTGGCATTTCTTTGGGGGGCCGCACAGCCCTCCATGTGCTCGCCAGAATTAGCCTGACTGCCATTAGGTACCGAGATGAGATCCTCAGCACCCCTTGTGAGACCATATGCTGGTGTGGTTGGCCCTGGGTTCCTCCTAATGCAAGACAATGCTAGACCTAGACCTCATGTGGCTGGAGTGTGTCAGCAGTTCCTGCAAGACAAAGGCATTGATGCTATGGACTGGCCCGCCCGTTCCCCAGACCTGAATCCAATTGAGCACATCTGGGACATCATGTCTCGCTCCATCCACCAACGCCACATTGCACCACAGACTGTCCAGGAGTTGGCGGATGCTTTAGTCCAGGTCTGGGAGGAGATCCCTCAGGAGACCATCCGCCACCTCATCAGGTCATGCCCAGGCGTTGTAGGGAGGTCATACAGGCACGTGGAGGCCACACACACTACTGAGCCTCATTTTGACTTGTTTTAAGGACATTACATCATAGTTGGATCAGCCTGTAGTGTGTTTTTCCACTTGTGACTCCAAATCCAGACCTCCAGGGGTTAATAAATTTGATTTCCATTGATAATTTTGTGTGTGATTTTGTTGTCAGCACACATTCAACTATGTAAAGAACAAAGTATTTAATAAGAATATTCATTCATTCAGATCTAGGATGTTATTTTAGTGGTTTTTAAAAAAAATATATATATATATATATATATATATATATATATATATATATATATATATATATATATATATATATATATATATATATATATATATATATATATATATATATATATATATATATATATATATATATATATATATATATATATATATATATATATATATATATATATATATATATATATATATATATATATATATATATATATATATAAATGTGTGTTTGTGTGGTTTTCTTTTTTTTCATTCCTACATTTTAAAAGTTGTTTACGTTCTACTCAAGGGATCCACAATTAAGAATTATTAGTTTATCAGCTGCCGCCTTCTTGTTTGAGAATTGTTCACAGTTTGGATATTCACATTCTAAATCTGAGTGCAGCTAAATGAATGACAGTAACATGTTGGTACCTGAAGCCTGCTCTTCCTCTGTAGCAGCTGAGTGTGCAGCAGCTCTCTGTTCCTGACAGCAGCACTCAGCTCATCCTGCAGGCCGTCAGACCTTTCAGGACCAAACACAGAGTCCAGCAGGTCCCCCTTCACCTGCAGAAGACTGAAACGCTCCTGCAGCTGGACACTGTCCTTCAGCAGACACTAGTATAAAGGACAGAAATGGAGAATGTTAAGTCTGTTGCCAATTCAGGCAACCTCACTTTGAATACTACACACTGCTGAGCAATATAAATATTACTCACATGTAATTTTCATTAGTGCAGTTCAACTCCAAAAACGATCTTCAGACAGAATTTCATATTTAGCTTAATATTGAATTTCAGGGCTATAATACAATGCTGTCACAGTGATGCAACTCTTACACAAGTTTTAACTTAGAAGTTTATTTCACTGTATACTTGAAAGGAGAGATCTAAATATTTCTGATGTTCTTTCTTAGCACAAGAGAAATGTGTATCTTGTTAATTAATAATTAAGTAATTAGTTATTTTACTGAACTGCCCCATTTTCTTCTTTTTCCTTTTTCTTGGTGACCCTTGGAGACCAGTTCCCAACAATGTATCCACTGATTATCCACATTGTTTTATGTGGTAATGTAACTTTAGAGTGAGACAGGGAGACTGGGAGAAATTCACATGCAAAAAATATTGTTAATGAGCTGGGTACTTGTCAGAGTTCCAACTGTGACTCTGATAAAAGTGAGAGCATGTTGAGGTTATCACTAACACTAGGCTGAAAACCAATTAAAACAACTTTGTGAAGGGGGAAATATATTCTAGCATTTTAGTAGTGACGCATTTTTAAAATTTCCTGACATTATTGACATAAGATTTACCATATTTATTCATATCAGTTAGCTTTCACTGTCTGGAGAATAGCTCACAGTTTTATAATGTATGGATATGACATAGAAACAAAGATGAGTGGCAGCCACTGGCATTCTCTATTCTCTGTAATTTAAAAAGTGGTGGAGCACAGCGGAGAGATATTTGACTTCCAATTAGGACCACAGCTTAAAGAAACTTAAAATCGATTACGTGGCACAGAAATTACTGAAGGTTTTCTGAGGTTTACATTTAGCAAATATATTGTTGAGGACCCAAGGTAGTGACATTATGCTTTGGCCTTCATTTCCTGAGCCATTAGTCTCAAAAACACATTCTGAGACTTCTGAATTCTGTAGATCTAAACAAATCTGATCATATAAGCGATGGTTATTTACATTAGACTAGACTGATTTTCGACCATTTTAAATGACTGATGATCTGTCTCCTACAAAGTTTGAGCAGTTGTCTCAAAATGTGTCACAGAACATCTCTGGACTAAGCTGGAAAAAGTTCCCTTTTTGGATTTTTGATATTCCAATAGAATATTACTATAGGTGTATTCTGTACTGTGTATTTCTTAGGATCCAAAGGAGTGCAGTGTTGAGCATAAAGTTGATCAGACGTGTGGTTCTCGACAAAGCTGTGAGCAGCTATACAGCCGGCCAAACAGGCATGTAATGCATAAGTGATGAAGAATTTAATTGTTTATAAAACCTTTTTGGCCATTTGGAGACAGAAGAAACAAGCTGTGAATGCAACATCATCACCTTTTAAGTTAAAATGGTAAACTTTAACACTTGCTTATTTACGCACCTGGCAGTTATTGACATGGATTACATGTAAATCCAATCTTCACCGTCTTTTAGCTTTGTTTTTGGTCTCCACCAACTTCTGAGGGAAATATGTGGCTATTTAGCCACTACATGCCACAGTATATTAACCAGTTAGTCCCTAACCATGTCTCTCTACTGTTTGCTGCTGAACATTGCTGAAAACAGTAGTCTACTGTGGTCGAAAACTATGCCATGAGAGCAAAACAAAACCAAAATTGCAGGCTGAACAGCTAAACAGTAAGGGGATATTCAATATAAAGCTTTATATATCCAAGGAGAGGTGTGAATGCATGTGTTAATTCTCTGTAGGAATAGTAACACATTTTCTACTACATGGTTATCATAAAAATATTCAATATATTGGTTACAGGGATAGTTTGGATTTCTTCAAGTTGTATGAGGTAGTCATCCTCCCTGTATTACCTAGAACTACTGTATTGTACTGTGCACTGTATTAAACAACAGATCAGTTGTTCATGGAAGAGACCACATATAAGAGAAAATAAAAATGAGAACTTATGATGATGATGAAATACCGCTTACTCTTGGAGACAGGAGAATACTTTTAAGAACCAGAATATACAGAAGAACGTTCAGAAGGATACTGAATGGGGCAAAACGAAAGAGCAGAGAAACTTGTAACTAATAATACAGTATACTGTTTAGCTTCTGTGCATGTTCTCTGGCTGGCTCTCCAAACTCTATACTGCTGTCTACTGTAGGAAATACACTGACTACAGTACCTTATACAACCCTACTTCAAAAAATCTAAACTGTCTCTTGATGAAAATTTGTGTGTTTTACCTCTATGTCCTGGACCAACATGGCAATGTGGGAGAAGTCTGTAACCTCAGCAGAAGCCTCAAGAACCTGAGAGACCATGTGGCTCCATTGTGCGTACACCAGCAGTGGGTCTTGGAGAATGTTTCTCAGTCCAGATTCAGACTCTGAACACAGCCTTGTTGCTCTGCATTTCACACTGCAACATGAGCACACAAGACATTTTCAAACAGAGACCGCTGTAAGCATGTATGTACAATATGAAGATCTAACAGACAGCAATAGGGTTGTACTGTGTGCACTTATGTGTATGTGTGTATTCAGGCAAACGTTCACTTCAACACACCTAGTTACTTGAGTTTAAATAAGATATTCTTTCCATCACATTTCTCTGAAAATAAACAACTGCATCACTAACTAAAAAAAATAAACTCTAAATATCTGAACTTTACCTTAATTTTCCCTACATTTACCACCACACACAGGATTCTTTCCAGGAAACTCAAATTATGAGGAAACTATTAGGAAATAATGTTACCACCATTTGTTACCATGGAGGGCAAATGGAGTCAGGGCACATAATTAGGGCATTAAAGTCAGAAACCTTTACAAATGGGAGGCTTAATGGTTTGTTGTACATTTTCTGTCTTCGCGTGACTTTGATTTAGGCTTTTTATCCAAACTACCATTTAAATACTCATAACCACCCAGCTAAAGGAACATGTGGCCAAAAACAGCTAACTCATGTCCAAAAGTGGAACAGTCCATTAAGCCCCAAAAATCTCTGAAAGTAGCACTAAAAGCAAAGTAGGATGACATGCCGCAGGGAAATTATTGTTGTTATTTTGAGTAGTTTATATTGTTAAAAGGCAAAGAGAGGCACATTTAATCATGACCTGATCCCAACAACCTCTGGGTGCCCTGTTGGAGCAGCTCACTACTAGTCCTTGATACCACTATGACATCAATATGTTTATAATATTATATCATGATGTTGTGTATGATATTACTGCTGTACGATATCATATTTCTACATTACACCGTATACTGTATTATATCTTACTTTCCATGGTAATATAATACTTTCCCACAGTATATTACACTATATTATCTTACCATGTTAATATTTGATACTACTTTATTACATGATATACTAAATAATAATTCTATGGTATTTCTATATTAACACAGACAATCACTAATTGTCATTTCTTAATCATGTGTTAGTCTGGTGTCCAATTCAGACTTGTTAATAGTCATATCATACCACTGACAGTTTTACCTAGCAATTGTGTTTTTAATTGCTCTTGTGTAGTTTCAATCAAAACAGATGAATATTACAACAGTGAAAGAGTTGGGCACTGCAGAAGTTCCTTCTTTCCCCTTGCATCCGCCTTTAATAATAGGTCACAGTACTGGCTTAACTTTTGAACAGCAGGAGTTGTTTTTGTTGCGGATACAGTTAGAGAAAGAGAAGGAATTTGTAGTGGAAAACTGCTGCAGGGTATC
This sequence comes from Scortum barcoo, assembly GCA_023238725.1. Lineage (NCBI taxonomy): Eukaryota > Metazoa > Chordata > Actinopteri > Centrarchiformes > Terapontidae > Scortum > Scortum barcoo. The sequence continues at coordinate 23,953,200 of CM041539.1, forward strand.
AAGATGGAGAAAATAATGCCATTGGAGAAGATGATGCAAGAAACTGAACAGACAAAGCTTGTGATGCAAAAACAAAATCTGACATTGATTAGAGAGGAGAAAGTGTGGCTGACGTTCTGTTCACTGATAATGCCTTTATACTGATAATCCCTTAGAAATAGGGAACTCAGCAAGGTCTGTCTGAAACTGACAAAATTGATAAGAAATGCAGACTACACCTTAAGCATTAATATGGCTAGGACTGTTTTTTTTTTCAACAATTTACATCCACAACAAATGCACTGACTTATAGGAAGAGTCAGAAGAGTGCATTCATAAATTTACTCCAGCTCCACATGAAGACTTGAAGCAAAGCAGTATCTGTGTCTGTCCTTCAGTTATTTTCACAATCATTCAAACGACTTCACTTGATGGGCGTACAGCTGTGGCACCAAGCTAGTGCAGTGTGGAGTGTGAAGTTGTTTGGATGAGAGGTTGTGGAGAAAGCTGCAGGCAGCACTACCAGGGGCTGAGCAATCATCTGGTCTGAACAGGCTCGAGTTGGACAGGCACAACACTAGTGTTTCCAAAGCTTCTGGATGGTAGGTTCAGTAACGTGTGGGGTATTATAGAGTATTTATTTTATGTATAATAATTAATCAAAATTAATGCATTATTTTCCAGAAAATTAGACATTATAGTCATTTAAGGAAGGTCAGGAAGGGTGATTAAATGAAAACTGAATGAAATGAATGACTGCTCTGAGGGAAAAACAAACATTTGATACAACAAGTTTTAATAAGACTTACTTGCAGGTATTAGGTGTCCTACATGTGATCCAAAAGGTTTTGACTTTCAGGGTTTTTATACAGTGGTGGGCATCATGTAACATACCTCTGATGTTCTTTAACAACAGCCAGGACATCATCCGAAAGGTGGCGTGAGTCCTCTGAGAATCTGAAGAGCTCCTTGAGTTGAGCCTTGAGAAGCTCCACTTGGGACTCCTCCCCTGCCAGAGTGTTCCTCACACCCTAAAAGATAAAAAAATAAGACCACAGACAAAGTGAGCTCAAGCCACAGCAGCAGCAAAAACACGACATTTTTACCACCAACACCAGAGTTTCGCTTTCATTGAGCCATTGTCTATACTGTTTAATGCCATGTACACGTCATATCATTCAGACCGTAAACACAAGCCAGTCTCTTAGCTGTAAGTCTGTGTAGGAGTGAAGGGAACTATCCAGGAACAATGTCAGCACAATGAAAGCTCCCAAGCGGAAATAACAGGAAGATTTTCTGTTCTTTCCAGTCTGTCAACACTACATGAATGCAGAATGATGCCAAATAGTTCTAGTTTCTTGTTCAGCTACAGAAAGACCAAAATGCAAGCTAAGAAGCTTTCATCTTTGCATGCTGTGCTTCCAGATCGGAAGCTACATAAGTACAGTTGGCCCTTTTCACGCTTTGCTGAATTTCAGTGCCACAATAATACTATGAAGTATTGAGTGCCATTTTTTAGACAGCACATACCCCTCCATAGAATTAATGTTAAATAAAACAAACCTATAATTGCCAAAAAAGGGGGGGAAATGATGCACAAGGTGTAACAATCAATGCGACTGGAAAATTTTCATGACTGAGAAAAAATGTCCCATGAGTATTTGTTACTATATCTGCATGGTTTGTTGGCTTCAGATTTAACAGACCTTTCTCACTTTGGACATTTTGATTAATCATTGCAAGAACAGCACAGGTGCAGCTAATAACAGCGATAATGGATCTGCCCCATTTAGATACCAAATCCCTGGAAGTGGCTCATGTAAATCGACTGCAACCATTACTAAAATCACAAAGCACAGCTGCAGATGATAAAAATGGAGTAAACAGTGTTATTATTAGTATTATTGTGAGTGGCTGATAATTGACACAACTAAATGAAACGTACACATAATTAGTTGCATCAGCTCCAGCTGTGATAACTCTATGATGACATATCTGTGAAAAGCAGAGCTGCACCAAATGTCATCAACAAATCTGTTACAACCAGATATGTAAACTTGTAATCATAATTTTATATGACTTTCTCACTGACTCAGAATGTCAGTAATTATTACCAATGGAAATGAATGCTCTGCAGCTGCCTTCAGAGAAATCTGGCAATACTTCAATCCAGTCCAAAGTTGTGTCAGCTCAGGGACTAATCAGTATCAGTGTTCACTGACTCAATAATATATTAGGTATCCAAAATTATCTGCACAGTACAATACCTCACTACCTTTTAAACGAGTGAAAAAGAGCTTAACTTCCTGTAGAAAAGTCTATCCGGAAATAGAAAAGCAAAAGCACAGTAATGCTGCAGCTCTTATTAGTGGCATTTTGCTGAGGAAATTTTAAGATGGCTTCTGTCCACAACTTGAAATGTGCTCTCATGACTGACCAAATACACACAACTTCACACCTGTATTTTCTTTAGGGTTAAGGCCATTAGTGGAGCATGTTCTATAATTGTTTGACATTTCTTTCCATTTCTTGTCAATGCTAATTCTGTAGTAAAATATTTAAGCTACAGAGCATATATGCAATGTAGATAAACTGAAGTTGTTTACAATCCATTCCACATGTTGCTCTAAAAGTGAAAACAGATTGTGTCACAGTGAGTGACAGCCCGTGTAGATTGCAGCAGATGGCAGACGAATGAGTCCACCGGCTCAGTTAGCATTCCAGTCACGCCCTACAGAAGCAGCTCCACAGGTACATAACTCTTCCACTGTAAGAGTACACTGTCTGTGTACAGCCTCCTGCCGAATCTTTACCTGTCACATGCTGCAAACATGTTAAAACATATAAAAGCCATACTCTATAAAGGCAAAGCCTGTCACATTTATTCCCACTCTTCTACTACACGATGGGAAGGGACTTCTCGTGGTGACTGGTCAGAAAGAGAAGAACCTGGTATATGTCAGTGTGGGGCACCCGGATAACAAGAAAAATCTTATTGATCTTCCTGAGAACAAAAGGGTTATAATAGTTTTTTTGTGTTCTTTGTTTCATCTATGCTCTTCTCTCTTGTTTCAGTTGGCAGGGCTCAGTCTGAGTTTGGCAACATTTGAATTAAATTCTGATGACAGCTGAAACGTTTTTTGCCCATGTTGCCATCACTGTCAATCAAATCTGATCAAACCACACATTCAGCATTCTAATGAAGGACACTTGCAAAGTTTCTGTCAACTTCTAATAAATAGCAATTTAGGATGTTTTTCAAATATTTAACTCTAGTTGCTGCTTCAGTCATGAATAAAAATGTTATACACATTCTAAAGATTTAAAAGCACGGTTTTAGGCAGTAAACAAGCATGGGAACAGTCCGAATACTACAACCATTATAAAGAGAAAAGATATCATTGTATGATGAAATATGGCAAAATCTTTGACGGTGCATACATTAATTATTAAAGCATTTACATGTATTTATGTTATTTCAGGTAGCCAATTTATTCAATGTCATGTAAACAGGTTACTGTAATGTCCCCACATTATTTTCTCCTGGAGCTTATAGTTTCCTGCTCATGTATGTATGTAACTGAGTTTCAAATCAGATTTATAAATTTGATCATGTGCATGAGAAAATGACTGCAGACAGGAAAGTAACACCTGAGTGGCTCGAGAGATAATTAAGCACAGGGACACATTCATATGTTTAAAATAGATCCACAAAGTCAAGACCAACTAATTCAGCGTATGCCATCACTAATGCAGTTAAATAAGACAGCCATCCTCCCAAAATAAAGGTGTGGGTAGGAGAGAAATTAGATTATTGACGTGCGGCAGGTATATAAGGATTTACAGTAACCAGCTTATTACAGTGACTGTATCGCACTCTCTGGTTTCTCAGAGTAACTAAAGTGCATGTAAACCCACTGACTGTCTCATAATAAATATGATCATTTCAGACAACCCCATCAAGAAGAGAGGTATAGTTTTGTTCTGTTGTACTTGACAGCCAATAGCTTTCTCTACACAGATCTGACAAGATCAGAATAAAAGTAGATTGAGTTAATATTGAGTTCAACAGAATTCCCACTCAGTTCATGCTTCTTCTGCTGGGTTTGTATTCTAAAGTTTCTTTCTGTCATGGAAGAACAGAGACTTACATTCCATAAATAGGTCCTGAGTCGCCATCTAGGACCAAAACAAGTATGACTTTCCTGTCTTGAGACTACATTTGCACTAAAGATAATAATACTGCAGATAGGTTTAAAAAACCTACTGTGTATTTCTTCCATTGGCCTACTATCTGCTCCTCCGTGCAGACAGTGCGGTCCTCAGCATCACTGCCCTCCTCCAGTTCCTGGTCCAGCCCCTGCAGCATCACCCTGAGGCGGCCGATATCTTCTCCGAGCCGCTGGCACCTGGTCATGTACTGACTGTGGGAGTCCAGGCTGGAGCGCAGGCCCTCCTCGGCCTCACACAGGCCCTGCCTCAGCCTCTGCCAGCCCAGCCTCAACTCCTCTGCCTCCTCCACCACCATCTCTGCCCCTGCAGGAGACGTGTTCCCCCTTACGGCCTCCACCAAGCCCTCGATATGCTGCAGGGTCTTCTCCTCGCTGGCCACGCTGTCATCCAGAGCCTGATGAAGAAGAAGAAAGAAGAAAAAACAGTGGAAGAAATATTAGAATGTACTGGCTTGTTTTATAAAAGGTTGAAATAAAAGGTATTTCTTTACAGCATGAAAAAAAAGGCCAGTTAAAAAAAAAAAAAAACTGTTAAAGGAGGAGTTACCTGTAGTAAATTCACATGTATTCATTTATGTTCAATTAGTATCATTTCTACTAACTCAGCCTCAGCACAAGAGAGTCATGTCTTACTTAATATTCTGCTGCTCTTTGTCTTTTTAAACACATATGATTTTATTTACCAATTAATTCCAATCTCTTCTACTTTGCTGTGTTTTTCAAGCATGGTTAGCATAAATGAGACATTCAAATTAAAAGTCTAGAGGTACCGCTACTTCTGCTTCTCTTAAATGTATGACAAAGAGATGATTAAACATTAATGGACATATATTTGGTTTACTGCAGTATTATATGTGCTTTCCATTTCTTTGTGTCCCAGCAACTTCTGATGTCATCACTAATACCACAGAAACTTATTGTATCCGTCCATTAATGCTCTTTTTAAATTCACCATGAGGATGATTTTATTGACTTTTAATTTGGTGGGAACTTTCAGAGTACATAATTACACAGCTGAAAATATTTATTCAAACTCCAAATAGAATAGAGCTTCCTAATTCACTTTTGGTGACCCTCACTTGTAAGGCTTTGAGCTTGTTCTCGGGTGTATCCTCCCTCTCCATCAGATCAGTTAGCTCCTTGGTTTTTGACAGCAGCCAGGACTGGAACCTTTGAACACATCCTTGGTACGTCTGGTGCTCCTCAGCGATCTTCTGAAGCAGCAACAGGCGCTCCTAGCAATGCATGAGATACACTTTGTGTTAAATTCTAGCATCGCACTGTTCAAAATGAATTAAGGTCTTTAAGCACACGTTGCAGACTTCACATCTGAGAATGTTAGTGAGGAGCCTGAATGTGAATGTGAATGTGTATGCTCCTGTGAGACTCTGTTGTCTGCTACTTCAACCACAAGATTCTTGTAAGCACATTGACATTTCCTATGAGAACACAAAGACTACCAAAAGGAACCAGTTCACAGGTGGGAGCAAACTTTATCCCATAAAACACAGCAGTATTTAAATCACAGCTTTGCCAGAAGACTAGTGTGCTGAAGTGAATGACTGATGGAGGTAAAGACTGATGTGGGTGTGTGGTTAGATCTGACTGATGTTTGAAAGAGCTGTCTGAAAAGAGAAGAGGAAGAGCAGTCTCACTGTGTGGCGCATGGAGAAAAGCAGTCGGCATGTATTTGTTAATGTTCCTCTCTACTCTACAGATGACACAATAGAACTAGAAATACAATAAACAGAATATGTACAGAACAGAATATATACAATAAATAGGATGATGATAAATATAAATATAAATGCTGCTTATGGCTTGGATGAGTGTAGAATGAGGATGTTGCACAAAGTTATTATGAGCAGGTCTATTTACGATGTTTGGTGCAGTTAATAAGAGTGCTGTGTCAGTGGGAGGAGCTGTAAAGTCTGATAAGACTCTACCTTTAAACTTAACACCTTTGTACATGTATATGTGTGCTGCTGCAGGCCTCCACTTCAAGCCAAAGCTATTGCAATTGCAAGTGTTTCTAAAGTCCTGTGCTTCCTGTTACACAGAAACTGATCCTTATTCAAACAATGAAACGAGTTCCCTTTTGTTTTACTGAAGAGGATTAAGATGCTTTCATTTCATGGTTAAATTTCATTTTCTTCAAGTATTATTCTACACACATTCCACTGGCTGATCTGTTTGCACTTTTGCATGAAGCACACGCTCATGCCTTTGCATTAGCATAAGCAGAGCTGTCACAGACAGAGCTGTGGAGGAAGTCTTTTGTTAAAGAAAACTTCACTCAGGTTCCAGACTGAAGGAAAGAATCTTTACATATAAAGAAGCAAAAGAAAGCAGAGGGTTATGATGAGCATGGAGAGATACACATACAGTTTAAACCATAAGTTTATATACACTGTATAAAAAGACATATAACCTTTTCTTTCCCTCACTGTCTGACATTAATTCAGACTAAACTTTTCTTGTTTTAGGTCATTTGGGATTACCAAAATTATTTATATTTGCTAAATGCCAGAATAATTAGAGAGAGAATTTATTAGAGAATTTTTTATTACTTTCTTCAGAGTCAGAAGTTTACATACACTAAGATTATTATGCCTTTAAACAATTTGGTAAAGTCCAGATGATGATGCCAAGGCTTGTCATGGCATGGTGGTAAAAGAACACGTGGTGTGTGCACACTACAGCTCTGATTTGTCTGGGTGGCGTTGCAGTATGCAATATATATCGATGTACACATTTGCTCTAAACTAAAACCTGTTTTAATGGATAAAATACTAAAATGCACCACTCCAATATGACCATATGATAATCTGCCACATAAAATTAATAACAACAGCATAATACAACACAACCTCCTGCCCCCGGGGCCCCAGTCTTCTCGGGTGTCTCAAATGTACCGGGCTCATGTCAGTCAGTTGCACATAAGACTTACTCTCAATGAAGTTGTGTTAAATCAAATGAACTATGAAGTACCTGGCACTAGGAAGTACTTCAGCAGTAGCACTTAGTAGGAAATAACAAAGGAGCTCTGTATACTGCAATCAATTGTGTTGTAGCCAGTTGATGTTTAAAACAGGATGACCTTACCTTCCCTAAGCCATGAAGCATAAAATCTTAACCTTGTTTATGCATATGTTTACAGATTAGACATTCATTTTCGAATATGTTAGGTCACGGCTGACAAACAAATTTACCAGACCGCAGGGTCCCGAAGGCATCTCTTATACACCTAGTGAAATAGCTCTGAGCATATGCACACCTTGTCACTTGTCACTAAGGACATAACAGGCTGTAGCTGAACACTAGAGTCTGACAACATAAAGACGAGGCTCACCTTAGCTCTGTCTCTGACATCGTTGTAGGCCTCCTGCAGCCTCTCCTGGGCCCTGGGCTCCACACTGGGGTCCTGGGTTCTGTTGTGCAGCGCAGCAGCCTCATCCAGCAGCCTCTCCAGCAGCGCTGCCTGGCTGTGGATGTCGCTCACCACCACTCTCTGCTGGTCCACCTGCCAAAGCTTCTCCTTCACCCCCAGCTGCAACTCCACGCCAACATCCAGACTACGCTGCTGCTTCGTCAGCCACAGCTCAAACTCGTTGTAGGCCTTCAGATACTCGCTCCAGTGAAGCCACACCCACTCTATTCGACTGTGAGAGGTGAAACACATGGTGAAGAGTTGACTGAGCAGTTTGTCATGTCATCTCTGACATGACAAATGATACCAGATATGTCAATAACAACACAGTGATAACACAGAACTTAACCATGTCTATGTCTTACTGTAGAACACTTAGACACACAGTTGTTTTGACAACTATGCAGTTCATTGTCATTTCATTTTTAGTTTTCATCAACATTTTTACACTGACAAAATACAAAATACAAATATGAAATACAAAACAACAACTCAATAAAAAAATCATTTCTGATGACAAAATCTATTGACACTTTCTTCAACAAATAGAAATGAAATGAAAACGTTGGGAGGGGAGACTGATTTGGGAAGAGATCCAATAAGAACAAATCTCTTTGAGATGTAGGGAGAAGCTGCATGTTCTCATCTAACATCAGAATCATAAACACTCATTATAAATCCAAGAAAGAGAGCTATTTGTATTTGAAAGTGACTTCATGTTTGAGGTTGACCATGAAATGTCTTAACATGATCCAGCTAATTCTAAATGAGCCTGCACTTTGCTTGGGCTTAAAGACTTGTTACTCTGACAAAAGTTCCAGATTAATTTCAAACCAGCTTTGAACAACCAAAAAGTCCAGACTGATGTCAACAATCTAATCTGGATAGGTGCAATAATCAACATATGAAGAATGTGTGTCAAACACTACAAATCACAACACACACATTCTGCAGTGGGTGGAGTCAAAGTACCTGTGACAGTGGATGATATAGGTGCAGGTCTCCTCCCATTGGCTCTTCAGCTCTTTGAGTTTAGCATGGGTGTGGTTCCTAAGCTCTTCATTTCCACTTTGCAAAAGGTTCTCTGCTGCCATCAGCGCCATGTCCAACTTCATCCGACCTTCATGCTCTGACTGATGAATTTCCTACACATTCACAGGCAATAGTGTTTTAGCCTAAATAGCATATGAACATCATGTACCTGTAAATTAAACATTTAAAAAAATGAAAAATAATATCAAATGGTAAATGTAATTATTTTTTTTTTAAATTAAAGACTTTCTCCCTTCTGTATTTGTTTATATATGTACTAAAATGTTATCAAGACATGAATAAGAAAAGCTGATAACAGAGTACTACAGTAGAAGCAGGGGTCGTGGGTGAAGGCTCAAAGAGTTGTGAAGTATTTCACCTCTGTCTCCTTCAGTCGGGCCTCCAGGGCGTCACGGGGCCCCTGGGTGTTGTCATTGGCCTTCAGCCTCTCCTGGATGACCCGCATCCAGGAGAGGGCTGCCTCCAGGCTCTCTGTGAATTCCTGCTGCTCCTGCTGCGTCATAATCAGTCTTGAGCCTGAAGAGAAGAGAATTGCAGTCAGACTCCACATCAGCAGGCACACAATGTTAAAAGGGAACACCACCACTTTTATATTGTAGCAAGAAATTAACAACAAGTTGTTAACATAAAACCTGATTTAAAAACTTGGAGCATGAGGTTTGAAAGGACACAGGTGTTTGCAGAGGAACCAGGGTCTAACAAAACCATGATAGTGATTGCATCTTGGGAAATGTAGGATCCAATGATTTTGAAGCTTATCCCAGACCAGAGACTAAAAGGTAGGATACCTCAGCTTCAGCTGCTTCGATTTTGCTTTGTTTTTTGTCTGTCCATCATCTCTTCTAAAATTCTTCAGAACCTCTTGAAAGGACTTGAGCAAGGACAGACATACCAAAGATAAAAGAACATTTTTGAGCAGAATTCAGAGAAGAATATTTTTTATAAACCTGTGGTTTGTAAGACGAAAACCTGCAGGAACACTTTTTGTGACTGGTCATGCAATTATAGTAGGGCATTACAGTAGACACCGCCTTTGATGATTCCAGTGCTTTTCACAAATGCTAGTGCTTGCCACCTTAGGAGTCAGGACTCTTATAAACGTTGTAAAAAGGGCCAATACAGGATTACGGGAACAGGAAAAAAATCTAGACTTTGCTGGGGAATTCTCATAACACATGCACCCTTTTATGAGACAAACAGAGACTGTTTCTTATGAAGGGGTCACAAGTGAAAAAGAAATGGAAACCACTGACCTAAGATAGAGTTGAATCAACACCCCAGAGACACAGGAACATACAGACAGGTTACAAATCAAAAACCTGTACTCCTACAGTGTCATATATGTATAAACATACTTTTGACATTTTTTTGCATTTATGTGCATTTAAATTCTAGGAATTTTGTGAGCTCCATTAAGGTCAGTCTGGAACTGTAGAGAAAGTCAATGTGTCTTGAGGAGATGGGGGGGGAAAGCCCTGAGAGAACGTAACTGACAGAGGCAGTCATGACTGTGCCGTAAAATGTTCTAAAATGTTCAGAGGGCGGGGTCCAGGCACAACAGGAACACAAAGAGGCACCACATCATCTCTGAGAGAGAAAAAAAAAACTCAAGCAGCGCCATTTTCCTGAATGACTCACTTCTCCCCACCACAACATTCTTCTGCCCAACATCTGCTTGTTTGAGCTCTGACTCACAATCAGTCCTCAGTGAAAGCTAACAAATCATTTCAATCTGCTTTAAAGAAACCTCTCATGCTAACACGTATGAGGAGCTTGACTGCTGTTGTTGTTCCCTTTATCAAATAGTACACATAGATTACTGCATTCATTTAATAAACCTTGTGATTAGCAGTAGTCATTTGTGTGACAGCTAAATGAGCTTGATCACTTTCTCTTTGGGATCTCACAGTTCAGATGTAATGATCATTGAAATGTGTTGGATTAGTATCTGCTGACACCTGGATCAGTGAGTGCCTAAGAGTTTTAATGTGTTTTTTTTATTTTTTTAACTTCAACAAACGCACAACATCCATGCTGCTGTTCCTGTTTTATCAGAGTCTGTCAGTCTGTCAGTGAGTCAGCGAAGCCCCTCCCCCTCAGTGACAGCTCGTGCAGTGGACACACACACACTTTAATCTCTCTGACACTCTGTAGTTAGCTCGTTATGTTACCGTGCTGGGTTTCATTCAAGGACACCTCTGAATCTTCACACTTTACCACCTCATACCTGGAACTTCAGTCTGACGCTAACCTGCCGGATGCTAAGCTAACTGAGCTGAGGAGTCAACGCTCGGCTGCAGGTTCACTGTGCCGGCCACAAAACAAGCCGTGGTGTGTCCTCAGCTCACTACACTGCAGTAATGTGAAGGAGAGCGCGCGCACACACACAAAGCCTGTTTAACCCACAGCTAGGCCCTCTAAGCTAGCTAAAGCCTGGGGCAGCTAGAACGGCCCCGCACGGCTCTGTGAGGGTAAAAATACTCACTGCTTTGTGTTCATCAGGTGTGAGGAGCCGCCGCTCTCTGCACCGCCCTGCTCTGTTGTGTTCACTCAACTTAAGACAGGCAGGAAGTTGAGCCGAGGCCGCCGGGACCTGCAGTCCACATGACGTGCTGCCTTCAGGGCTCCTGGGAAATTATAATACCCGACAACACCGCACAACTATTTAGGTTTGGGGATAAAAAGTGGCGTACAAACTAAATAATACCAATGAAGTGATACATTTCAGAGCTTCATCAAAGAATCAAAGTGGTGCTGAGGGTGTATCGCAAAAATAGTGTAGAAAAACTTCATTCTTCCAACCCAATTTTAGTATCAATTTATAAATAGGAATTATATTAAATAAAATCATTTCTCTAAAAGGTACAATAATCAACAAGCCACTGAAGGAGCTCCCACTCAAAGTAAACAGCTGAAACAGCAGCAATACAGGTTAGTATCAAAACAGAAGAAAGTCAAGACTTTTTGTTTGTTTTACATTTACTAACTTTCATTCCACTGTCTTTGACAAAAATTGTACATTTAGGTTACTTTACGATAGATAATTCTTTTTCTTCTTTTTTTTCTTCTGAAAGCGATGAAACTGAGCTTTCAGTTATTTGTACAGACATTTATTCATGCCATGTTATAAACAAATAAACACTGATCATGGGTGGAGACAGCTCCCAGGATAAACACAAGGGGAACGTGCTCTCATCTAACGGGGCAGTGCGTCTTTTAAATGAGAACACACACACTTTCATTGAAGATATTTATTCATCTAAAGCATACATGGCAGATATTATTCGTCTCTGTACATTTAAGTTCAACTCATACAGCATTACAGTATTTCTGACGGTATAGGAAATCTGAATGAAGGAAATCTGAATCTGAATCTGTCTGCGTACCAAGTTCCACGCAGTGTTTCCTGCAGCACCTGAACTCATCAGCAGAGCAGTCTGAAGCAGAGGAGAGATCCAGAGCAGCTGCTCAGAGCTGTACACTGTCCTGATTCAAACTGCAGGGCGTGTCTCACAAGTTTGATCCTATTGGTAGAAAGAACACAAACAGTTCTCATCCAGTTTACAGTCAGTTTATCTGAACTTTTCCTGGGTTTCTATTAAAAATACATAAACATGATTACAACTGCTTTCAAGCCAAGACAAGAATCCCTCACACAAATCTTTGGCCACAAAACAAATATTAACAGTCAGTTACAGTCCAATACAGTCCATAATCAGCTTTTTTTACTTGTTTACCAGTAGTGTAAAACATCGTTTGACTTGGCTCTTGTGGCAACTAGACACTGAGATGGTTTGGGGTCTCTGCAACCACACCAATGCAAGGGAGGTGAATGGAACTTAGTTCATGGTGCCCACAGCATTGTAAGATGAGATGTGAATATTTCTTGGGATGTAAATAGTCCAAATAAAAAGTAAGGTTTTTGGATCATGTGAAATGCATTGTTAAATCTGCTGTTAAATGACATGCAAATGGACATCTTTGTGTTTCCCAGTATGTGACTTCTCTCCCTCTCTTTCCAGTCACTCTGGTCTCCTTCCTTCTCTATTGAAATCACCAACCATCCACACACACAATTTATTCAAACTGCAGCTGGCGTGCAGCCAAACTAAGGTTTATGAACTGAATAGAAATGTCTGCTTTACTTCAGTGTTAGCCTCTCTGTTTACTACTTTTGTAGTTGGTTTACTGTATTTAGTTTTCAATGAACTATTAGTTTATTTTAAAAGGGCCAGAGCAGATGTTTGGTCTATGTTTACAATAGTAAACACTATTCTGTTATGCGAAGGCTGTCTCAGTTATGCAGGCTCAATAACTGTGTTCTGTGACACTGGGAACAATAAAATAGAAGGCCACACATAACACAATGTGCTGTTTTGTAAACAGTTCAACAGTGGATCATTGTGTTCTGTATAGTTATAAGTTATGTAGAACTGATTATGCACTAAACCATATTTAATCTTATTGATAAAGGGCTGATAATTATAGATACTGTTCTTTTTTTCACAATGTTTTATTTAGAATTACACAATAGCACTATAAACTTTGAGAGAGAATAAATGCACCCACATTCAATTTCAATCTGTCCTTTGGGGAGGTGAGAGAACACTGTGGCAGATTTTTCAGCCCTGTGTCTGGAGAACTCTGCAGAGATGAGAGTCATGTGACTATGTTAAGGATCGTGGACCAGGCAGGTGAACCCAAATGCAGGACAGAACACAGTAGTGGTTTTAAAGATTTTAATAAAAGATCTTACAAGTTCAAAACGTGGTTGAAGAGTTCTTTGGCTTGATCTTCAAAGCACAAGGACTCTTTAACCGGTTCAATCTGCTGACGTGGATGGTCGGGTGGGGGAGGGAGTTTGAGCTGGACAGATACTTTTGATATTGGAAATGGACCTACAAACCTTGGTGCGAGCATCTTTGAGTACACATGAGTGGGAGGTCCTTTGTGGATAACCAGACTCTGGCCTGGTGTGTAGACTGGTGCAGGACGGCGGTGGCAATCTGCTGCGGACTTCATCTTTTCTTGGCCTCTGATCAGCATCCGTCGCACAGCAGCCCAAATCTTTACACCGTCTAGCCATGGCGTGAGCCGAGGGGACTATCAAGAGTGGCGGCTGGTACCCGTGGATGACCTGGAACGGGGAGAGTCTGGTGGCAGCCATGGGTGAAGAGTTGTGGGCATGCTCTATCCACGTGAGATGGTCGCTCCATGAAGTCTGGTTTTGTGCCACCAGACATCTCAAACAAGTTTCTAGCTCCTGGTTGAGCTGCTCTGTCTGGCCGTTGGACTCCGGGTGGTATCAGGAAGAGAGGCTGACAGTGGCATCGAGGAGCTGACAAAACTCCTTCCGAAAACACAAATAAACTGTGGATGGATGTGGAAAACATGGTTAACCATGACAGTAGCAGTTTCTTTGGCAGAAGGCAGTTTTGTGAGGGGAATGAAGTGTGTCATTTTAGAGAACCGGTCTACCACCGTCAGCACAACTGTTTTACCTCTCGATGGAAGCAGACCCATGATGAAGTCCAGCATTAAGTGTGACCATGGTCTGTGTGGCACTGGTAGTGGCTGGAGTAACCCCACCTGAGCCTGCCTCGATGCCTTACCACAAGCACAGACAGAGCAGGCCGCAATGTACTCCACCACGTCCTGGCTTAGGTTAGGCCACTAGAAACGCTGTTGCACCATAAAGACGTTCCCTTGATCCCTGGATGACATGTGAGCAACGAAGTGTGCGCCCAGTGGATGACCTTAGAGCACATTGCTTGTGGTACAAACAACCGGTTGCAAGAACAGCCCTCAGGGACAGGTTCATCCTGGCTAGCTCGTTGCACTTCATTTTCTATGTACCAAGTCACTGCTCCTACCACATGGTCAGGTGGTAGGATGGTTTCTGGTTCCTTGGCTGCCAGTTCAGGGTCATACAGGCGGGACAGAGCATCTGGTTTGGTGTTCTGTGATCCCGGCCTATAGGAGAGGGTGAACCTGAACCGACTGAAAAAGAGCACCCACCTTGCTTGTTATGAGTTCAGTCTGGCTGTACGGAGGTACTGTAAGTTCTTATGATCTGTCCATACAATGAACAGCTGCTCTACCCCCTCCAGAGCAACCTTTATGGCCAGCAGCTCCCAGTTTCCGACGTTGTAGTTCTGTTCTGCGGAGACAGTTTGAGAGAAAGAAAAGCACATGGATGAATACGTTGGTCTTGAGTGCTGGGACAATACCGCCCCCACGCCCTCATTGGAGGCATCCACCTCCACAATGAACTGCAGCTGAGGATCTGGCATGGTAAGAACAGGCGCTGATATAAACATCCTCTTAAGTCATTGAAACGCCTCCTCAGCTCGGGATCCCCACTGAAAGGGAACTTTAGGAGGTTAGTGCATGAAGGGGAGCCACCACCGCACTGAAGTTTCTTATGAACTTCCGGTAGAAGTTTGCAAAGCCCAGAAACTGCTGAACTTTCTTCCGAGAGGTTAGTAGTGGCCAGTTGGTTACTGCACTAACCTTCTCCAGGATCCATTTTTACTTGGTTTTCTGTGACAATGAACCCCAGGAACGAGACTGAGGAGGCATGGATCTCTCACTTCTCTGCCTTGACATAGAGCTGGTTCTGGACCTCAGCGATGCCTCGATGTACTCATCCATGGCCTTCCGTTCGGGACCAGAGATGGAGTATAGCCTGGCCTTTGGAATAGGAGCTTGAGAGGTCATAGCCATTCTGTGGCGAGAGAGAAGACCGTCAGGTCCACCAGGTCCTCAAACTTTCATGTTTCATGGGGCGCCAATTGGTCCTTGATGTTTTCCTTCAGGCCATTGATGAAAGCGTCTTTGATCGCTGGGGCGTTCCAGCCGCTGTCAGCCGCCAGCGTCTGGAACTGAATGGCATAGTCGACCGCTCGTTTGCTCCCCTGCTTCAGCTGAAGCAAAGCCCTTGAAGCCTCGCGAGCTGGGGACAAGTGGTCGAACAGGCGTGAAAGAGTATGTGTAAATACCTTGATGTTCTGACAGGTGGCCGCTTCTCGAGCTCACTCCGCCATAGCCCAGGCCGCCGTTCGTCCCGTCAGAAATGCCACTTTTGCCTGGTTGGAGGAAAAAGCAGCTGGATCGTTCTTAAAATGGAGATCACACTGAACCAATCTTGTGAATTAATCAAAAGGGGTGGCAAAAATGCCACGCTGTCAATATTTTAGCAACACCTCTAAAAAATGGGAGCTCAAGTCTTATTAAGGTAAGCCAAACTCCCCCTGGTTCCCCTGTAGTCCACCTTGCTTGCAAATTGTAGTGGCTCCTTAAAAAGCCTTCCAAAGTTGTGTAGTACATGGCCTCAATAGGCCCTACCAATCAAAGGACAGGAAGGAGAGGTTAAACCGTGCAGGACAAAATCTTGCTCCTAAAGACAGCAAATGTTACCAGTCAGGTCGGCATGTCAGCATTTTTATCAACTCTTCTTTCAGATGGATTAGGGTGCTGCTCAGGAATTTTTATGTCTAAATGAATCTGTTAAAGGGAGGGTATGTCTCTCTATCCCCGATTAAAATTAGACAACTCACTGTCACTCAAACATTTATTTTGATCCATAAATCCATATTGTAATCTGTTTTCTTCTCCCAGATCTTTATTGCATTAATGCTTATTTTGTATGCACTGAAATAGGCTGTGCTCCTGAGGATACTTTTAATGAATCCAACCAGCAGAGAGAACCTCAGCAGGGGGCACAATAGACCCTGCGGGGCTACAGAGAAAACAACCCAATCCATCTCCTTTTCCAGGTCTCATGTCTCAGCAGGTCAGATTCACTCATGGGAGCTTCTTTGTTCAGAGAAGGTCTGTGGTGTTGGATGTGAATGTCCTGTTCTTTCTTGTGCTGTCCACTGACACCTGAACAATGACAATGACAGCATGCGGAAGAGAAGAGAAATACTTTGTGCTTCAAGAAGGATCTATATGCATTTAACAGGAATGCACAAACTGGCAGTGTAGAAGCCAAGGCAGGAGGGAAAGAAGAGCATTTGATCAAGGCAAAGAACCAAGGGTATAAAATGAGACGGTGAGGACTCCACTAATGGCAGTGAAACTTGGGAGGTGTCATAGCCCTGAATTCAATTTACACAGTTGTTCAATTTTGTGGAATTAATGACAAATGATGCCAACTTTCTTTTAGTTTCAGATGATCCAATGCACTAATATTGTAACAAATGGGTGCAATATCTCAGACTTTAAATTAAACTGTTGTTCAAAAAGTTATATGCTTCCCCTCATAAAGGATTCAGTTGTTTGAAAAATTTTTATTTCCTTCAATTTCAAAGTAGGCTAAATTTGAGTATGTTTATTGTATACACTTGTCTGATAAAATCCAAAGTGAGCTTGTGAACCCTCTTATAGGTGGCTGTGGGTTACAGACACTGGTGTCAGGATTCTCCATGACATTGTTGCATAGTGCCTGTTTTTTGAGTTTCTTTAAAGTTTCTTTGAAAGAATTAGTTGTTTGTTTCAATTCTTGGAAACTCCCTTAGATACTTAGATTGCTTATTGTTATGCTTAGTGCTTATGGTCCTCTTTATGCCTGTTTCAGTGTTTTCAATAAAAATTGGGCATCGGCTAAACAGAAAGGCTTTCCTTACTGAAAAGGGGAAGATTTTAATACAACTTTAAATGAGGGTACAAACAGATATGGTAAATTTTCATAAGCAATCACTTCCAGCTTTGTTAGTAGC
Source organism: Scortum barcoo (assembly GCA_023238725.1). Taxonomy (NCBI): domain Eukaryota; kingdom Metazoa; phylum Chordata; class Actinopteri; order Centrarchiformes; family Terapontidae; genus Scortum; species Scortum barcoo. Next base: position 23,970,617 of record CM041539.1, read on the forward strand.
TTACAGATGCCCCATAAGTTCTTCATATGGAACAATAAAGACATCCAATATAAAAACAGGACTATCTCCTATCACAGAAATTCAAATGGTTATTTTATGGTTATTATCTTATGAAGGTTTGTCTTATACATACAAAATACCAATTAAACCAAAGGAGTATGGTACTGTTTTCAGTGCTTTACCAGAAAGTGTCCTTATAGTTCTACAAAACTAACTACTTATGTGTAAAACATATATATTTGTGGAACTAATATATTGAAAGAGTTGTCCAGTTGTAACTGTCCCTTCATCTAGTTTTTGGTCTTCCATATTTAATGATGTACAGGGGGAGAAAGAAGAACATTTGCAATAAATACAGCATCTGAAACTGCTTAAAACTTAACGAAAAAGTCTCAGGAAGTATTTTTTAAGATATTTCATAGAATTTAATATCGATAAATCTGATCTCTGTGGTACATCGCATGTAGCTTTTTACTGTATGTACACAAGAAAGCTCTTGACTGATGAAACCAATAAAAAGTAAGTTAGGGTGAAAGCTGAAATAAACGTGTGAAGTAATGTTATATTTCAGCCAAGCCAAGCCAACCTTCCTGCACACCTGTGAGATGGAATAACACTTTATTGATTTACAAAAATATGGAACAACAGATTCAGTTAAAAAAAACAGAATGAGGGAACATGATGAAAACAGTGCCTGTGCTCCATTTAGCTATGCTGATGTTGTATTGGCGGAGTAGCCATAATGTGGAAACCTGATGAAATGAGGAGCAGGAGAATAGCTCATGACATTGAGTCTATATGAGCAGATAATCAAATTGCAATAAGTAAGTAAGAATAGTGCCATACCAAGGTCACACATCAAGGTCACGAAGAGTTTCACAAGAGTAAAACTGTTAAAATATGCAAACATAAAAAGATTAATAAAAAAAGCAATAACAGATCTTTAAAAAATCATTTTTAATTTAATTTTTAAAAAAAGACAAGCACTAGACAGCACGAGGTAAGACAAAGGCCATTTGAATTTTTGGTCTTCAGATGGTGTTTAGGTTGCCAACAGAGACTGCATGGATGATACAGAAATATGAATGATCATCTCCAGCTCAGCCTGGGCACAGCAGACCTGAGTTTGGTGATGTTTCTTTAATCAAAGAAACATTTATGTCAGGTCAGTAATTTGTTGTGTTGATCATCATCAAATATAACAAGAGAGAGGGACCCAATACACCTTGGAAACTGTGTTACTGTGTTAGCAATGACTTCAGTCTGATCTGTGTTTAGCTGTTAAAAGATTTGAGCCATCCAGTCCTGGTTTGTCAGTCTCATCAGGATTTAAGGAGACATAGGGATGAATAGCATAGCATAACAGTGATATGAGATACCTTTAAATTAGCTGATTATATGACTTAAGGGAAGGATACACTATAGAACAAATGATCCTGAGGTTCACCACAAGAAAAGAGCAGCTGTTTAGAGGTCTAGGGACCAAGTGACACAGAAAAACTCCTATCATAGAGAGAGGAGGAGAACCAGTCCAGGGTGCTCCCAGAGACACCCACCCCCTACTAAGCCTTTCAGTGAGGAGGCTGTGATCTACAGTATCAAATAATTAATGGAGGACAGGAGAGATGGCAGTAAAACCCTGGAGCTTTTTTGTAACATCAGAGATTGGTACCAGGGGATCAGTGTGTGACTGCATTAAAGAAACGAACACTTCTACTCATGGATTCACTGGAAATTAGTGCTGAGTGGTGAAAGGCAACCAAGGGATTGTTAGCTGAGCTCTGTCAGAATAAAACAGAACGCATTAGTGTGCCTCATTCACTGACTAAGAATGGATGGTTGTAGCTGGGGATTCCTGCTTTGAGATCTATCTATCTATCTATCTATCTATCTATCTATCTATCTATCTATCTATCTATCTATCTATCTATCTATCTATCTATCTATCTATCATCTATCTGTCTATATCTATCTATCTCTATCTCTATCTATCTATCATCTATCTATCTATCTATCTATCTATCTATCTATCTATCTAGTCACACCTATAGCCAGTTTAGAGTCACCAATCAACTTGACCGTTGGGAGGAAGCCGGAGTTCCTGCATATAACCTATGCAGGAACAGGGAGAGGATGCAGACAGACCTGATACAGACAGGTGGGCCTAGTTCAGTGTGTTTCAACCCTCTTGCTGTAAGGCCCCAGTGCTAATCACTGCACCACTGTGTCAAAGGTGTGTGGTATGGAACTCAACTGACTGGCAAAGACACACTTAATGTGCTGAGGGCCGGCATCCAACAAACTTCAGGCATCCAGGAAGAAACATGAGAAACAGCACTGCTTCACCTCTACCTTTCCCCTGTTCTTCTGAAACACCAGGTGAAACTTTACTCCATGTGTTTCATTGCTGCTGTCAATGACGTACTACAACTTGCAGGTCAGAGACTCTGACAGCCAGTACAAACTTAGTAAAAAGTTGCTCTTTAAAAAATTATGCCAAAAGGGTTCATTTCCATTTGCATTAGATAGAGACTTATGCAGTTATACTGATTTTCACAGTTTCAAGCTCCAAAAATCCCATCATTTATAATGATTCATGTTTTTTTTTTTTTTTTTAGATATTTAGATGTTTAGCATAATTATATACCCAGAACAGAAAATGTACACATCTTGTCTTTGACTCAGATACTCAGATATTCTGTTAGATATTCAGTTTCTAATGGAGCCTGACCAATATTAGCTTATCACAGATATATTGATCAATGCACAAATGAGCTGATGAGGACCAAGAAATGTAAGTAAAGACACACACTCTACTACACCCACCAGAAAGCACTGACTAGTTTATTAGCAAAGCTAGCAGCGTAGGGGTGGTGATGCTTTCTATCAGTGATTCCAGGCTGAAATGTTCCCATCTTGAGCTTTCTTCCAGCACCATCATCATCAAATGTGAACCTGGATTTGATTTTTGTAACTGAAATGGGGTAACATACCATAACACATTCAGTTGCATGGCCATTCATACTTCAGTAACACACTCTCCCAAGTCAACTGTCAGCATATTCTCAAAACATTTAAAATCTGAATGTCTAATGCTCATCATTTTATGATATCAGTGACATTTTGCAAAGTACACAAGCAGTTTTATTTCCAAGGCATGTGTGTTCAGGTTGATACATATTCATGAGCACCTGTTTGAGTCTTCCTGCAGTTCTAAATTTAGTGCACTGAGATGCTGTCAGAGGCTCCGCTGTGTCATAATGTAAAGCAACATCACACTTTGTCAGCTTTCATTCTGGGCTGAGTGTTTGTGTGTCTCGCTGGCTTTGAAAGAGGCGACGTCTTCAAGCATTAGCCAATTTTACAGCTTGTTGCCTCCTTCCAAGAGGGCCATGCTTTTCCCTGTGCTCTTTATACAAATAGTAGGCTTCCCACATCCCTGCCTTCAAACTATTTCCAACAACATAAACATAAAATAGTCAAAGAATGCAAGTATTTCTCCTTGATGTCAGTTACCAATGTATGGCTATATAAAGAAGGGCTTAGGGCTGTATCTGCTTACTGTGTTTAGTATTTCAAGTTAGACCGGTCCTGCTTTTACTGACAGCTCTGGGTGGTTGGATCAGCCTTGTGGGTCTTCAATTAGGCACTACGCATCCAACAAAAGACCAAGTCCATGTTCAAGAGGGTTGTAAACAGTGCTGCAACAGTGCTCTACTACATTTCAGAGGAAAATACTTTATACTGCACTACATCTATCTGATAGCTACAGTATATCCTCACATATAAGGCTCTACATGGTCTGGCACCATCATATCTTAATGAATTGATAACTCCTTATCAACCGACTAGAGCGCTGCGCTCCCAAAACGCAGGCTTACTTGTAGTTCCCAGGGTTTCCAGAAGTAGTCTAGGGGGCAGAGCCTTCAGCTATCAGGCCCCTGTTCTCTGGAACCAGCTCCCAGTCTGGGTCCGAGAGGCAGACACAGTGTCAGTGTTTAAGAATAGACTTAAAACCTTCCTTTTTGATAAAGCTTATAGTTAGGGTGGGCACAGGCTCGCCCTTAGTTATGCTGCTATAGGTTTAGACTGCCGGGGGGCTCCCATGATGCATCGGGCACCTCTCCCTCTTCCTCTGTCTCTGCTTCCTCTTTCTCTGCTTCCTCTTCCTCTGCTTCCTTTACTCATATTATGGTAGTAGTGCAAACTGGAGTCACTTTTAGAAACTGGTTTAAAGTGGCTAAACTGGTTAAAGTAGTTAAATTGGTTAAAGTGTCAAAGCGGTTAATGTGAATACTCTTATGTCCTGTAAAGTGCATGTTACTGCCGGAGCCCCGGTCCTCTTTGTTCTCTCCAGTCTTGCAGGTTCCTCACTGATTCTGGTTGTGGTCCATCTGTCTGAGGTTCACTGGCCTGGTGGGGACATGATCTGTGTCTGTGCTGTGTGGAGAGAAGGTCGAGTGGCCCAGAGCTCCATATGATGGACATCTAGAGATGCACCTGGACTCACAGACTCATTTCCATTACCTGTGATATCTTCATACATGGACTAAACCAATGAACTCAGTATAGCTACAGCTTATTACGACTCATGTTTAACTTCACATAATATGATTGATGATGATGTTCTCTGTACATGTGGCATCTATTGCATGTCTGTCCGTCCCAGGGAGAGGGATCCCTCATCTGTGGCTCTTCCTCAGGTTTCTTCTTTTTCCCATAAAGGGTTTTTTGAAGTTTTTTGAAGTTTTCCTGACTCGGTTCGAGGGTCTAAGGACAGAGGGTGTCACAACTGTGCAGATTGTAAAGCCCTCCTGAGGCAAACAATGTTTGTGATTTTGGGCTCTAAATAAATAAATTTGATTTTGATTTTTTGTATATTTACCAGTTACTGTTCAGATTTTATATTTAAAATGAACACATGATGAGCTTATATAATACAGTGTGATGTTAAAAATAGAATATTTTCTTCTAGTCTCTGTAGCTTCTGATCCTTTACAAAAAAAACTGTCTACTTGGGTGCCCTTTGTCACATTTCAGATGTCTGTGAGTCGGCAGCAGCTACATAAAAAAGCTTTGTGTAGCAGCGCTTTGTTGTTTCATGGTTATAACAAAGGGATGCTTGTAACAACACCACTCTCAAGAAGACAGGATGAGTCATGTGATTATGACCATGAGGGAAGTGGTCAGACATGAAAGGGTAAAGAAGAGTGCAGATTTTACCACCAAAACACTGCTTTCAAGCTACAGTTTGATACTGGAGAAAAACTGTATAACTTGTAACAGATTAGATGAGTAATAAATCTGATATCAGGCATGTCATCTCTCTTAATTTCAAACAGTGCTACATCCAGCTAAACAATGGCTGCCAAGACAGTGTTTAAAAAAGGTGATGGGGAGCGCCGGCACACATACTAAAATCTGCATCAGATGAGGGCAGGCAGGGAAAGACAGTAACGTCTGTCACCAAAGAATACTTGTCTGCCGTGTGACGTTGAGCAGATGCTGCAAGAAATGGCAAAACCTCAGAGAACAAGAATCATGACAGCTGCATATGGGCTGTGTGCAGGCTAACACAGCACTGAAAAAGTATTCAGTGTGCAGCAAGATAATCTTGACTGGTTACTCATCTGAGGCAACAACATCTGAGTTGTATTTTTGACTCACTCCATGTGAGGGACAAAGCATTTGATGCCACAGGCTGTGTTGTAATTTACTGTTGTAGTTGGGCAGCAATTCCTTCTGTCTGACATCAGTTACTGAATTCTGTGACACAATTGGAGAAGTTGGAAATGTTGTCATTTGTGGAAGACAAGTAAGGCCACTTTGTGTCAAAATTCAAGAGCTCTCTCTGAAAAACTCAACAAGTTACAGTTGCTGAGACAACACTAACCATACAACCATCCCCAATCACCCCCTACAGTGAATTTATCAGAGCCTCACTGAAAACAGCCAGCTGTTGCTGTTGGAAACAAGGTTGATGAGCGACTGAACCAAAACAGTCATGTTGTGGGCTGTCAAACCAAACAATGAGCAAAAAACTCTCCATAAGGCTGACTGTAACACTAGAGTCGGTGATAATTCTCTGTGTTTCCATCAGTACGAGCCAATCACACAGTCGTTGGATCCATTTTCAGTTTCAGTTTAATCATCTATGGTCATCGACCTTTTCTTTGACTGTTCGTCATAGTAGTAGGTCATAGTAGCTGTTTACTCACAGCTCTAGCAGAGACCAGACTAAAGAGTACGCTGCTTCACACACACAGGTGAGTTGAAGAATGAGTCTGTTGTGTTAAAAGCCTTGTTTAAAACTGTGTGTTTCTTCTTATTTTTATGGGAAGGTCGCTGCCAAGACCTGGGTCAAGATTCTGCAAATGCTGATGGCTTTCATCAGTAGGCCAGAGGCTCAAACACCAATGTGTTTCCTCATTCGGCAACAGACAGTGACTTGACAGATGTTTACTTAAATGGAAATCGTCAGGATTTTAGCTCTAAGGGCATTATACAAGTTTAATAGTCCAATTGAAGTCTCACCACACACACACCAATAATTATTTATTTGGAGATAAAGGATCTTTACGCAGCTGTCAGCAGCATGGTAATGTGATGAGCAAACCTGAAAAAGCTGAATTTGAAATGTATTTTCCACATCAGCCTTGGTGTGTGGCAAGATTGGATGCCAATAAAACCATCTCTCTGTAAACAGTTTTTATGATATGTTCCCATTTAGAATCCCAATATTAGGTGTGCAACTTGAAACTGAACACTGTACATCTTATTGTGGAGAGTGCTTGTGTGTACTATAAACATTATTCTAATATTTCTAAATCAAAGGCATACTTAGTTCATCATAATTAGATTTAATATCCCCTGATGAATACATTGTAACATTCTTTAATGTCAGGAACAGCTCATGAATGCTTACATGTTAGGCCTACACAACGTTTCAACCACAGACTTCATGTTTAATGACACAGAGGAGTTTCCAAAAAAAAAGATATAGTTTTGTACACTGTGCATGGTGTCACAGTGCTTCTGAATAAAGCTTTACTGTGGAAATCCAATTTTATAAATCAAATATTATCACAGTCCTAGTTGAGTAATGTTCACACTCCCAACTGTCAATAACTGTAAATGGCTTGATCTATAACTGACTAAAACAATACACAAAATTCATTTTTTTAAACTTATAAATGCTTTACATTGGTAAAATACTTTCTTTAGAAACCAGAATGTTTCAAGTGTCACTGTAACATAATATGAATTTGCTTTTCACGGGTTTTATAAGGCCTAAAAGAACTGTGTACATGACCATTTCTTTAAACTGTTTACACATGTATAATTTCAGAAAATATACAGTACTTTACAATTCAAAGTAAAATCTTTACAATTTGCACCACCCTATAAAAATGTTGACATGTACTTGTCAGTTACTTTCCTGGGTTTAACTGAGATTTTTTTTATGTTTGACTTTGGTAGAACTGCAGGTGTAAAATAAAATGTTGGAAACATGCCGATACAGTGGGGACAGTACAGCGGCTCAGTGCTCAGCACTAGTGTCTCACTGCAATGAGATCCTAGGTTTGAATACATGGGTGAGTTGGTGCCCAGCTTTGCCTTGCAGAAAGAAATAAATGAAACATACAAAATGCATGTTTGATTTATTTCTGCGTGTCAACATTACAGAAAATACAACAACACTTCAAAATGCATGACATTTCAGAAAACATGACGCTCAAAAACAGAAGCAGTGGCTGCTACTTTTTTCATTCTTAATGTTGATTTAACTTGTTTTCAGATTGTTTGATTCATCCTCATTAAATAATGTAAACACTCTCAGACACCATGGAAATTACCAAAGGAAAGAAATGAAGCAATAGTCAAATATGGCATTGAATAAAACTTTATATACACACAACACCCTGGCTGAACTTTAAATGGCAACAGTTAATTAAGCAGCTGAAATGAGATGCAAACTATTATTTTTTTTGCTGGTAGATACACACCACATGGTTGAGTTTGATTTCCTCCCCAGTATGACCCTCACAGGTGACCACCCTGCCACAGCAACAGGCTGCTGCAAGTATTGTTGCAAAATGTGGACATACGAATCAGTACAGTCTCTCATCAAGATGATCCACTTTACCAACTGTAAACAGTCTGACTGCACAAAAAAAAATCTATATAAGCACAGCAACGTATTTTCAGGTGTTTTGTGTCTTCTGGGATGCTTTTACCAAAATATGTACTCTAAAAGTAAAATATCTAAAATGTACATTCTAATGTCATATTTTCTGAACTGCAGCTTTCTTTCAGTTCAGTTGATTTGTTTTCTGAAACCTGGTGTTTTGAATATCCAGGCCACCATATGGGGGTCACAGCTCTGTCCTCATTTAAAAGCTCCTCTCTGGTCCACCAGCTTTGAACAGGCAATGTATTTTCTTATCAACAGTTTTTGTGATCAGTCTTTTAAAAAGCGAAAAAATGATACTGGGGCTTTCTGTCCACGTTATTCCTTTACTGAGTATCTATCACTGCACTGGTTAGTAGAACCGGAGCACCTCATCCTTTTAACACAAGTGATGATTACTAAAAATACTTAGCGGGTTAGCCTTGAAATCCAAAAAAAAAAACCACAGAAGCCACAGAAGTGCTGTCAAAGCCTCAAAGGAGTAGAAGTTGAAGGGTAACAAAATAATTTGTTTTTAATCTTCTGTTAAACTGTGTTCATTACCATTTACTCATATTCACTTTAATAAACCAAATCAATAAGTCATAGGTACACTCTTAATGAGACTTGGGTCACACTGTTTCATTCACTGTTCGGTCATAGTGGTCATTGTGTCTAAATTCAAGGTGTGTTTCATCACAATGAAAGATCAGATCAATGACCAGAATACAGAGCTTTTGAAGTAGTGCTTGAGTAGAGATTTGTGTCCACACCTATGTATGATCAAAGGGAATAAAAACAGCCTCTTCAAGTGGGTAAGCATGTTTCCACACTGTGAGAAATGTGATTAACATATCACAAGACATTTTCATTTCTAGATTCAGGGAATCTCTGGGAGTTCAGGAAAACGTTCAGTCTGCTAAGTGGAACATGATAAAGCCGATGATTCCTCTGGCCCAAAACTGCACTAAATTTTCATTCCAAAGACAAAAGAAATATATCTCTTTGAAATGATACTGAATGAATGGCATTCATCTATGGGGGTACTGGTAAGTTCTGAGAGTATTTTATTAGGTTAGTTTTTGTTCATTTTGTTTGCTCACTGGGATAAATGACCACACTGCCCTCACAAGAAAATGTCTTGCTGGCCAGCAAACCATTTAGATATTATAATAAATTATCACCACATCAATAGTACTTAGTACATAGCTACATCATATGCTAAGGTCATTTGCACAATTTGGTACTGAATTGTGCAAATGACCTTGCTACAAAAGCTTACCAAGAAGACAGTTTCTCAAATAGTCACTGTAGTCTTAACACATCATAACCAGTAGTAAATCAATGAAAAACACATAATTTACATGTTCAGTGCTGTGGAAGCCGAGACTTCCACCGACCACAACTGCTATTTTTTAGACCTGTTATCTCAAGATCATCACTCTCAATGATCAGGTTTTTTCAACAGATTGAGTGCTGTCGTGGTGCTGAAGACAGTTAGATGATCTTACATCATTATCACAATGTGATTATTTCATCACTGATGACTGGTTGGAGAACTAGCACCACCGACTGTTTACCTTGATTCATCTGATTCCTCATATTCACATCACAGCGCTGAATGGAAATGTGCAATAATTCACTTTTTTTTGCTAATTTTCTTGAAATTCAGATAAAATGTGTGTTATATTTGGTTGTGAACCTAACTTATATGTTAGAGTGGAGTGAAAGTGTTAAAATCCACTCTGACAGAGCATGACATTTGGAGCCTGTGACCCTCAGATAAAAATACATTAAAGTCATCACTCAAAAACATTTTTTATCCATGCTAGCAGTGGGGCTCTAGGGATGGTTCAAGGATGGTTACTTTGATCCAAGAGAGATATACAGTATAGTGGCAAATATTAGGATAAATTCTCCTGACTTTAGTGATCCTCTTAACTTCATCTGGCTCTTAAACAAGCACAGAAGTGGAAGAAGTATTCAGATCTTTTAGTTACATAAAAGTACTGAGACCACACTCTTAAAAACACTCCAGTACAAGTCCTATATTCAAACTTCACTTATGTAAAAGTACATAAGTATTATGAGCATAATTCAAGTACTCAAAGTAAAAGTACTCACTCAGCAGTAAAATGCTCCCTGTGTGGATTAATCTTCCTGCTGCATCAATGTGGACGCTTGCGTTTTACTACTGTACATGTTTCAGGCTGAGCTCATTTAAACTTCTTATTATACTACTGTTGGCTAGTTTCATCTACGGCAATGCATCATGGTCTTTAAGATCATCATATGTTTGTAGCGTGGCTGTCCTGTGAGAACCATGTATCTGTAAAAAGTCAGCTTTGTGACGATGCAGCTAATCCAAGGAGGCTTTAAATAGTTTATTTGGCTCTGAAGAAGGAGGAGAATTTTCTCAATTTATAAATGAACACTTCATCCTTCAGTTTATCACAAACACTTCAACATTCAACACATCAGGAGATACCAGGTTTTCACTGGACAGGAAAGGGATGAGTGATTGTAATCTGAAAAGGAAGTAAAACTGTCAGGCAAATTTAACAAGTAAAGTACAATATTTAGTAGAAAGTTGCATAACATGTAAATACTCAAGTACAGTACTTCAAATGTGTACAGTACAGTACTTGAGTAAATGTTACACTCCACCACTACACCACCATAAGGTTGATATTTTTGATTTTGAGTAAAATATATTGACAACTGGAGGATTAATTACCATGAAATTTGGTACAGACATTTAAGGTTTCCAGAGGCTGAACTGTGATGAGTTTGCTGATCCCCTTACTTTTAGTAGTGACATTTTTGGCTCAGTTAAATGTTGAATGAACTGTCTGTTCAACTACTGGATGGAATATCATGAAATTTTCATTCATGTTGTCCACAGAATGAATGGTACTCACTTTGGTTCCCCAGTTTCTATTTAGCATTTAGCTCAAAGCACCACTGAACACAATCCTAAAAAGCTGCTAACATGCTTGTACACTCTCAGCCTTGTCGATTCCTCAACATATAGTATACTTTTTTTCAGATAACAGGCTTAAAATCACGGTCAACATTTGTTATGTTGACATTAGAAATGAAGTCAAGTCAACATCATTGTTTATAAGTGCGTCTTGACTGAAAATGATCCTGCTATTCACCTCAGCAGTAATCAGGACAAAGAGCTTTTCAGCAGGGAATTAGCATCAGTAGTTTAAAAAACACCATCCAAATTATTATTTTCTTTCTTTAAGTTTAGCGTGTTAATGAACATTCAAATAGCTGCATAAGGGAAAAGAAATCAAAACAGGAGTGCTTAGATCAGTCCCAGAATCTCAATGCTGGATCTTTGCTGGATTTTTCAGGCTCTGTTACTGTCAAAGGTCTTACGCCTAACATCGTCACCACACATACAACAGCACTCTTGGAATTAGTCCAGACGTGTCCCATTTTGATGCAGCACTCATACTGTTTGTGTGATAATCTCTCTGGCCTCAGTCCCGACAGTGTCTTTCAGCAGTAGACAGACCAGTAGATAAGGTTGAAGAAGATGTATGAACCAGGGAAAATCATCCGGGAATATTTGTCAATGGCATGCGTGTTCTGGATGATGTTGAGGGCACGCAGACTCTTCTTCTTCTTGGTGGTGGTGGACTCGCTGCTCACTGACAGATGGACTACCATGTGTTCAGGTTTCTCTGAAACCTCGTGCAGGTCTTCCTGCTCCTCTGGTACCATGGGCTCCTCAGTGTAGCCGGCCAGGCTGTTGGTGTCGGCCTCGCTGTAGGTACCATCCAACATGGTCATGGTTCGTGTCTGGGAGATCCCGCAGGTGCAGGGCAGTGACTGGAAGAAAATAAATATTATTGCGTTAAGAATATCCCAACATTTAAACAGATTGTAAAGCAACCTCTGCTAATTATTTAAATTACAACAGTCAACACTGTTATTTTTATGCCAGCATTACACTACTACAAGCAACAATACTATGATATTTGTAACAACTGCCTTTGATTGACACTTTTGTCAATAACAAGATAACAAAAAAAACTGACTGCTCCAATTCTTTGGTCCAGAGTGAGAATTGTCAATTACTACAAGCAACAATGCCATGAATGGCAGTTCATAAAATATGTTGCTAATGGAACATGAAACTAGAATTCATCCTCCAGGGACATGACAACAGCATGTCCCTAGATGTTCCAGAGTCACTGTTGACCCACTTTCCTGTAATGCAGTGCTTCTCGGATTTTCAGTTTGGGAGGTGTTACAAACCTTTGTCACTGTTGAGACTGTCACATTGAGATGACACTATGACTATAGATTGTGACTGTGTACACCAGAGTGATTGTTTTGCCTTGTTTGATGAATAATCTGTAGAGACATGAAGATGTAACATGATCATGTATGCCAAGAAGCTATTATACTGCCCACAGAATGAATGTTCCCATTTTGGAAACATTAACTTTTTCTCCTGCAATTTTGCACTGATGATATTTTATATTCTAAAAGCCACAAATTTTCTGGCACTTTCACACACAAGTTTATCTAATTGGCTTGGTGATTTGTTCAAGTACTTTATTTGAAATGTGCCAAAAGATGGTAGTAAATGAAATTCTTGTTGTTGGGCTCTTTCTGGCAAAACAAAACAATTTACAAAAGAAAATCACGTATAATAAGAAATGAGAAAAAGACAATCTAACACAGCTACACTGTGCAATAGTTCAAATATAGGAAATTGATTTTTATATATATATATATATATATATATATATATATATATATATATATATATATATATATATATATATATATATATATATATATATATATATATATATATATATATATAATATATATATATATATATATATATATATATATATATATATACTTATTATGTGGTGAGATAAGAGAACCAGATCCAGTTGATGTACTTCAACAGGCTGTTTCACACAGATCTGTTGAAACATCTTTGAAGGATGAGATACTGAACTTGCACAACTTTCTCTGTCAGCTGTTTGATAAATACACTCATTGTTCTTGCTCCTTGTTTCACTGCTGAGCCTGTATTTTGTTCGCTCTCAGACAGCCTGACAGATGTTCTTTTAGTAAAATTGCAAAGAGAGGGAGTGAGTTGAGCTTTTAGAGTCTGATTCTCTGAACAGCTAAAAGAGCTGGTCTGGAGCAGGTTAGGGTTATGGAGGGATGCCCCTCTTTATTAATAAATATAATATTGATTGCCAGTTTGCATACAGTAAAAACAAACCTGAGAGCGTGCTCGCTCCCTCATCTTGCGCTCCCGGCGGTCCTGGACGGTGGACAAGTAGTTGACTGCAGCATACTCCAACACGGACAAAAAGACAAAGACGAAGCTGACCCAGAGGTAAATGTCCACGGCCTTGATGTAGGACACCCGGGGCATGGACGCATTCACTCCAGTGATGATGGTGGACATGGTCAGCACTGTGGTGATGCCTACACACAAGAAACTCAGTGTTGTAGTTAAACTACAGTAAACCAGAGGTTGAAAACATGTCTATCTGTTTATTCTCCCACTGTGGACAGTTTAATGGGCTGCCACAGGTCAGGAAACAGTCCCAGTGTTTAGTATGACACTACCATCTTATACAGTATGATGCAATGTGGTCCAGCAGCCCTGCAATAAATACCACACTGAGGCTCCCAGTCAGCATAGTGTCAAAGATTTGTCAGAGGTGGAAGACGTGCTCTGAACGTTTACTTAGTTAAAGCAATGCCACAAAGTAGAAATACTCTGTTACAAGTAAGTCGTGTTCAAATTTTACTTAAGTAAAAGTCCAAAAGAATTAGCATAAAATATAGTATAAGTATAGTATAAGTAATAAGTACCAAAAGTAAAAGAACTCTATACTCCATTTCTGAATAATTAATATTATACTCTATATTATCTAAAAAATTTGAAAGTTGTCAAATCTACAGTTAAACACATACAGAAGAAAATGGTTATATTATGGTACAATTACCTCAAAACAGAATGAAGTTGAACTTCATGTGTAGTTGAAGAAATATACTTAGTTACTTTCTACTACAGGAAGGTGTCTAGATTCAAACTGAGCTACAAATGAGTTGCATCTAGGTTACATAGAGTATAATAATGCATGTTAAAACCTCTTCATTTTAATGTCTTACAGCCAAGAGTTATGTTGGTCATTTAAAATGTAACTGTGATTTTTTTTTTTCAAGAAATTGCTATTTCTAACATCAAGAATAAACACTGGTGAATGGTAACAGACCGGTTACAGAGCGTACCATATGGCCACATGGACACAGCTGTTGAGATTCAACTCTGGACCTGTGTTGCACGTCATGCCCCTCTCTCTGTAATAGATTTTAGAACAGTGATGCACCGGGCTTTGATAATACACACAGGAAGTTTAATTATTGGTTTGGGTCTGTCCGTGGGATTTTCCGACTGTAAGAATATAGCGTATCACAGAATTGAACAGAAATTTCTGGCTACAGAGCCCCATTTGCTTTTAAATAATGCTGTTGCCCATACCAGTCAGTGGCTTGTGTGACATTGGACCATTATATGCTCTCTAAAGAGTAGCTGGGAACAAGAATTGAATGGCTATGTGTATCCATGCACTAATACATTTTGAAATTTAAAGCTGTCCTCATGAATTATTGCATCTCTGAATCCAATCATTGTATTTCCTTCCCAGCACAGATTTTGATTTCAGTCTTCAGTCAGGTACAACCATTGTAAGTGTACAAAATGTTCATTTTTTTGCAAACCCTTCATTCATCCTGTTTCACTTTCTTCTACATACAATATATATATAAAATGCAGTTGAGATAAAAAAAAAGCTTAAAGGGAATGTGTAAAAAAATTTGTATCATAACAGCTAAATTTAATTACAGCGATGAGATGAGCCATGACAGGATCTCAGCAAGGGGGGAAACAGACAGCTGTATGACAAGTTCTGCAACAGCCCCAATACAGAAAATAATTCAAAAGAAAAGTTAGAGTGGTAAAGCTTGGGAGGTTTGTGTGCTCATACATGCATGCGTGTGTTCCCAATTGGTGGAGCCATGTCACAGCAAGCTTTCATCATTTCACACAGACAGATTCTCCTCAGGCACACACAATCTCTCCAAAGGACATTAGACATGAGTTCTGTGTGGTTTTTTTACCCAGGGAAACTCTGGCCGGCACAGCCCGGCGGTCGATCCAGAACGAAACCCATGAAAGCATCACCATAAGTGTGGCGGGGAAGTATGTCTGCAGCAGGAAGAAGAAGATGTGGCGTCGCAACGTGAAGTTGATGTAGAGGCGATTGTACCAGCCTGCAAACACAGCAAGAGACCTGTTCTGAAGTGGATGGATTAAACATTCAACAGTGTACCAACTGCTTATATTAAACTTTGTTAGCATCTTACAGGAGGCTTCATTTACTACATTCAAGATGATGCAGAGGAGGTAAAATCCTAACTATTAGTATAAGATGTGGCTTATAAATGACATGCAGTCATTGTAATGATGACAAAACAAAGTCTGTGACATTTTTTGACCTCAAGGTATACACAAACATTTAGGTGATTTATGTCTGAATTATTTCATACTCCTTGAAACTATTATAATTATTGTGACTAAGCAGCCTAGGTCAGCAGTAAAAGCAAAACCAAAGTCTGAAGCCCGCTAGTGCCTTACACCTGGCTGATCATTTGATTGTTCATAGGGGAATATTTACTGAGCTTTCTCTGTATGGCTGGATATTTATTACCATGTACATTTATGCATCCTCAGTAAGTCTGATTTATATCAACACATTTAGCATTGTTTTCTGCTGCTGAACTTGGTATACTGGTTGTAAAGACAATACTTTTGAAACAGCGAGTGTGCATTCATCCTTTAAAAGAGATTATTTGTAAGTTAAAAATCTAGATCTTGTTTGCCTCTTAGTTGTAAAAAGTCATAAAAAATCAATATGTTGGTTTTGGTAGTTTTACCCTTTTAAACTCACTTGATAATATTATTGCCATGAACACAGAAAAAGCTGTTTGTGATTGGCTGCTGGCCTGAGCTATTAAAAGTCCAGAAAACATACATTTAAGCAAGAGAGAAATGCAAACTCATAGTAAAAAAGACTTTTTGTATTTCTTCATGATGAAGAAAGGATGGAGAGCTATTATAAACTTTGGTTATATACATCTTTTAGTTTAATGCAATATAGCATGTGTTTGTGTCAGACAAAACAGTACTGTAGATTTGATCTGTTTTACCCTGACAGTAAATTTCAGATACATTCACATTCTCTTTAGTGACAGTAAATTGGGAGCAAAAAGTATTTGTGATGTGACAACATTATGGTTAAGGTTTAGATTAAAAAATGAAAAGTAAATAATATGCAAATAATTTCTTTTATCTATCCAGCCTGACCTTTTCTTTATGTGGTCTTTGTTGCTCTTTAACAACACCATCTAATCACAGTGGAGCTAGAGGAAATTTCACAGGGTCAAAATAACCTATATCTATGTGCCTGTAGGCTTCATATGTGATTCATTTGGACAAAATAATTATCATTCAAATCATGATGCACAAAAGAACATGTCTAAAAGGCATAGTTCATAAATGATTTAATTCAAACATATCTGAGGCCTTGCTGCCTCAGTTAATCCTGTGGAAGTGTGTGTGTGTGTGTGTGTGTGTGTGTGTGTGTACCTGTGCTGCTGTAGAAGGCCAAGCGAGATGTAGTGTGGAACTTCTGGATGAGGAACTGTGATAAGGAGATGCGATCATCAGTGCTCAGGGACTCATCACCACTCTTCCAGTACAGCATCAGGTCTTCATCTGTGTAGGCATCTGCAAAACATCACACAGTCCAATTAAATCTAACCAATATGATCTTGTAAAATGGTGTGTAATAGTATGTAAGGATCATCTTGGTTTCTAATTATGGTACAATTCAGTATAATAGTATATTAGTATAGTATAGTATATTTTGGGGTTAATACATGTGTTTATCTGCAATTGTGTCCACTCACTGAGGATACAGTGCTTGATGGAGTTATAACGTGCATTGGAGGTGAGCTGCAGTCTGTGCAGGAGCAGCGACTGACGCTCCATCACACACTCTGCTCTGATTGATGTTTGGATTTAAGCATGGTGGATTCTTGTCAAAGGTCTTAGAGATGATCAGTCTCATGAAATACTCTCAGGACATAGTGAGTTTTAGCAAATATGACTAAAAGTTGTCCTTATACAGGTACCTACTACAACTTTGAGGAGACAGACACTTCAGACAGAGGGTGAATAAAGGTGCTGCAGCAATGGACAGTATGAGAACAACATGCTTTCTGAACATTAAAGCATGTAAACACTCTCTACTAGATATATGAACCTGAATGAACGTAAATGTGGATAAAATGTCAAATTCAACACTATTATTCCCCTTTATTATGTCTCTCTCCATATTTTGCAATAAAACAACCTGAACTCATTGTCTAATTTTGCTCTTCTGCACTGGCCAGGAATTTGATCACTTGATGTTTTTTAGAGAAATGAAACCTTTACTTACAGCTCTCCAGCTCCAGTGAGCAGGTCTGAGAATCCAGAGGGAAACGGCTAAAGTCCATGTTACAGGCTGCTGTTACTGTCACTCTGTTCAACAATAGAATCAACAGAAACACATGAGAGGAGCCATGGTACTGTATACTTTCATTTATCTGAATTATCTAAATTCAACCACACAGTTAGAGACTGTTAGAGACCTCCACAATAACACAGTGTAAACCAGGATTCTCGCTTATTTTTTGTGGCCTGAATGAAAATACAAAGATATTTTTGTTAAAGATTATATGCTCAGATTATATGCTAATCAGGAGAATGAGCAGAAGATGCATGGAGTTGCATGTAGTAGTTCCTTTAAACACATGAACACATAGCTGAATGTGAGCACCAATCCACACCAATCAGCTGGGACGCTGGAAGAAAGATGAAAGCATGCCTTAAAGCTGGGGTAGGCAGGCCTCTCTCCAAAGTCACTTGCCCAAAACACTTGAACACACACTGTCTGGCTACTGCTATCCAAGATTTAAATGATCATTCTGACTTGGTACTTGAATATTTTCTTTATATTCTTCAGAGTTCAAACTGCCTCTCATGTCATGTTGGTCAAATATACATCACAGTTTGGTTTAGCTTTGACCAGCTTTGATATATATCATGTGATAGCTGGTTCACACATGTTAGCATGTATTACAGTCTATTGTATTAATAAAACAGTCAATGTTAGGTCTGTCACTTGATGGCAGTGAGTATTGTGAGAACTGTTTTGGCAAAAGCTTGACTGTCTGTGTGTGTGTGTGTATGTGCATATATGTGTATATATGTTTTTGGAACAGGTCACACAGTCACAAAGAGAAAGTTCAAGATTGGTATTGGTGTTGGTTTACAGACGAGGTTGATGTTGCTGATCGAAAATCACCACATCCATGAAATGTTTGAGTGAATCCTATTCTGCTGGTTTTCTGACGGTGTCATCATCCCCCCTATAATCTTTTTCTTTCTCACAGTTCTTTTTCCCACTTCACCCTTCTCTGTTCTGTAATCTGCTGTCCAGCAAAATCTGAAACAGAACGTGAGAAAGACATTCATATAATAAACCTATTAAATCCTAACCCATCTAGCTTCAAGTTTTCTTAAAATTTAATTATGAATTTATGGTCACTTATTAAGCCCCTCATACTGTCCAAACTGAAGCTTATGTAAAACTGTCTAAAATTAATTCATGGGTCACCATGCCATGGATTTGGAGCACAATACTATTGTTCTTTTCGTGTTCCCTGCTGCATCGTACAGAAGTAAAGAAATGTCTGACAAGAAAGTAAAACTAGAATTTAAACAAAACAGACACACAAGTAGATGTGTAGATGAGTTAACGTCCATGTATTTCTTTGGCTGCAGCATGAACAGTGGCAGAATATACAAACATGATTTAATTAATATAATGAAGTCTGCAGGGCTTTAGTAAAGGCTAGCAGGCTTTATTTGTTGCATTTAATCTTGTATTTAGTGTACTTTAGTGACCAAATGCAAAGCTAAAAGTACAGCTGTCAAGCTGTAAATATTTTGTATGTAAATATGACTGTATGTGTGTATTGTAAGACTCTACACTAAAGTATAACAGGTGTTCACAGCAAACACATAAAGGAGTTTTTGTTACTGTGAAGACGTCTATACTTGTGTACCATGCAGCTGAAACAGATCAAATAAACCAATACAACAATGCCTGCAAGTGACTCACTCTGCTGTGGTTTAACAAACATATCTTTAGAAACCAAATTGCTGTGGACCAGCTCCAATCTCTCTATGTTTTACTCTAATGTTACAAACCCTGCAGTGTCACAAAAATGTCATGGTGAGCCACTTAACTACCACATGCTCTTGTAGGTTGGAAAAAGGTTGCTCTCTACTAATAAAATAACCACCCGACAAGAACAAGGTCCCTGCACTTGATCAATGCCTGCATGAAAACAAGGCCTTCAGTCTGAAGCAAACTTTATTTTGTGTCATTGTGGCATTGTCTTCAAATCAAACTATGTCAATGACATATAATGACAAGTACCAAGTGGTTTTCTTCAGAATATTATCATCTTGAGAAAGACACATGAAAACTCCAAAAGATAACCCTCAAAATGAAGATTTGTACTTTGTTGCCTATAGGAAGAGCCCCCTACTGTACTGAAGGGTGCCTAAGTCACAATATTGTTTTCTTGAGGATCATGCAATTTATCCTCTTTTTATGAAATATAGGAAAACAAAGATATAATTAATATCATTAGTAATATCTGTATACCATTTAGGTGACACAATTCTTTTTCCGTTCCTCTGGTACTACATTTTGAACATTATATTAACTGTTAAAAGTTTAAAGTATACTTAAATATCCAAATAGAAAAAAAAATACTTATCAAATTCACATTTCTCTGAACGAATATTATCATACATATTTGCTTTCTCCGGAAAATCAAATAAACACAGCACCCATCAACTTTTCGACATACAACTACTCATAATGTGTTAAGGCTGTAAATGCAGAACCCCAAGCTGATCAGACCCGGCCGGGCATATTTGGTTCCTACACCGGCTGATGTGCTTTGTACGAAGTCACCCAAGAAGTCAAACACCATGCACCCCTCTGCATTTTCTCGGTGGTACGGCTTACGATGACACTTACTGAATCACAACCATTATAAATGTTAGAAATGACACCTCTGCTTCTCCTGCCATGACAATATCTTCTTTTCTGCTGCAATGGACATTCATTTAAAACTTGTAACAGCAGAGATCCTGTGAGGCAGGTGAACATCTATCTGAAAATATATGCCAGTAAATCAGATGCTACAGACCTTAAGCTGTAGAGGACATGTCCATCAGGAAAGACACGCAGCATGATATTGTCGGTAGTGGTGTCATGGATGAAGGACCTCTTAGAGTGGACGAAGAAGACATCAGGAACCCAGATCTTCTTCACCAGGCGACCATCAAAAGTCATGCTCTTGTTGGTGCTGCTGGTGAATGACAGGCGCTCATCCTTCCAGTAGTGCCTCAGGTACAGAGTCATGGTGAAGTCCTGGTGGAAGAGAACACAAGAAACAATGTACAGGAGCTTTACTACCAAACAATACAGATCCATCTTTGAAGGTGATATGCTGACCATGATGTTCATCACTCCACACTTCCACATGGTGTGTAAAAGTGGCATCTTTATGTTGAAACCAATGAAATAAAAAATACAACAAATTTTCCATGCTCACAAAGGCACTCGATCTCCTGTCTTACAGCGACTTCAGAGTGATTCAATGGTAACATTTGCTTAACAACAGTTACTATGTCCAGAAATGACATTGAAATTTCCATCATTTCCCAAACTATTTGTACAGGATTTACTTTAATTTTCCCCTTAGGGATCAATACAGTCATATCCTAGATATCATGATTAAGTTATTGGACTGACAGTAAAATAAATATGTCTCCAAGTATGCTGGATTTACTTTTTGCTTTACTTCTGTGACACTCCTGAAATGTGACCTGCTAAAATGTAGTGTGACCTGCTAAAAAAGAAGCCTAACTGACTGTAACTTTGGTTATACAACAATATTTTTCTACATAAGCTAACATTAGCCACAATAGGCCACTGGTCATATTAGAACAAATGAGGCTATAACAGCAAAGCTCCTGAGTGTTGTATTGCTTATAAATTCACATTTCCATTTGTGAGAGGTCAAAGATATAATTTCTTCTTTCAGATGGTCTTTTTGTAAAGTACCATAGCTGTATACATGCAGAATTACATGACTGCTGACCATTTACCAAGACTTACCATTATCTTTTTTTTGGTAGCTGCTGGCTTCCATTCATCAACGTATACTCGTTATTGCTGTGCTAGCTCTCATCTATCAGTAATTTATAATTAGATAAACTGTACATGGTATTTAACATGTAGAATTTATGATTATTGAATAGGGAGTAATTTACAACTGAGTTGCAGACACTACCCATTTATTGCTTAAAGATTCTGATTATGTAAAATAAAAACTTAATGTAATAGTACAGGTCACTATAAAAACCACCTGTCAAAACTAAATAAATGTCAAACATGCTACAAACCCTCTAAAAGCTAACTAGCTATGTAAATATAGAGTCTAAGTTGTAAGTGACAGTAATTTTGCATTACTAAAGGGAGAAATGTGACTGACAACAGCTAAACAACTAGGGAAATGTGGCTGCTGTGTAAACTGTCAAGAAGCCCATCAGTTGAAAATTGGTTAATATATTCAGTTTTTTCACTTTCCTGTTTCCCTTCTAACTGATTTCGTGTTATGAGCAGTTACTCAGCCTGACAGCTTCCAAGGAGACAAAAATTAAATTTAGCAACTTAAAACTTCACAACTCTGTATATTTAGGTTAAAGCATTTCAGAGAACCATTCCCATTTACTTTACTTTAGAGTGGAAGTAACGTAAATGTAGAAAATGGAATTTACAAAAAATTCTTCACCATTGTATCTCCAGATTATGTTTTGTCCATCTATTCCAGACAATTAACCACAAATTTGTATTAACGGTCCTGACCATCTGTCAGACATTGTCAGACATCAGACATCTGTCAACATTCTGTCAGAAACTGTACAGTGTGCCTATAGGCACCATGTTTGCCTCAGCAAACCAGCTTCAACCATCCAATCTTGTGACATCTAAGGAACATTGTCAGAATCTCTTAAATTTTGTTTACTTTATATCTCTGGGTGACTCTCTACTCAAGCTGCACACAGAGATCCTTATGCAGGATGCTGGCAGTTCCCATGATTTAACATAATATCTACACAGCATGGGTGGTCAACTAGTTAATTATTAATCATCATCATTATAAAATTACAAAAAGATACATACATATATATGGTAACTTCTTCCATTCTGTTATACACTATAACTACACACCTACTATGAGATTCTTTTTCTATTTTTTGTCAATATACTGCAATACATCAAGTATCATCTTATCTTTATCTCATACTTTGACATTCATCACCTGTGAAAATCTGTCACATATACGCGTGCATAATACAGCTTTTCTTACCATATCAACCTCAGAAATGCTGTCCAAGCTCTCCACCTGAACATCCACTCCAACAGGGATTGCAGGACCTGCAAACAAAAGTATTTCATGAGCAAACAGACTTGCAGGTAATGACTTTCATCCTGATGGCTTCACACTCGGCTACAAATCATCTCATTGCATACTGGAAGTTATAATCTGATAAAAGCCAACAGAACCGTATCATTTACAAACAGCAGAGACACAATTCTGAGGTCCCCAAACCAGACACTCTCCTCCATCAGATGAGCCTTGAGAGCCTTCCTGTCCTTGAATATCAGAAACCGAATCGCTGAAAAGGGAAAACGCCCACTGAGAATGTGTTTGATTTTGTGCTGAGAATACAGACACAACTCTCACTTTGATTATATAGTATAGTTTGTAGCAACAGCCCCAGTGCCCCTTTGGTCTTTGGTGAACCCTTGACCTTCTCTCCAGCACCACCATCAGGGTAAAATTACCCCTGGACCACCTTCCTGACAAGCAGTTTATTAATCATTGATTCTTTAGAGAATTCCCTGATCTTTCTTCTAACACTAAAGCCAAAATGAACCAAGGGGAAAATACACCAAGTGGCAAGTAGACCAAAAAAAAAAACACACTTACAATGTATTAAGGTTAAAAAACTAAAGTCCATGGTTACATAACACACCTTATTGTTAGGTGACTTTGAAATTTTTACATTATTTATGCCCCACTTTCAACTTAATATGAACAGATTTGCTGAAATGTAGACAAATACGCTATAGGCAAAGAAAAGTAAAAATAATCTAAGAAAAAAGAGATTTGGCAAAGCTGGTAGCTTTTTATCAGATATTGTGATATCAGATATCAGAAGCATGGTGTCTTGAAAAGCCTGAGACTTAATGTAGGTGGAAAATGATGAGCTGAGATCTGAAGTAAGTTACAGACCATCTTAAAAATGCCAAACATCATTAATTTCCACCTGCATCATTAACAGTTACAGTTTTATTTACACTGAGTTTAGACTTACACTTTGAGGTGGGGTTCAAATACAGTTCTTTATTAGTCAGTGAATTTAGGTACATGATTCAAAAAATTCTAAAGTCATACATACTGTATATGGGGAATATTAATGGCAGTAGAGGCAGTAGAAGGGGCCTAGCCCAGTTGTGTTATACATATATATTATGTAAGTGAGCATAATTTTGTGAACCAAAGCGATACAGATACTGATATATGTTACACCCCTAATGCCTGCAGTACATTAAATGGACAAATAAAGAAGCTGTTATGTTTTCCAGATTTAACAAAGTCAGTAATAATACATTTCTCCAGTGTAAAATATTAATATTAAAACTACTTTTGGGAACCCAAATACAAGGAATTTTTAAAAAAAGCATTGGTGACACAAGTTTAATTTAGTTGCATTTGAACTCAAGGTGACATCTGGCCCACTTTCTCAATGTGATTTTACTTGTGTAGAATCCAGGAATTGGCATGCTGTTACAATGCATAAACTTTAACTGTAGGAGGCGGTGTTCCATCTACTGCTTCTCATTGTGCTTTACTGTAACTGGATTCTTTACATGTTTCATATGTTTTTACCATTTCTGTCATGCATTCTGAACCCAACCTAAAGATAACAGCATTGCATGTGACCCTCTCTCCAATCACCAGTCAGCATGCATACACTGCATAGATAGAGCTAAAGTAGAGGGAAGATTTACAGGCGATTTGAACCACTTTGCATCACTTATCTAAACAGTCTGTAATCCAAAGAGATTAGCAGAGACGCTAAATGCTAGATTAGAGCCACCAAAGCTCTTCAGATGAGGGGCTTCAGAGGGATCTCTGTGTTTGGGATTATTCTTCACTCCCTGGAACAATGGCATCAAGTGTGTTGTACTTCTTGTCACATCAGACATAAATGGTCTTTTGTTCTGTCCACATCAACCAATGTTCGACAAATTCAATATAAAGTCATTCATTGATGGAACCCAGGGGAAGAGGTCAGACAGCAGCAGGTCAGAGCACACAGGGGTTCATCTTAGCAGTGCTCAGGAGGTGATTATAGGCTAAGTGTGCACTGTAAGCTGTGTCGGCATAGAACTAACAGACTGGGATTCATAAGATGTTAAGCAGTCAGAGATAGGCCTACTCCTCCAGGATCAGTAACGTGATGGGTATGATATGTTCCATTCCATACCCTGAATATGATTACAACCAGAATTATTCATGACAGGAACCACTGTGCATGTGCAAGAACTAATTAACATGTTTTTGACAACACGACAAAGACCAGAGGTTGACTGAAGAATGAGAGAATTTAAATTCAAACATAGTAATAATTTATTTGACAATGAAAGGTTTCATCCCCACAGTGGTGCCATGGGATATCTGGCCTAGGGCACCAAAACAGACAGAAACAACCTCGAGACAAATTCACAACAGAAGCAGGGGAGAGCAAACAGTGCTGCTGGCCAAACACCAGGCTGAAGTTTGGCCATGATTGATTACAATTACACTAATTTAAATGGGGCTAATTTAAATATTTACCATGTGGAATTGTTATTTTCTGTCAGTAGGTGGCAAGCAGTGCACTGTGATCAGAGAGTTATCTAATTTACTTTGTTTTATAATTATGAATATCTTAATACCTGTGAGGTCCGACTGGAGCTGCATACTCAGGGAGGTATTAGCCAAAATGTTGGTGCTTGTTTCTGTCTTCCATTACAAATGAATAATGACACAGGATATGAGAACTTCAAATGACTGCTTTTTTCTTCTCTGAGTGCCAATCAGTGTTAATATTGTTGACAAATAATTTTCATCAGTGTTCGCCAAAGGTATTTTCACTGATGAAAACAAGATTATAACTAAAGAAAAGTTCAATGATAAGGACAAAAACTGTGATGAAATCTATCGACACTTTCTTTAACAAATCAAGACGAGATAAAAATGTTTGGAAGGGATCTCTTTGTGCAGCAGGAAGATTAGATGCACAGTTTGGCATGCACTTCCTGCAGATCTCATGAACTTTACAGAAATGTCAGTGTTTGGGAGAAAGAGAAGAACAGACATATGGATATATATACTGAGATTAATGTAAAACAAACAAACAAACAAATAAAACATAAAAAAAATGTTGTAAACTGTGTGGAGCAATAATCACTGGCAAAAACACAACCAACTCGAAGTGACATATTTATCCGAGGGTAAAAGTCAAAAGCAGTCAAAAGTTGTTGTTTTTTTTTTTTAAAAAAGCTAATGTTACTTTTTTAGCTAACCTAAGTAGGTATGTTCACACTAAACTTGAATTCAATAAAAGCTCAAAGAAACCACTGCTGTCCTGACCTGATTAGAGAAGTGCATGACCCAGGGTGCTAATCCTCTATGTTAAATGAAAAGACTGATTCAAATGATAAAGATAATAAGTGTAAACTGAAAAGAGCTATGAGGATCACACACTTCAGTATGATTAACTGCTGCATAATGTGCAACTTGACTTCCTCCAGGAGTGTATATAATAAGTTTAGAAATTATAGAATAATGTTTAAATAATATATTACACTTAACCTAAACCCCACTTACGAGTAAATCATCTTGTCGTTGTCAAAGTTTAAAATCTTTTCTTTCTCCGCAGCTCTCAGCTGTCATTTCAGTGTCAGATTGAAACAACTCTCCTTCACCCCAACATTGAAATCCTATAAGGTTGACAGAGTGTTGGCAGATAGTTGCTTCCTAGCAAATAGCAGCAGACTCCATCCATCCATCCATTATCTATACCACTTATCCTCACATAGGGTCATGGGGGTGTTGCAGCCATCCCAGTTGACAGTGAGAGACAGGTACAGACAAACCACTCACTCTCACACACCCACAGGCAATTTAGAGTCAGCTATTACCCTGCATGTCTTTGGATTGTGGGAGGAAGCTGGAGTACCTGGAGAAAACCCACACAGACACAGGGAGAACATGTAGACTCCACAGAGAAGGGCTCCAGCAGACTGGTGGGTTTGAATCCAGACCTTTTGTTTCTGTTTGCTATAAAATACTTAAAGCTGAGGGTTTCTTTTCTTGTCAGAACTCCAAGCTAAACATCACATACACATTTGACAAACTATGGCCTTATTTTACTGCTAGAATATTTTTCTGAAATTTGGCTCCACTGAGTTCACCAGATAGTGTCTGTATTTGTCTGCTTATAGTTTCTATGGCTATAAAAACACAATGCAGAGAGTATTTGTCAATCTTATGTCAATATTTTACTCCCCTCCTATTTTGTAGGTGACTCAGGCTCAGGCTATGACAAGAACATCAAACAACTTCTCTTAAACTTCTGCCAGAAATCATCTCAAATGAAATAAGTAGTCCCAAAATCCTAGTGTACTGTACATTCAATGAAATACAGGGAGACTCAAAGTCAACAGCAAGAGTAAAATGTTATTAGGTCTGATTGTCATAATGGGCAGAGATATGAGAGTGACAGCCGAGATTATATGTACTGGAATACTTTCATCACCACAGGATGCACTTTTACAGCCAGTTTTGGACCTCTTTTCATTTCTGTGCCTGTTCTTCAGATGGGACAAAGTGTCATTTGCGGGGAAACAGCTGTCTGATGGCATAACAGATTGGTGCCTCTGCTAATCTAAGCTGTAAACAGGAGGACCCGCCTGCAGCTTAATCTGCTCATCACTGCTGGAGCGGGGCCTGCCATGAAGCGAGGCAGAGTTAGACTAGTCTAACAACGAAGGCAAGCTACATCTCACTGGGTGAAGCTAGCAGCTAAAGCTACACTCTGGCCACCTCAAATTAAGCCGACATCTCCAGATGGTATCTGGATGCTACTGACCCATCCATCAGTGAGCACTGCTTAAAGCTTTAGCTAAAAAAAGGAAACAAAAACTGTGCTGATTATTGGGACAGTCCACAGAGGTCACGTCCCCTCACAGATGACACACAGGGATAGTTTGTCACTTGGTGCTCGGGGATGAAAGCAAATGACAAGTTTCTGCTGTTCATGACATTTAATAAGCAGAGCCTCTTCTGGTGCCAATACAAACATCGTTTGACTATGCACACATTTAAAAATGACAGCATTTAATATGGCTTGAAATAATAAAGCAGCAGCATAAATCAATGGATTACTGCAGTTTCCTTTGACGTATGAAGCTTGATACAATCTTCTAATTGAATTTCCACAGCTCTGACATCAAACTATGGCAGCAGCAGTCACAGCCCTGATGTTTGGTTGATACCATGCCATGTTATTTTAAGACTTGTGGGGGATGATATTCAAGCGCTTCATTTATCATACGAGTTTTCTCAAAACAAAATATAAATAAATCTGTATGGCTATTTGTGCATTTCAGTGATGCATCAATGGCTCTTTAACCTTTTCATCA
Organism: Scortum barcoo; assembly: GCA_023238725.1. NCBI lineage: Eukaryota > Metazoa > Chordata > Actinopteri > Centrarchiformes > Terapontidae > Scortum > Scortum barcoo. The sequence continues at coordinate 23,998,802 of CM041539.1, forward strand.
AGACTAAAAGATTATAAACTGCTCAGTGGCAACATCCCCAGAATGAGGGAACACCAGGGAGATGGTGGGAAACAATCAAAGTTGCATTGATCGATTTTTGACACTTGGGACTAGCAGAACAAGCTGAAAACACAACAACTGACATTTCAGTTTAGAAAGTAGTTATCAAGGGCAGAAGTAGAATGGATTCTTTGATTGGTCATTCTGAAAAATCATGTTTATAGAGCACATTCTGAACTTGCTGCAGCCAGTAGATTTGATCCTGGACTCTTCTGGTGAGCTGGTGACATTTAATCAGTGATGGCTGAGTGGTAGGGTTAGTTTAGTTTTAGTTTGGTTAGCCTTTCAGAGCTGATTAGCCTTTCAGAATCCAAACAATGGGGTGACAGCTGTCTGTGACATAGCCAGATATGATGGAAGACAAACTCATTCAGAGTTCTGAACTCTAACATTACAACACTTAAAAAAGAAGCTATGATCTCGCCAGGAAATGAAATGTACAGCAAAATGTCAGTAGTCAGATGGGGCTACTTACTTATTTGTGAAAAGGCACAAGAAAAAAAAGGGACAACTTAAAAAAGGAAAACTTAAACCCAGTGCTTAAGTTAGCATAACCTTTTCTGTACATTAGCTGTGCAAGGCAGTCTCAGTGGCAGGGGCTATGCTTCATATCAAAGCATAGCTATATAAATAGTAAGTGGCCAGAAAACATTATCTTAGCAACAGTAAATCCCATCTTGTTATTGCAGAGAAAAATAGCGAATATGTGCACATGAGCCATTTGCCATGTTACCAATGAGTTTTTCATCTGACACAAGACACACATCTCTACACACATCAGACATGTCCATCTGTGTATTCTGTTATATATATGTTATTTCTGCACAACATCAGATTACCAGAGCCCATTAATCCTGCACGTCACAGAGTTCTTTCTAATTTTCTTTTTTTAACAAAACTGGCATTTCATTTTTCTTTAAAAAAACATTTAGGGTGCAAATGATGTGACAATATAAAGTGACAATATGAAGTAAGAATGATAAAAGAACAATGAACAATAAAGTGAAAATAGCAGCAGATCGATGCAGTCATATATTAACACCATCCACACCATCTCCATCTGCATTTGTGGTTCTGTGTATTCATGTTTGCCACTCAGCATCTCCCAGACAACAATATTGTTTCAAGGAGAGGTGTTTCCATCCTCTGACATATTGTCCTTATATGTCATGGAAAAGTATTGATTGCAGCAGCTTTTATGAAAGAAGGTCCTCATTAGATGGTCCAAGGTCTGTGGGATCTATAAATTCTGTATTAATAGATTTTTGTTGACCTAAGGCAGACTTACTTCCACTGAATCCATCAGTGTGCCTCAGAGGAATGGGTAGAGGATATATTAAAGTAATAGGCTAAGTGAAACAGCCCCACCTCTGACTTTATGACCTCCAGCAAATCTGCAACACCGCTAAGCCATCACATTTTCTGAAAAGCACAGAGTGGCTTTGGTATACAGTTAACAGATCATAACATGACTCGCTCCAAGCCCATACATCAAATGATCTGGCCGATGGGCTTTCTCTGTCTTTCCCAACATGGATTAACAACAAGCTTAATGTGTTATTTTACCGAGGATTAAGAGCAATAATACAACCCACACGTTAGCCACACTCATCCCCCTCTGTCCACTGAATGTAGCATCTGAATTTTATCCAGATCTTTTTTGAATGTCTATGTGTAAAACCATTTACAGATGTCAAGTCAAGTTCCTTGTTTGTCATATGCAGAGCTATTGCAGTGAAGCAGTGGTTGATTGTGAAATTCCTTCTTTCCAGACTCCCTTCAGCAATGGCCATACACAATTGATATAAAAAAAAAATCAAATCACGCAAGTAAAAGAATGAGAATTAGAAAAAGACATAAAATGGTATAGAAGTTAAAATCTAGGAATAAAATAAAATAGATTAAAATATAAAACAGAATACTGCAGTTTAAAAGGTTAAAAAAGTTTAAGAGTCTTCTGCCATGAGGGATTATGCTGTTCCTGGGCCTGGTGCTTCAGGACCAGACACTGCTCTGCTGTCTGCCAGCCAGTTTGTGACTGTGGTGACTGGGGCCTTTGATGACCCTGTTGGCCTTCTACCTACACTGCTGGGTGTAGAGGTCTTCTGTAGATGCCAGCTTCTTTCATCCCATCCTTTTATAGACTACATTATTAGTATGTACTAATTTTGCAGTGCATACATTACATTCTCATCAGCACTACTGATGGTGAGATCAAGAGTTTTTAAGGCTTGACCAAGTGTTAAAGTTGGGATGAGGAGATGAGTGATTTCAAACTCAAGGAGGAATCTTCCATCCTTCACAGAGAACTGAGTGGATTTCTCCTAGCCTTGTTCAAATGTAACAAGCAAGGAAGTACTAATGGAGGTCACTAAAGGCAGGTCCAGTGACAAATGACTTGCTTAAGGGCCAAGATCCCAGGTATGATCTTTGGACTTCATCAAGGAATTATATAGGGAACAATGAAACAAAAGAACCATAATGTAATGCAAAGTTGAATGGACACTAATTTAGATCAGACTTTTAATTAGCAATATAAGAATACTTTGATTCAACATGAAGATTTTGATGACAGAACAAAAGAAACTCTACCAACAGGAAGACAGGCTATACTTAAAAGACCAACAGGCTATACTTATCCACCAATCCGGAGAGGATACTGACAATGTATTTGGTCTCATTTAGTAGATACAAAATATAATAATGTCAATACACCTATATGTATCCAGTAAATCCATCATAGCTTGCAGTAAGACCAAATGCAAGTTAAAGACCAGTTCTGATTCTGAGACTGAGAAGATGCTTTCAAACATGAGACAATGAGACATGTTGCCATTAAGAATGAACTCTTCAGAATGTAAAATATACCAAAGAAAGAATTAAGACAGGAGAAATTTAGTATGGAAGAGTAACTTTTGCACCGTTGACATCGAACACCATCACCGCATTTGACAGAAGACTACAGTAAGAAGAAGTCCAAAGATCACGCTCTCTCTGAGCTCTTCTCTTGCACCCTCTCTGCTGCAGGCTGCTGGCTGGCTCACTGGAAATAAACTGGGCCAGCAGCCACATCAGATTACAGAAAGCTGGTATCCAGCCAACTCTGAGAGAAATAAACTGACTGTATTCAACCACATCTGGCAAACACTGCCTCCACGTCTCCATCACACCCAGCCAAGTGGAATTACATAAAGATACTATCAACCTGCTGCCTGCTGAGAGAGTGGGAGAGAGACACAGGGATGGCTCTGAACAAAGCTGCCACATGGGAACAGTCACACCCAAGAAAGCCCAAGAGCTCCAAGGAGTGGCCCGTGTGAGACGCCTGGTGAACACCTACGTGAGACTCTAGACGTATGTGTTGACATTTGGATTGTTTTTTATCACTTCTCTGTAAAGATGATAAATAAAAGGAAAAACCAAAATAAAGTTTCTCCGTAAGATGTTGGTCCACCTTTTACCTCCAGAACAGCTTCAGAGCTCCTTGTCATTGATTCTCCAAGTCTCCTGAACTCTCCTGGAGGGATGAACATACCATTCTTCTAAAGATATTCATCATTTGGTGTTTAGATGATGGTGGTGGAGAGCTCTGTCTAACACGTCGCTCCAAAATCTCCCACAAGGTGTTCAGTTGGGTTGAGATGTGGTGACTGACTGTGAAGGCCACAGCATCTGATTCACACTTTCATCCTCATCAAACCATTCAGTGACCCCCATATGGATGGGTGCATTGTCATCCTATAAGAGACCCCTCTCATCAGGATAGAAATGTTTCATCAGAGAATAAAGGTGATGTGATCGCTCTGAGTAACTTTGGACTGATTTACAGTGACCCTTCACTTTCAGTGGATATATAGACCCAAACCATGCCAGCTAAATGTCCCCCACATCATAACAGAGCTCCCAGATCCCTCACTGTAGGGGTCAAGGATCCTGGCCTGTACTGTTCCATATCTCTGTAGACCAGTGCCTGGACCAATGCCACTGAACTCTCAAATGTCTATCCATCTGTGTAAGGGGGGGTTCATGCACTGCAGCCCTGCTATAACAGCTCTCCGTGTCACTGCTGACTGACAGCACTGTTCTTGCTGACACAATTATACTGAAACACTGGCCACTTGCACAGTCCTTGTGACTGAAGCTATTGCCCTCATGCCCAAGTAATGAACCTTCCTTTGAAAGTCACTTAGATCAGAATCAACTGGGACTGCTTGGTATTTTTATACATGCCACAAAGAATGAATGGATGTTAACTGTTTAACTGGAACATGCAACATTTCACAGTAAGGCAATAATGCAGAGTGCAAAGGGTGTTGAAATAAATAAAATGAATGTAACAGGTTTGCATGTTAAAAATAGTGTGTAATTAAACAATGAGAATATATTACAAGTACAGAGGATGTTTGTTTTATAGGTTTATTGCACAGGAATTGTTCCTGACTGGTGTTACGTGTTCATCAGAGTGACAGCCTGTGAAAAGAAAAATGCACTTCATGTGTCTGGTTGTTTTGGTGTACAGAGCTCTGTAGCACCTACCAAAAAAGGCAAAACGTTAGATGAAATTATGTCCAGGGTGTGATGGATGTGCAGTGATATTTCCTGCTTATTTTCTGAGTATGGAGATGCAGAGGTTCTGAAATGGAGTGCAGCACCACTGATTGTTTCTGCAGTCCTGATTGTCCACTGTGGTTTGTTCCTGTCCTGTTTGGTGGCCGATCCAACCGAAACCATTATGGATATGCAGAGAACAGACTAAACCGTGATGTAAAATCAGATCAGCAGCTCCTGAGGCAGGTTGTACTTTCTGTGCTGCTGATGCATGCAGAGATCTTTTTTTGGATCCTGGAAACTTTCTTTCTTTTTGAAATCCTGAAAGTTTTCAGAGCATACTTAGTGTTCTTCAGTATGGTGATAAGAGGCAGTGTTGTGGGGCTCCTCCTGAAATCCACTGTCATCTCCACAGTTTGAGTGTGTTCAAAGGTCTGTTCTGACCACACCAGAGGGCCACTTGTTCAGCCTCCTGTCTGTATGCAGAAGTTTATCAGATAGGTCTCCTGAAGTGAGGTTGCTGATGTGGAGGGAGAGGAGCAGTAGAGAAAGCACACACCCATGGGGGGTGCTGATTATCTGGGTGCTGGATGTGTTGCTCCCCAGCCTCACTTGCTGCCTCCTGTCTGCCAGTAAGTTTGTGATCAGTAACAGGTAGATTCTGGTACAGTGAGTTTGGGAAGTTTCTAGCAGAGGATGTCTGGGATGACGGTGTTGAGCACGGAGCTGAATTCCATGAAATGGGATTACATATGTCCCTGTGGAGTGAAGGTGTTGTGAGATGTAGTGCAGTCCCAATTTGACTCCATCATCCACTGATCTGTTTGCCTTGTAGGCAAACTACAGGGGTCCAGCACACGGCTGTGATGTCCTTCAACAACATTTTCTTGAAGAAGTTTATGACTGCAGATGTCGGGGCTATGTCAGGCCTCTCCACACTGACCTGAGATCATTGCCTGAACACCTGGTTCTGTAGGTCCTCTTTCCTCATTCTGTAGGCCTCCTCAATGGCAGCCTCAAAACCACAGCCTGTAATTCCAGTTTTACATTATTGGTCCATCTACACACAGTCATGACCATAGACCATAGACTTACCAAATTTTCTGTTTTTCTGTAGGTCGGGATAAGAGTGATTAAGAAGGGGTTAAAGTAGAATCTTCAGACAGAACAGAAACAATAAAACTCTAACAATTTGTAAAACTCTTTTATACTCTTCTTCTCTTTTAAAACCTAAACCCATCACACAGTCCCGCAAATTTACAGCTGACTCGGCAGCCAAAAATCTGGATGAATTATTAAGCTCTTTCAACAGTCACTTTTTTCTTGACCACCTTTTCCAGTGAAAATTAGAAAGCTAAAATCAAATATCCTGCCTGCCTAAATGATCACACCCCTTTCCTGAAACTGCAGAACAACACAAAATCAATGACACATGACCAGAAAGTAGCAAAAGAAGCAAAATCTGCATTTTTCAGGCATATTATCCAAAAACCACCACAGCTTCTAACTTATATCAGAATATTAGCTCTGTTCTCAATGGTCCAATCAGTACCAATCTTTAACCTAGTAATGACTGGACAGAGAAATTTCCTACTGATATTAGCAGGAGGATAGAGAGCCTTCAATCTCAGATTTTACCTGATCCACCTACAACAATAATACTGTTTCAAAAAAAAAAAAAAAAAAAACTGTTTCAACAAAGACCTAGCCTTGAGCTACTTTCTGAAATATTTCAATAGCCTACCTTTACATTTAATTCATGCTTTGTTAAGATATTATGACACATAAAAACTCTTGTGAACTGTGGTCTTTATAAGCTTATATCAACTTCTATCAATAAACCCAAAACAGAAGATTAGTGATATTGTCAGCCTGTAAAAAAGCTTTCTGTCAGTCAGATAGTGAAGGATTTATATGGGGGGTTTAGACTAGAGATGCTTCGGTCTTTGAGATGATCCCAGGAGAGAGAGATGAATACTTTAAATTGGTATAACTTCAAAGAGCCCTACATATCAGGGGTGCTCGACACCAAAGAGCAATCAATTATGAGACATGAGGGCAGACAGAAGTTCTGATACGCAATTGTATTTTCAAGCTGAGGGAGCTTAGGAGGTGAAATACACTCAGATAAACCAAATACGTCTTCTTCTTCATTCCTTAATCCCTGTCTTAATACAGGTTGCTGCTCTTTGCAGGCATCACACCCAACACAGGGTTAAAGGAGTACTCCACCAATTTTACACAAAGGTCAGTTGTCATATGCACTCCTACATCACCTTCTGTGGAACTGGAAGAGCTTAGTCAAGTTTAAGAGAATAACCCTGATGATGCCACGGGAATGTCATCAGGGTTATTAGCTTGGGTAACAAAGATAAAACAGAAAATGTGTGTTATAAATTGGGCATGTCGTCTGAAAGACATGGGTATGAAAAATGCAGGAAAAATCTCATGATAGATAAAGAGTAGAGTAGAGTAGTAGAGTAGAGACACTGGCTGATACTGGCTCTGAAGGCTCCACCTCGTAAAAGAAGCCGACTGGATACCTCCAATTCTGCATCTGCTGTCATTCCATCTGTTAATTGTTTATGTTGTTGATTGACTGTCGTTGATGTTTATTATTACCTATCTTAACATTAAATATAATTTATTCTTAGAATGTATATATCGATTATTGAAATTATATGCATATGATGTATGAATGGTCAGAATGACTGCTATAGTAATTCTAGTAGTTATAGAATTCCGGTAGTTGGAGTGCTAATAATATATCTGCAAAGTTCATATCAGCTGATATATTAAAGACAATTTGTCTGTCTCGTTTTGTTGTGTACATGAAATGTCTGTTGCTTTCTGACACTTGTGTTCTACTGTGCAATGAAGTTAAAAGAAATCTGTTTTCGTATTTTGGGACAAGAATCGGTCAGTGAGTATATATTTATATAAAAATAATATAGGCAAACCAGTCAATCAACCAATAACTTTATTTTCCCCAAATAGGTCAACTGGTTATACAGCAATGGAATGCGACCTTTAGCACACATATATACACACATACAAACATTACAAAATATACATACAAAATATTGAGACCAAAAAAAAGAGAGAAATATTATGCAGCAATAATACTCATTATATTAAAGTAAAAAAAACAAATAAGTTATGTTAAAACTTGTATATAACTTTCCTTTCCCGCAAGAGTGTTTGCAGCTGTTGGTTTTAGATAGAAGAAGTCAGTGGAGAGTATCAGATGATAGACAGTGATACTGTTGGTGTAAAGGATGGGAACAATCAGACAGGATGGATTTTGCTTTCTAATAACTCCTATTATAACTGTTTGCTGTGAGGATCCTGCAGAGTTTCCTGTGCAGGACCAGTTATTCTGCTGCAGACACTGAACACCTTACTAAGTACATTTTTGTGTTTGACCTTGAGAGAATGATGCCAGCAGATAAAAGAGAAAGTGAGCACAGATTCAATAAAAGATCAGTGAAACACTATCATCAGGGTCCTGTCAACTGGGAACATAAAGAGTTTCCTGAGACAAAAGAGAAGCAGGTTTTCTTTTACATGTCAGCATCACACTGAGATGTATTGTTAGGAGATGGGTGAGAATATCTAAAGTCAATGCACATTTCCTTCTTCTTTGACATATTTATTACCAAAAAACGATTCATGACACAGGTTGCAAAGTTATCAACAGGACCAGCAGATTCTCTTGCTGTTTAACAGGTTCACTTTACTACAGAAAACTACTAGATGGGTTGGTTTTAATACATGCTGCAGCAGGGATTGGTGTACAATATATACAGTCAAAGAGAGAGGACACATCCATGAAGAGAGCCAGTGGATGTTACGGACAGCTTGGTAAGATGTAAATAATGACACTATGATATAATCAAAAAATGATCACCTCTGTGTCATCAGTGTGTCAAACTGACACTGACAGATATTTGACTGATATTTTCTACATTCTCTGAACACAAATAACCATTTAAATTTGAATCATCCTGCCTTTCTAACAAACATAAGCTGATAAATGATGGACTGAGTCTGGAAGCGTTTCTCAATGACTGATCGTATTCAACATCCATTTACTAGACTTTCCTGGAGCTTTTGACCACATCTCATGGTCTTCATGGTAAACAGAGTTCACAAAACAACTCAGCAAGTAAGCAGATAAGACCATGAATAAATCCCTGCATTTGTACAACAGGAAAATAATGCAAGAAAATGTCATGGGAGCACCCCGCACCTACCTCCAAATGCTGGTCTCATGGTGAAGTCATGATCGTCTACTTTGAGCAGATGCTCTGTCTTCATTTTGCGAGACTTAGTCACATCTGGAGGCTTCTTTGCCAAAGAGCTGGAGGAAGAAGACATTCACTATCAGGGCGAAGTCAACTGAAAAACTGGAGTTTGTTTTGAAGAGATAAAAAGCAAAGCACCAACACTGGAGAACACTGATTCAATCTACTGTGACAACTAAAAACATTAGTTGTGTAGTGTATCAATTCATAATTTAACCCTCAATCGGTTTCTTTTTTCTCACTTTCTATGTTTGAGAGACCAAAGGCAATTATTTTTCCACTTACTCTTTTCTCATAACTCTTTCCTACAAACTTCCAAAAGACCACACATAAATGTCAGCTGCTGAAGGCTCACACAGAAACTAATCATCATATCGTGATAGAGAAAATGCAGATATATTTTAGAAATCTTCATCAACCCTGTGTTCAAGCAAAACAGCCATCCTGACTACAGACATGTCACTCCTAAAATTGCATTTGAGCAGAATGTCGTGCTGTGATAATTGTCAGTGTTGTAATGCCTGTCTAACAGTCATGGTGGCGAGGCTGTTTCCACCACATGCTGGGTCATTCACCTCTGAGGACAAATGGGCTCAACTTGTTAGGGCCCTGGTCAATTATAGCAGACAAATATAGGTTTTCTCTATGGAACCAGCAAGCGGGGAAGAAGAGATAAATATATTGCCCTTCCTGGGTTTTATATATGTTAGAATGCACCTTTTGTGCAATAGAGTCTGAAAGTCCTCATTTTCTGAGCAGACCTTTAAACTTAATCTCTGGAACAGTGAGAATAGGTTACTATGGTGAGGGTTCCTCCTCCACTCAGAAATCTGAGTTGGACACTGCTGCACACTCTGTTGAGCACAAGTGTGTTTTCGATTTGTATCTTAATCTTTTCATCTCTCATACATTCTGGACTGATATGTGTGTTTCACATGACAACTATTTAAAACAGACGCTCTGTCAATTCGATCAGTGTTTGTTGTTATTAGATGTTATCAGTTGTTATTATGCTCTGTCAGAGTGGCTGTGATTAACTTTTGTGTGACTTTTTATCATGGCTAACACTGTGATTTAACTGACCTTTTCTTGAGTTACAACTTTAACAAGTCCTCAGAATGATATTGTTTGTAAATGCCCATCACAAGGACACATATTAAATCCATAATAGCCAGTTCTGATCTGACAGCTGTATTGTTAACCTTTTGGGTAGATACACACAAACAGAATTAAGGATACATGGATAGTTGAAGGGTTGAAATATCGATCACTTGGCTAAGGAATAATTGTGGAAAAAAACAAACAACAACAAAAAAAACAACCTCAGCTGTTGGTGGAGATAGAGAGCGAACTGCAGCCTCTTGTGGCCAACCCTGTCTCAGAGAAATTATTATAAAATTATAGTGCTGTCAATTGCATTTTCTATTAAAATAATTAGAAGATGTTTTCAATAAATAAATTTCCAGTTGGTAAAAATGTTGATACTGAATGGATCAGTAAAATGCTCACTGACAACACACATAATTAGTTTCCTGGAAAAACATCCAACCTTAGAATATCTGTTTGTGCTGACAGCCTTTCTAAACTTATTGCATCAGTATAATACAGAGGAAGTCCACAGTAGCTTAAAGCACAATGTATATTGTTAATAAAATTAAACCCATTCTTCTCTTATCTTAACCAGTGTCATTTTGTTGCTGAACCCTAACCACAGGTGGGACTCTAGAACCCCTCCAATCAAAAACCTCCCTGTTTTTTGCATTTGCTGAAACAATGATACAGATTGAGATGTCTTTGGACCCAGACCCTCCTAGTCTAAGCAGACTAAGCTACAGAACAGATTGTGGGCTCCTGCTTTCCAAAAGGTCTAAAGGGCATTTTCTGATCTGGTGCTCTTATCAGCATGACTACATAATTTTTCAGTGCCTTCCAAAGCAAATATGCTGGTTACAAATTTATAATCATATGATTAAAAAAAAAAAAGGTTGAGTTTGAAGTGCGCTTCAACAATAAAGTAAGCGCTTTGTCATCCCTGAGGGGGCCACAGATCGTTATTGGTAGATATTCGTTTTAAACAGTTTGATGGGTGATCTCTATTGAGGGTGATCCACAACAGCAACCCTACAGCAAGGGCAGAAACCCAAAGAGTTTGATATGCTCTGATCACAAGCCAAAGATGATTTTTACTTTAGAATATATAATTTATTGTTCTAATGATTCTAACTTATTCTGCAAGAAATCTATATTTGTCAAGCTGCCAATAACCGAGCTCTATGGCAAAATATCTACTTTGTAAAAGCCTACATCGACTATGTGTCATATATACCTGAAAAGCTTCCTCAAGCTCAGTTCCTCTACCAGAGGCCTGGTTAGTTGACTGATCACAGCAGTGCTGTTGTATTTATTCCATACATATTCTTCTGACATCCTTTGACACTTGAATAAAACTACCTGTTTATTTGAACTTGTGATGTCACCGTTTCTATCTCCTCACTGAAGCAGTCCCTCTTCTCAGCTGGATTACAGCGTGATGTTAAAATGATTATTGTTTTCTGTCACCACATTTATCAAAGCCCAATCATTCACACTCTGGAACAGGTGATATACGAATGTTTCAAAATGAGGGCCAACGTCTCAAAGACGAGAGTGGAATATGTTGCATGTGTTGACTTGAATAAATAAAAACTCTAGTCACAATTCTTTCTCTTCTTTCTCTTAATAATAATTCTTTATATACAATTTCCTTAAGAATGGTTAAAAAAATGAATGATACTACATGCTAATTATAAGCCTTCAAACAGTCCCTGTGATCTGTGATTCTGTCAGCCCATACTGCTTCCAGTACTTGGTAATCGGCCACAAAAATCCTTATCAAAGCACCCTTGGTCGACCCCCCTGGACTCCTCTCACAGGAGTAGGGTTTTGAGTACTACTCCCACCATTGCTGCTGACAAACACAGTCATAACTCACACAGCCACTAGAGGTCTTTGTCTGGTTGATGTAAATGCTGGTCGTTTTAGGCATTTGAACATGTCATTTTTCTCTTCTGCTGTCAGTCACAAACAGTGTGTCAAGGCGTCCGTCCGAACCCTAAACTCCTCTTTCTCAGCAGCTCAGTGTGTTGCAGGCGGCTTCACCACCAGCTTATTACAGCGTGTCACTGACTGTTTGACAGGTGTAAGCAAATACCTTTAAATATTTTAAATAAAGCCAAAGTTGTTTAAATAGGATTTTTATTATTCCCACTCCAAGAGATATATAAAACAGAACATTTATTAATAAACCTATGTTTAAGTGTTAACACACCTAAACTGTTGCACTAACTAGATATCATCACTGCAATGAAGCCTAAGCAGTCCACTTGGACCACACCTCATTTATGCAGTGCCCAAAGTTCAGACCTCAGCCACTAAACAGAGGCATCATTTTACAACTGAAACAATAATGACAAAACATATTCTATATTTCACCCAACATATACTCCACCAGGTATCTTTAACTGTTTGCAGGTTAAAAACAGTTATATTGACCTTTCTTTCTTTAGCTGTGAATAAATGTAAATAATTCTCAATAATGTGAAAAGTTATCTCTGAGCCATTATCCCACAGACCCCAGTTAAAGAACCACGCCAACCAGCAGATCTATCACCTCCTGTCTAATGGACCTGACAGGTCCTGTGATATTGACAGTTCAATGAAATGCCTTCTGTTAGATATCTGCGCATTTGTCCCCATCGCCACGTGTGTGTCCTGTATTTCTTTGGCCTGGATCTTCCACTTACGTGCCATGCTTTTGGCTCTCCACGGTACCGCTCCATCTCCGCACCCGCTGGCCCTGCTTACGGCATTCACCGGTAACGAGCAGACACAGGAGTAAAATCAGAGGCTTGGTCATATAAGGCATCTTGACGTCGCAAATCCACAGGTGACTCCTTTGAAAGCCCCTTTTAGTCCGTTCATTCCCGGGCTGCAGCGCATGGTTCTCAGCACAGCGTGGATGACGCGTCCTCGGTCATGGCATCAGACTCTGCCGCGCGAGGCTGCAGGAGAACTTGGTGTGTGTGTGTGTGTGCGATCCTATACACTGTCTGCACTCATCCTCACGAGAGAGAGAGAGAGAGAGGGGCTGAACATCTGTAGCCTACATGCTCTGAGGGAAAGCACACACACACAGGGATTATTTCCAGCCTGGCATGACACAACAAGAGAGGCAGATTATTCCTCCCTCTTGTAAATAAAAACCTCATCATAGGAATCACGTTTCAACTCAGGGACATGGTGGTGCAATTTAAATGCAGCCCCATTTCCATTTGTTGCCAGGCTGAAGAGAATTTCTGGGGCATGGGGCAGAATATTTCACAACTTCAGAATCAGTGTCATGACTGGTTCCCACACAGTATTTTCTGATGGCTGCTGCCGCTTTGATTCCAGCTTCACTTTACAGTGTGTCACAGTGTCCTAAATGACACACCGACATGGCAGCTTCACGCTCGAAATGTTCACCATTGAAAGGAATTACACACCACACATGTGATGAAATCAACACGTACCATATAGAAATCAGTCAGTGAAATATTGTCCAGCCTACCTCCTTCAAAAATGTTTCAGGATGTCTGTAGGAAATACACACATATATGATATATAATACATAATACATTTATAAAGTAGATTAAAGAAGTACAAAAATTTAATAATGTAAATATAAAATAAATAATAGTACAATAGTAATAACAGAGTAATAAATATAGACCTAAAATTTAAATTAAACAATTAAAATATACATTTTACAACTAAGAAAAAATATACAACTAGAGTTACAACTTGACTTAAAGGTTTGTGACTCCAATCCTACTGGTTCTTAATGAGGATGTAAATCTTTACAAATCAAATCCCAAATGTACAGTATCTTTCTTTTAAAAAAGGCTCAGCACTTACCTCAGACAGCTGGCCACTGTGATTTATAGCAAATGTTACTCAAACAGGATGAAAACATCGGTGCTGCATGCAACTGAAAAGTGTCTGAATGTGAAAAGTTCTTTGGTCTCATCTGTGATTGACTCTGTCCTCATGCCAGGGCTGACAATATTCAGGTATTTGCTTATTATCATTGGCAAAGAGCAGTATAGAAAACATTCAGGGGGGAGCTTATTTAGCCCACACAGACAATCACTTCTTCCAACCACCAGCGGCTAATTAATGTTAAATTTATCAGTACCTCAAACACAGAGCAAAATTAAACTTGGATGCTGTCAAGGTGCTTTAGTCCTCCTCACAGAGACAGATACAAGTGCTTTCTTCATGCTGGTGTCAGCTCCACAGTTGTGACCAACAGAGTGATACATCCTCTGAGGCTGATTGTGTGATGTCAGCGGGAGGCTCATTCTCCCAGTTCATCTTTCATTTATATCTCATCAGTAATTTAAGCCCTTAAATGTTACAAACAAATGTTTGAACCATGACCTGTATTATTAAGTAGCTTGAGAAAAATAAGGTTTGCCAGATTAAGGAGTTTGCAACTGTTATTTTAATGTGTCACATATGTTCAATATCAATATCAATACTCAAAGGGCAACAGTGAATTGATGTGTATGAAAATGATGTGGAAACTATATTTTCAAAGATAATATCTGCATACAGACAGCTGACAAATCAAAAGAGAAAAACATCATAAAGTGTCTTAGTAAGGTGTTGGCTGCCTCCAGAGCAGCTCCAGTGCTCCATGGCTTTGATTCTCCAAGTCTCTGAGCTCTCCTGGAGGGAGTAACACCATTCAACACCCCCACAGCATAACAGAGCCACAGATGCCCTCCCTGTAGGGGTCAAGGATTTTGTATATAAACTACAGTCATTTCTGGAGTTGTTTTACTACTGCCTCAGAAAAAATGAAGGTGATGTAACAAAAAGTAGTGCAGCCCAGCTAGGTCAATTTTTACATTAATAATGCTAATGCTGATACTGAAGAGGCTGTAAATGTATCATTATAAACATACAGCCCTGTAATTATGAGTCTGTTTATGTATTTGTAATGCTTTTGGTTGTTTTGTGAACTGCTGTGCATGTTGTGTCAAATTTTGTAGAGATGTTTTCTTAATTTGCATGTGTTTTCTTGGGTTGCTGTGTGTTGAGGACTCAGTGCAAACAATCCATTAATGCCGCTGTGAATGTTTGCAAATCTTTTTGAAAAAAAAAAAGGCTGCTAATGGAAGTTATGCAACCCACTTGAAATGCTACTCCCTTCCTATTGGCTTACAGATGTGGGGTCCCCGGATGTAACGTTTGCATTTCAGTCCTCTTGAGGATATCCCATTCAGTGAATACAGTTCCTCCATCCTCAGACCAGTCCCTCAGTTCTGTCTTGCACCCCAGCTGGGGGGAGCTGAGATGTAAAGACAAGACATGATGGAGGGAAGTAAGCTGGCATCCTTGGAACCAGCTGTGGTAGGGAGCATCAGGAAATGTATCTGCTCTTCAACCACAGAAAGAGAATGGAGCTATGCAATGAACTCTTCAGCTTTACACACAGAAAGAGAATGGAATGCAATAACTATTTCACCAAAGAGCTCGCAGAACAGATGTAACTGCTGCAATACCTTTACGGCTAAGTTTTGTTTAGGTCTGCCAGCAAGCCATGCCAGCGAACCAGCACATACAGTACTAGGGTCCTCGCACTGTAACACCTTAATGGAATACTGATATTAATATTATTAACAATATCTGTGTCCATCACGAGATAGTCCAAAAGAATAGAAAAAGTGAATAGTCCTCCACACAGATACAGAGAGACAGAGTACTCAGGTGAGTACCCAGGTTTTCAGGGTTGGATGGTTTATACCACATTGTCTCCTTCTACATTTGAAAAAGAAAATGTATTCTAAAAATGAACTACTACATGATGAACCTCTTGGACAGCTTGTATCAGACTGTAAGTATCATAAGTAAGAAGCCAGACAAACACGACAGCTAATTACAGAATAAATCATAGATATTCAACATGATCTAGTTTTAGGGTAAACCAGTAGAATGCTAATTCTGAGGTGTCATCATAATTTTCGGCTGGAGAACAAGGCTTTTTGGTCTTTTTTATTGATGTGGTGGAGAAGGGAGGGGATGGCTTTTAGCTGTCTCTAGTGAGGAAGTCTAGAGCCAGGTGTTCAAAGAAGCTCTGGCAGGGGAACATCTGACAGTTCCATTTCATCCATGTGAGCCACAGCAAAATGTAGTGAATGCACAAACACAGAGATGGAGGAGCTTTTACATTTCTGTGTCCATTGGTCCATTATCTCAGAATCTGTCTATGTTCTTGCAAAAGGGAAGTGTCTGACTGAACATGAAGTGTCTTTTTTCATCTTTTGGAGTTCTTCTGAAAAACACTGATTACTGAAAATGTGTAATTATACCTAAATGAAATGCTGTAATCCTGCATATTCAGTTGAAAAATATTTGGACAAACAGAACTTGACCTTCAAGACATGCCAACAAAAAAAATATGTTTCCCTTGCATGTTGATAGTGTAGCAATGATATGTTATGTTTCATCCAAACAGAGAGGACAGTGGGAATACAATGAAAGAAAATAGCTAAGATCTAAGACTGAGCCTTTGGGTACACCACAGGAGACAATAGCAGAACAGGATGAAAAAATATTGATCAATATTCAAACAGATTTCTTTTGCAGATATGAATTAACCTCTGTAGAGCCTTACCTTACCTTAGCTTACCACATGTTTTAAATGACCAACAGGATGTAGTGGCTAATATCAAAAGCGGTATAAAAGGTCCAACAAATTTAGAATGGCAGAATTTCCAGAGGCTAAAGACAGCAGTAAGTCAATCGTTATCCTCACTCAGTACTGTTGAGCTTCCTTAAACCTGACTGGAAAACCTGACTGTTCAACATGTTTGGTTGATCTTAATAGGTGACAAGTTACTAGAAGTTACAACTTTTCCAAGGGTGTTAGAAACCATCATTTTAAGATTGGAAGTGATTAATTATGGTGACAAGGTTGGTATACTGTTGACAGCATGCTGTGTTAAGAAGACTATAAGACTATCAAAGACTGTCTGATTTCAAACTTATTTGAAGAGTAATATGTGCAGTGCTCCCTGTGAGGAGCTTTTGTTCAGTTCCACAGTAACCCATGACAAAACCTATTAGCAGCATGAGAATGGTTGCAGTAGGCACCAGGAGCTTTGCAGATAAATTAACCAGAAGGGTTCATCCCATTTTAATATGGAGATGCCTGACCAAAGTTTTTACATAATACATCCCATCCCATGGCAGCTTTGGCGACAAGCCAGATCATGCAGTGGCTCTTTGAAGGGGGGTGGTGCCCGGCGATTGGCAGGGAAATCCAGGATAAGCTGCAATTCTCAGAGGCCGCTCAGTGGGTGCTGGCTGAGTGGGTGATGAAGGGAACTGGATGTTGAGTCAGTGATTGTAAGGTGAGTCATCAACGTTAGGAAACATCTGCATCTTGCACTGCAGGTGGAGCTTCTGCTGTGCTGCCATATGGGTAGTCTGTGTTGTGTAGTGTTGCGTACGTAATATGAGAAATATGCGAGTAATAAAATGTATGCAATATAAATATGAAAGTTAAAAAAAGATTAATCATATGATTTAGGCAGAAACAGAAGCAAACAATCATCAATACTACAGTAATTAAAATATTTCACTTATGCACTACTGTTTGTGTGTGCTGCAGGTCCATTTCTGGGTTGCACTGAGATGCCATTACAACAGGTGAGAACACCTGGCCAGTGTTCCTAGGTCATCTAAGTTTACCTACCCAGACATCAGTGTGTGTCTATCCAATCAGCACTCAACAAGCTCTGATTGCTTTTTTTTTTTTTTTTCCATTTCCACTGGCCACATGGGCATCACATTAGCCACTGCATTCGTACACCTTCATACATCACTGATAGTGACTTTCAAAACTTACTCACAACCAACTGCTTATCATCAGCAAAACCAAGGAGCTGATCATTAGCAAAAGACTCACACCCCTCTACATCGGTGGGGCTGAGGTGGAGCAAGTGAACAGTTGCAGGCTCCTGAGAATCATCATTTCACTTCTCCACCCTGGTAAGTTCATTGTTGTATCTCTTAAGGACCCCATGTCAAGTTCCTGTCAACTTTTATAGAGGAGCTATGGAAAGCATCCTGCCTGGAAACATTACAAATTGACATGGTTTGTGCATCACCCAGGACAGGCTCTGTCCAGAGCATTATTGGCTCCCATCTGAAGAGCATCAGTGACATCAGTGAGGTGAGCTTCCTGTGTAGAGCCTAAATGATTCTTAAAGAAAATACCAACCACACCCAAAGCCTGTTCACCCTGCTGCCATGTGGCCAGAGATACAGAGATTCCCACCTTTGTACCACCAGACTACAGATCAGCTTCTTTCCTCAGGCTGTCAGAATTTTCCTCCACTCATAATTAATAGGTTTTTGTTTGTTCTCTCTTTTCTTATGTGTGCATAGCTTAAAGGGACTACAATTTTGTTTATACAATCCTGTTTTGTAAAACAACAATTAAATGAATCTGTGAAACCACACTGAACTTACTTGAAACATCATTAAATTATAATTTACTTTTATAGATTTGTGTTTGTTAAGTGTGCCATGCACCTCTCTTCTTTGTTGTGGCCTAACTGAGATGTTTTCTTGCCCTAAGCTGTCTCCACATGATCAACAGGAGAATTGCTTTCCTCTGACATGGGCCATTATTTATCTCTTGGGAGAACAAATACCTTAGGTAATGTGCACCAAAAGCACCAATTTTAATACTTCTCTGATGCACTTATATTTTAACGATCTGAACTAACACTCTTTTTGCCTGATGTTTGGAAGACCATAGGGAAAGTGTATGTGTGTTTCCAGAGATGGAAAAGATTCAAAACATTACTCAAGCGTTAATCCATATTTTTCTTATTGCAAACATCCCATGAAAGACAAACAAACAAAATTGCCTCTCAATGTCCATCAAAAGTGCCTCTCAATACTTTCTGACTTATTTTCCCTGTCTGGGACCTAATGAAGATGTGTAACGGTAAATGTTTGGTAAAAAGCGACAGTTTACTTTCCATTGTGCCACATATGAGCTGCAGTAAGAAGTGGATCTCTAGCTTTCAGAATGATTTTAAGTTGTTGAAAGCCATGCAATGGTTTGTGTAATGTAAGCTGAAAATGACAACAAAAGAGGAATAAAGTAGTCCCCACAGTAGAATATGAGACAGATAATTTGTGATAAAATCAGACTCCTCTGGCTCCACCTGCTGCCTCTAAGCTCATTGGACAAGAATCCGCCACACCTGAATCTGAACAACCAATCAGAACAGAGGATCTGACACAGCATCGATTGCTGCTCCACTCCACTGTGCATGAGCTGACTCAGAGTGGATGTAAGGGTGGGTAAACAACAACTGACAGCAGCAAAGAGAGGAACCGTTTTAAACTTTGACAGCAACAAGATGATTGACTCATGAAGGTCATGGCAGAGTGTGCAGAGTGACATACTCAGTCCACGCCCACGGTCAGCTGATGAATGGAAAGCGGGAAAGAGAGTGAGAGAGAGAGAGAAATGCTGTTTTCACAGCACCCTACCCCCTTTAACTTAACAATAAACAGATTTACATAGAAGAGATGTTGCTGTCCGATATAAGGTCCTCTGGAGAGCTGATGGTGGGATGTATGCTTTTTCATGTGGGTTTTCAAGTGAGTTTTAACAGTATTTTCCACTTTTATAAGACAAAAAGTTGATTTAGGCAAATATATATCATAGCTGCTTCCCTGAGCTTTTAGATTGGAACTTCTGGGAACCCAAACAGGGTTGAAATTATTTGAAAGATATTTTATTTCAAAGGATACTTGGCTGGACTGTAACCTCAATTATACTGGACCCTGATTTCTAGGTCACAGACTCTAGAAAAAAAAAGGAAGCACAGTCACTTGAATGTAAAGCATTCCACATTTTATCAAAGCAATATAGTAACTTTGGTCCTAGCTGCTTCGTTTAATGCTGTTGAAACATGGTTTGACTAGCACCAATGCAGGCACTGATGTTTCTCAAAACTTCAGATTTTTCCTTAATTTGTATCCCGCCTGCATGTTCCTCTCATGTTTCATTAGTCAGGTCAGCTTTGTGTGTGCTGAGGTCAGTTGGCTCATTGCATTTCATTTTACTGAGTTCAGTTCTGCTTCTGTCAGTTTATGTGATGCTGTTTTGCTGCTCAGTCTCACGAATATCTTGGTCTTCCTCCAGAAGCATTATTACTTACTTTTATGTGTGATTTAATAAAACTCCCATTTTATCTGTAACACTACTGATGAATAATATGTATTTACATTTTTAGATCATTTCTACTTTATGATATTGTATATTCAGGAATATATACTCCTGTCCCAGATATACACCTGGGACCAACAACTTCACATGCTCGTGCTGCTGCATGACTCACCAAATGAAAAGAGAGTGGTGTGTGTACACTTTGCCCTGGCCATGCATGATTTCAGGCTGGCTGCTGTAGCAGTGAGCTTGGATGAGGTAATGAGTACTTGGAGCTTTTTCATGTTGCCCACCATCAAATTGTGATTGGGGTGGAGGATGCCATCCTCTTTACCTACCAGCAGTTCTGTGTTCCCTCTCACAGAATGCTGCCAACTCACTCATTTTCTTTTTCAAGTGCATTCAGTACTATCCACAGCAGTCTGCACATGTCCAATCCTGACAGCTTTCATGATGACAGGCTGGACTTGTAATTATCTGTTTGGCAGACCACAATATATACTGCTGAATGACACTCCATTCAGAATGATGTGGCTGTAACAATGCTAACCTTATACTGAATGATCAATGCATGTCATGTTTGAAGAACAGCTACTAATCGTATGCTGTTGGACTCATCTTTGATAGAAGCTCATGGATTATCTCATCTGGAGAATATCATGTACGTTATTATTGTGTGTGGAATGATGAATCATTTAATGATAGAAAACAGCTCTGCAATTAAGAAGATTATATAATAAGGATGTCCACTTCACGGTGGCTTGTCATTTGGGGCTTAATTTATGTTATAGACCACTTTGTACATTACATCTTAAAACAATCTGTGTACTAATGCTGGTTTCGTGGTGTATCATAAGGTTGATGGCATATGATGAATCATCCTGCATGAAAAAAAAAGAGTCAGTTCAGATTAGACCCTCTGTGATGAGGACAACAGTGTATTCTACCTTACTCTACCTTCTTCAGGATTCAAGATTCAAGATTTTTTATCATCATGTTCACAAAAGTTACATGTAGTCGTCGCTGGCAATAAAATTCTTGAGTCTCTGGCTTCCTTAAACAATGCTCAAAATATATTGGAAGGAGAGACCACACAGGCAAAAAGAAAAATAGATATAGAACAAAAATTAGAATCACTAGTAGAATAAAATATAAATCTAAAATATAAACAATACAACTAAATAAAATATATAACTAATGTAATATACAAGTAATGTGCAAAGAAATTACATCAGGTAGGCCGTTCCTTTGTTATCTGTAGTCATGTACTTTTGTTGCATCTGTGGGGTCCTAAAAAAACAAAGTTCCCTTATTTTTCTGTGGTCCTGCCCAGGGTACAGACATACAATAACCCAGGTAACTCAGGTGTGCCAAGTTAGCAATTTGGGCCTGCTGTTTCTTCAACAGGGTCTCATCAAGGACTTGCTGCTGCCGTAAAGTTGGCAGACTCTCTCCCATAACTGGGTTGGGTTCCAGAAGCGCAGCCACTGCTACTTTATTGTATTCAATAGCTTCAGAAGCAAGCTACTCATCAGCTTGAACCACCCTGTGTCCCAATCTCCCCACATCAGTGCCTCTTTTTGTAAATCAAGATTTAGCTCTCTGTATAGCGTTAAATCACAATGACTGATATCATCGGTAACAGCCATAAATGGATTCAAATACTCATGAATGCATTCCTCTCCACACTGCCTCCTTTAAAAAAATACTTTTGAGATTAGAGCTCTCTCCATTCTCTGCCTTCTATACACCATCTCAAAGCTACAATAACTGAAGGTGGCAGAACACACCGACCCAGTGTAGGAGGGGCTCACAATCTATATACTGTTGGGCTGACTACTAACGCAAGAGACAGAGACCATAACAAAGAAAAATACCACCAAAGCAAACAAAACAAGCAAAATATAGCTGTTCCCATCACAACAGAAATAAACAAAAAATAGAAAATATACTCAAAACCCCTCAGTTATCCACTAGATGATCTGGTCTCCAATTACTCCTCCGCCTCCAAGACATACATACAAGACTAATTTTACAGCATACAAGAGTAAAGCATATATACTTCATTATACTGGTCCACTGGCACACACTGCTACCTCAAGGCAAGACGCCTTCCTCACAATGGACATGTACAAAGTAATTGATTTACTTTTGTTAATGACTGACAAAAATGCCTTCACCACTATCAGTCTGGCTAAAAGTCTCCCAGCTCAACATGCCTGACTCCAGCGGCAGGTCGATCACAGACTTCCTTTCTGACAGGAGGCAGCATGTGAAGCTGGGGAAACATGTCTCATTCACTCAGACCATCAGCACTAGTTCCCCTCAAGGCTGCATGTCACCCTCTGCTCTTCTCCTCCTTGTACACCAATATCTGCACCTCCACTCATCAGTCCATCAAGCTCCTAAAGTTTGTGGCGCACTTTACTTCCTACCCTTGCGTGTTTCCCATCTATTTAATAACTTGCTCTGCCCCAATCAGTTTCACCTGTTCCCCTAGTTAGTCTCCTCACCTGTCTCCACTCCCCTCTCACCCACACTATATACACCAGTCTCCTTCCTTTGTTGTTAGTCTGATCGTTTGTGTTCTTGTTATCAGTGTGTGTTGCCTGCCTGTTCCTGCCCTGCTCCTGCTTGTACCTGCTCGTCTACCTGCCCGTCCTGTGTCCGCCTGCCAGTTAGCCACATTAAAGTGCTTCTCGGTCTTCATCAGCCCTGTCCTGTCTCTTGCTGCCTGCAACTGGGTCCACACCGCACCACAACCTGTTACAGAACATGAGCAGAAATCGTGCTAAAGCATGTATCAGCTACCAAAGTCCAAGAGTTTCTACATTCAGTAATATGAATTTATTCATCATTGACATACATGCACACATGGACAAAATTGTTGGTACCCTTCTGTTCAAAGAAAGAAAATCCCACAAAGGTCGCTGAAATAACTTGACACTGACAAAAGTAATAATAAATTACTTAAGAAAATAAAATAAAATGCAAAAAAGGAGTTTTGAATGCATTTTTATTCATCCCAATGACTCAGTTTCTTTCTTTTTTTCTCCAGTGAACAATTTAAGACAATGTACAACACAAAAATATTAACAATAACATAACCCATTCAACTAATTAGCACATGTAGGGCAGTATGCAAGTGCACAGCTTTTGCAGATATATTTCTTACACCTGCAGCACACAGTATGTGTTTTACAGTCCTTCTTTTGAGGGCAGAACTGACATCTCTTCCTCTTACTTGCCCTTGCTGGGGAAGTGGCTGTGGTAGCTGGATCTTCAGGTTGATCAGGAGCTCCTGCACTCTGAATAGCTTTCACAACTGCTGCTGAGGCTTCTGTGCAGGGGGACATGCTTCCTTCTTTCAATGAGTGGAGTTACAAGTGCCTTTCCTAGCTGCTCCAGGAACACCCTCCTCTTGTTCTGCTTACGAGACATCCAGGTCGGGTTGATCTCTCTCCAAAGAACAAAGGCATTGTAGGAGGAAACATCAATGATGTTGTGGAAGATGACCAGGGGCCAGCGGGCAGTCATCCTTCTGCAGCTGTATGTTCCAATCACCTTATCTAGGTTGTCCACACCTCCTTTGTTGCGGTTGTAATCTAGGATGATGACTGGCTTCCTGTCCCCATGATCGCTAATGTCACTGTCTGTGTGCAGTGTGCTCAGAAGAACTACATTCTTGTTTTTCTTTGGGAGGTAAGAAACTAGAGTGGTGGTGGGCGTGAAGGCAAACTTTGATGAGAAGACCTCTCTCTCCTTTGATGCAAGCAGTGCAGGTGGGAGCTCAGGCTTGTTCTTTCGAACTGTACCAACCATGGTAATCTTCCTCTTCAGGAGTTCATAAGAGGTGAAGAAATTGTCACATGTCACATTGTGACCCCTCAGTCCGCGAGAAGACCACCTGATTTTTCTTGTTTACTTCTGCTACTGATTGATCTGAGACACAACTGAAACATTGTAACATTCTGTGGTGTGTAAATAACTGTAATGACCTTGATTTCAACTCTATTTTGCCTCACGGGTCATTTTGACCCGAAGACCACCTTTTTTTGTACAGCTTACATGGAAATGTGAATAAAAGCAACATTTCACTTTTTCTAATGTTGGGGCTAATCTAGGAAAAGTCATAAAAATTCAAGTTAAAAAAATATCGTTTAGGGGATTTTTTTTTGGTTTTTAACACAGTGGCGGGTCATTTTGACCCGAGGACAACAGGAGGGTTAAAGTTACTTCCCCAAACAAAAGACACTAAAGATGATGGAATAGCAAATCATGCTTATGTGTGTATGAACACAGCAGGGATAACATATAGGAGGATAAATATTTCAATTCAATACAAAATGAAAGCCCTGTGTATTATATTTCATTGCACCTGGTGCCTAAGTAGACATTTCCACCATGAATGGGTGCAGAAAAATCCCTGCAATGCAGAAAATTAAGCATCTGATGCTCAAACTTTCATGGCGGGGACCTCTCCACTTAATACTTCCACTTGCTTTTGAAATGAAACTCATGCCCTTGAGGTGGTCACAAAATTGACTCCAAATGAATGATAATACTGCTTTGTGATGGCTGTGTGTGTAATAAGGAAGCTGTTTGCCATATCAGTATAATAAAGGTACAGTCACTTAACTCTATATTGGTTTCTCAGTTTGTTCTGCTGAAGTGGTAGAAGTGGCCAAAAGAAATAGAGTTTTAAATCCCATATAATCAGATAATAGTATCTTTTAAATTTGTGTGGTGGTGGTAATTCTAACCAAACTTATTCTTTTCATTTGACTTGCTGTAATGATAGTTATTGCTAAGATACCGAGGATAAAGCTCTGCCTTCATAGAGTTGGAAAAAGTATTCACATGCAGTACGCTCTTACACAACACACATTTTCTGTTCTGTTCAAAGCCAAATTTATACAGTGCCTTTTTTTAACACAGATGTACTCTAAATAGGTGTTACAAACAGCATTGCATTAGAATTATATAACATAATGGCACAGAGAAGCTACACGAACAGCTGCTACTTATGCTTACATAGTGCCTTCAAACACTTACATGGATTGCCTTACTGCTGCACACATCTTCAATGCACATCAAGCCAGAATGATCAGCTTTGCCTTCAATGCAAATGTCTCATATCTTCCATTTAGCTCTATAGTGTTATACATCAGTCAGGTTGACCTTGTGTATATTGCACTGAAGAGAACTCAAAGCCAACGTGTACCAAAGTGTTCTGTGTTATAGGACATTATCAGAAAAAGGGTCCATTTACCATTCAAATTAAATACATTAAAGTAAATGTCAGACATAAGCTGGTGTGCATTTTCTGTATATAGGTGTGAGCATGGCTGCAGCACCATGTGTAAATTAGAGAAACAAAATATATGCCTCATTATACAACTACTGTTGTAATGATGACTCCATCTGTTCCCTCTTGGGAATTCATGATTGTCATTACTATTGTGTCCTAAAATTGTGTCAGAAGCTATCGAGTCCATTTACAACCAAAGTTAAAACTGTGTCCATACTGTCAGCAATTAATTAAGAGTATTGTTAGTGAGGACAAAGATTGTGTTTTCATATTTTTGCCTTCTCTTTCAATCTTAACTTTCAGCTTTAACTGATACCTTAGTCTTACCTTAGGATATATAGTCCGTTTGTCCTGCCAATGAGAAATCAACAAACTGTAAATTTTCTGATAACCACTGCATTTCTCTAATCCTCTGTTGATTTGCTTTTGTGTCTTTCTCTCCTCTCTCTCTTCTTCCACTCCCTCTCGCTAGCTTTATCCTTCTTCTCCTCTTTTTCACTCAGGCTTCTCTCTGCTGGACCTTCTACCATCCTGAGACCTTTCTCTCTCCTGGCTATTGGTGCCTCATCCAGACATGGATCTGGATCACTGTCCAGATCACTGTCAACCAAGTTGACTTGTTTAATCATCTATGTGTTCATTCATTTTTTCTACATCTATACCAGTGTGAGACATTCGATTTATGTGTAACCGTATACAGTTTAATAGTCACATATAATTAAATCATTTTTTAAAAAAGTATGAATTTGAAAATGGATGAGTTGCTTAACTTCCTGAACCCCAACTAACAATTAAGGTTTGCTTTTAGTTTTAACTGTAACAGCAATCTCTAACAAGAGTTGTGGTTCTCATACCTTAATTCTAATTTATCCATTGTTTATTAGTCATATTACAAACACTCTCCTAATTTGAACCATAAAGAGGTGCAATGTGCAGATACTGCAGAAAGAAATATTTATAGAAAATTCTTTTAAAGTCATCCAGGGTAAGGCACTATCATCAAATATGAACATTCTGTCTGCTAACAGGGTTGAGATGAAGAAGTAAGTCAAAGAGGGTTAAGGGGTGAGAGAAAAGGAGGACAAAGGCTGCTGTACACTGTCAGTCCTTACAGAGCAAACTGAAGCATTGCTACGTTTCACTACAAAGAACCTCAAAACTTCAAAGACCCCATGCCTGGCAAGGTCTTTGAAGAAAGGAGGTTACAGAGAAATTATTGACAGTGAAGGTACGTTTTTAGGCTATGGAGACAACAATACATAAAATACACAGGGAAGCTTAACACTGTCAGCTAGAATGTAGCTGACTGCAAACTGAAGACACACAAGAGAGTATGACTCATATGGGTTTCATTAGGCCTGATATTTGCAGTCCTTTTGGACTTACTGCCACTTCAAATGCACGTAGCCTGACTATTATATGCTGTGGTCAGCATTCTAAAAAAGAGAAAAGAAGGATGAAGTGCATCTCTGCACGAGACAATACTTAGTTGCTGCTGTGGTTTACCATGGCAACAGTAGATCACAATCAACAATGAGACATTACTGTACTATTACTGGCTGTTTCTGCTGAGAGAGAATTATTTTCATTATGCTCCATTTTCAGTAAAAGAGTCGATTAGCTTAAGAACAAAGCCAATTTAATATGCAAATTATCTCTCACATGTTCTGAAACTGCAATGGACTGCAACGTCACTTGGATGGAGTTTCTGAAGGATTTTATCTTTGTGGTAAGAGACCTACTTATCTCTTGTTGTGTAATATAAATCATATTATTAATTATGAAACAGACACAACTCCTCAAAACCTTAGAGACTGATACCTCTGATATAAGCTGATACGTTCCCTTTGTGCTCATGTTTTAGAATTTTTATTAAATAAAAGGATTACAACCAAATTTTAAGAAGTAAAGCATAACAGAAACTATCACACATATTTTGGTAATATAATGTACTTAACTGGTATAACATGATGCCAAGATTATGAGCTGTGAATGACCTCTAGTTTAGCATGGCCTCATCATTAGAGTGGTATTATAGTCCACTTCTTTCACTCTCCATATTTTTATTTCAGGGATCAGTTTTTAGTTAAATACTATGGGCATGATTTATTGGTATGATATGTCAGCTATAGTGCATCACTGTGATCTCATAACTTTTATGAATTATGAATTTTCCAGAGATTCTATAACCTGAGAAGTTCTCTGGTTAAGACAAGATGAAAGTCTTTGGTGTTGTGTTTTTAATGTGACCTGCAGTGTACATGTACAGCCTTTAAATTTTGAAGGTAGTTGTACTGATAGATGGATGGATGGATATTATTAATCCCAAGCTGGGAAATTACAGTGTAGCAGCAGCATTACACACAGAGACAATAACAATACAATGAAACAGAAAAAAGAAGAAAAACCTAGGACATATCAAAACAATATAAAATGCAATATAAAAATGTATAGAAAATGTATAAATAAGCAGTATTGATTGTGTGGTGCAAAATAAATATAAGGTGCAGTGAACAGATAACTACAGTGAACAGTGTGTATAAACACACATAACACATAAAGATACTGTTGAGTGAGTTTCACAAGTACCACATTATTAAAAGTAAAAGTAAAACTACAGAAACTTCTGGTCTGCTAAAGCAGATATAAGTCATATTTTATAATAATATACTATATTGTGTCAAATTACAATGTAACTGAATAATGTAATGTGAAAGGGATTGCTTGAAGTTAATGTAGTGTTGTAATTGTAAAGAAATATCATCTGAATCTGCAGCTCCCCTCTGCTTTTAGGAGCTTCAGCTCACTGTTTAGAGGTTTGAACCTCAACCTTACTGTTTTGGTTCACTGTCACCACTATGTGGTGGGCAGGCAGCTGTTTTTCATGAAAAAGGTTCAATGTGAAACTGTGTGTCAATTATGTGCTGATTGCTCCATGGGAGATTAACATGGCAGATATATTGACTATATTAGTTATTGATTGCTATTTCTTTTTTTGCTGTACAGTAAATTTATTTTAAAAAATCAAAAGGTTTGAATACATACAGCATACAGCTTCAGTGGGCTCTTTTAGAGTACGTGTTACCCTCCACGCTGTGAGAGCTCCTCTTTCCTCTCAAAGCAATCAATACATCAAATGCTCTGCAAAGAAAAGAAAAAAAATATCTGGTATCTATGGCAGTCGTAGGGTTGTAATAACTACCTGCCTGTCTAGTTATGTACCTGCCTACCCACCACATCTTGCCAGAACCTCTCTGAGCCAATCACCTCATTGCTGTAACCTTTGAAGCCCTTCCTCTCTTCGCTGCTGTCAGCTGTCATCCAGAGTCCAGAGCTCCAACTGCTGAGCTCATCACAGGTCCTGCTCCGCATTTCATCCATCAATCTATCCATCCATCCAGATCTTCAGCACTGCTGTTCACCCCTTCATCACTACCACCGGTGTCTTGAATCCATGTGTTTTGGGGACTGGCCCTGGATAGAGGCCTAAATGAAGGGCAGTGGTTTCTCCAACATTGCTAAGCCCAGCTTTTTTATTCAGGCGTCTCTGATCCATGTTCTCATCATCCTGTGCTTATTCTGTGCCTGTTAACTGCTTTATCCTGTCTTAGCATCTCTTTTCTCTTCTTCTTTTTTGCCTTGTATGTGTGTGTACTGTGCCCATGTTCCAGGTCTTTGTGATACAGAAAAGATTTGGTGGTCCAGGTCCTAACGGTGAAGCCTTTCCTCATATGTTTGCAATTTATTCATAGCACCTTGTCATTATATATCTCAGTATGTAAATTATATTGCTACTGCTCTGTACATATAAGGATATGAGGTCTCCTCTGATAATGTGGGGTACAGTGTGACCTTTAACACTGACCTCAGCATAACTACTCTTTTTCAGTTTGCCACAGTGCATCTACTGTATATCCAGTGTGAGGTGTTAGCATAGCTGACAACTTATTTATATGTTCTGCTTCCTGTGCCTGGATTTTATCAGCTATTTTCTTTTACTTTTTTTTTTCTTTTCTTTCTACTTTTCTTTTCTTTTTTTTTTCATACATTTCTTATTAGTGTATCCCATAGTGACAGTAACCTACTCTGTAGTCTGGGTGAGTGCTCTTGTTCTGAGGACTTTTTTCAGGCCAGCAGCCCTGCAGCAGAGTACATGAGCCCACCAAACACTACTCGACTGAACAAGAACCCAAGCCATGTGGCTCTATTTATTTCCAAATCAGAGAACTATGACTAAAACCTCTCCTCATACCACAGCTGGAGGTCACCTCTCTGGCTCTGCTCCCTGTGCTTGGGCTTAGTCCTGTGAGCTGTAATGAAGTCCAAG
This sequence comes from Scortum barcoo, assembly GCA_023238725.1. Taxonomy (NCBI): domain Eukaryota; kingdom Metazoa; phylum Chordata; class Actinopteri; order Centrarchiformes; family Terapontidae; genus Scortum; species Scortum barcoo. The sequence continues at coordinate 24,028,639 of CM041539.1, forward strand.
GCTCATGAAGAAGTGCTGTAATTTCCCTTTTCTTTTTTGCTATTTCCCTTATATAATTAGTTAGAACTTTGCAGCAGTTTGTGTTTGGTTTTATTTACGAAACAGACACTGAAGCAACACCAAGGTAAGAGAGCCTGGGGCAGACGGAGTAAATGAAAACATTTTTGCCCCTTTTCCACTAGTACCTACTAAATCGGCTCATTTAACTCGCTTCAGCTGGTCAGTGCGTTTCCATCACGTGTTAGTACCTGGTACCAGGTACTTTCGTAAATTAGTACCTACTCGGCCGGGGTTCCAAGCGAGCTGAGTCGACCCAAAATGTGACGTCGGCAGACGGCAGGGCCACTGATTGGCCAGGGCCTGATGTCACTAGATGCGTCGGGAGAGCGACCCGTTCATAAGAGTCAACAGCGCCATTTTTAAAACGCAATAACAACAACACGAACACGATCAGAGATGGCTGCACAGAAATCAGCCCCGCGGAGCAACGACGAGAGTGCAGACAGACATTTCTTTGTCTGGTGGCCTCCATTGCTCCGTAGTCATTTCGTGTTTGTGTGTAGTCGCATAACAAATGACGTCGCTGGAGTTTCGGCCGCGTTGCCACGGCGACCCCACCCACGCTAAGGTGGTGCTCTATTGTAATGGAAAACGACCAAAACTGAGTCGAGTCGAGTCGAGTCGAGCCGAGCAGGTACTACTAGTGGAAAAGGGCCATTTGACTGTGGCTGTTCACTAATACACACACTTTAGTCCAAATTCATCCACTTTATCATTTGTTCTTCCCAATTAACTTAAGTGTTAGCAATATATTTAGAGATCCCTTTCAGGGAACATCATCTGGGCTAACTCATTCTTATTATTTGGAAAATTAAAGTTATTAAGTGGCTCTAACTATTTGGAAACCATTCCTCACCCGTCACCCATTAATTGCAGTGGTAGTAGCAGTTCACATTTAATAGCTTTTGCGACCACATGAAATATTTATAACACTGTGGAGCATTGTATGGGTATTGGAAAGACAAGATTCAGCCCCACTCCTTCCCCTAGTGACTTCTGTCTCTTGTCTGAACTGAACAATAGTGAGAAGAACAAGCAAACTGACATGTAAATGTAACCAACTTTTAGTGACGTAAAAGTGAACTACAGTATAATAACGAGTTGAACAATAAGACCACGGCCAGAATCAGAAGACACCAAATTCCTCAGGAGCCAATACGTTGAGCAGCAATAATGAATCAGACAGAGGAATAAATGTTGAGTAGCCACTCTTATATTTTTACAGTGAATAAAGAAAAATGTTCAATTTATACAATATAAAATAATGACCCAAATCATTAGAAACAAAAAGTGTGCACACGAAAAAATGAAATAAGAGTGTCCGTTGGGCCCTTTAAAACTGAAAATTGTTGCAGGTGCACCTGATATTATATGTTCATGGGAGTGTGATGTGGATGTACGTGTGCATCTCCTTGTCCGTGTCTTTTCTTCAAAGGTCTTGGCTCGCCATCTGACATAATCAGGATCACGTCCTGGTCCTCGAGTTTTCCCGTCCTCTCAAAAAACCTGACCTATAAACAAGGTCACATCTATTATACTATTCTCTGATGCACCATTAAAGGTTTAAATGTCAAAATGCTAAATATTGCATATTGCATGTGGCACCAGGACACCCTAGGCCAGAGGTCGATGATCGACTTTGTTTTCGTTTCATCTGATCTCCGGCCGTATGTCTTGGACACTCGGGTAAAGAGAGGGGCTGAGCTTGTCAACCGATCACCACCTGGTGGTGAGTTGGATCCGCTGGCAGAGGAGGAAGTAGGAACAGACCTGGCAGACCCAAACGTATTGTGAGGGTCTGTTGGGAATGTCTGGCTGAGCCCTCTGTCAGGGAGGTCTTCAACTCCCACCTCCGGAAGAGCTTCTCACAGATTCCGAGGGAGGCTGGGGACATTGAGTCCGAGTGGACCATGTTCTCTGCCTCCATTGTCGACGCGGCAGTTTGAAGACGCATAGTAGTCTCTGGTGCCTGTCGTGGCGGCAACCCCAGAACCCAGGTGGTGGACACCGGAAGTAAGGGATGCCGTCAGGCTGAAGAAGGAGTCCTATCGGACCATGTTGGCCTGTGGGACTCCTGACGCAGTTGACAGGGTACCGGCAGGCCAAGCAAGCAAGCTGCAGCCCGGACGGTCCTGGAGGCAAAAACTCGGGTCTGGGAGGAGTTCATTGAGGCCATGGAAGGAGGACTATCGGTCGGTCGGCCTCGAAGAGATTCTGACAAGCAAACCGTCCGGCGCGCCTCAGAAGGGGGAAGCAGTACTCTGCCAAGACTGTTTACAGTGCAGGTGGGGAGCTGTTGACCTCGACTGGGGACATTGTCGGACGGTGGAAGAAATACTTCGAGGAGGATCTCCTCAATCCCACCGACTTGCCTTCCAATGAGGAAGCGGAGGCTGGGGTCTCTGAGGTGGACTCGTCCATCACCCAAGCCGAAGTCACTGAGGTAGGTTCGTAAGCTCCTCAGTGTGGCAAGGCGCCGGGGGTGGATGAGATCCGCCCTGAGTACCTCAAGTCTCTGGATGTTGTGATGTTGTGGGGACCGGAGAGTGTGTACCAACTACAGGGGATCACACTTCTCAGCCTCCCCAGGAAAGGTCTACGCCAGGGTACTGGAGAGGAGAATTCGGCCGATAGTCGACCCTCGGATTCAGGAGGAACAATGCGGTTTTTCGTCCCGGTCGTGGAACACTGGACCAGCTCTATACCCTCCACAGGGTGCTTGAGGGTTTATGGGAGTTTGCCCAACCAGTCCACATGTGCTTTGTGGATCTGGAGAAGGCATTCGACCGTGTCCCTACGTGGTATTCTGTGGGGAGGTGCTCCGCGAGTATGGGGTCCGGGGGCCTTTGCTAAGGGCTGTTCGGTCTCTGTACGACCGGAGCAGGAGCTTGGTTCGCATTGCCGGCAGTAAGTCAGACCTGTTCCCAGTGCATGTTGGACTCCAGGCAGGGTTGCCCTTTGTCACCGGTCCTGTTCATAATCTTTATGGACAGGATTTCTAGGCGTAGCCAGGGGCCGGAGGGAGTCCGGTTTGGGAACCACAGGATTTCATCTCTGCTTTTTGCAGATGATGTTGTCCTGATGGCTTCATCAAGCCAGGACCTTCAGCATGTACTGGAGCGGTTTGCAGCCGTGAGTGTGAAGCGGCTGGGATGAGAATCAGCACCTCCAAATCCGAGGCCATGGTTCTCGAACCGGAAAAGGGTGGCGTGCCCTCTCCGGGTGGGTGGAGAGATCCTGCCTCAAGTGGAGGAGTTCAAGTATCTCGGGGTCTTGTTCACGAGTGAAGGAAAGATGGAGCGTGAGATTGACAGGCGGATTGGTGCAGCGTCCGCAGTTATGCGCGTCGGTGTACCGGACCGTCGAGGTGAAGAAGGAGCTGAGTCGAAAGGCGAAGCTCTCGATTTACCGGTCAATCTCCACGTTCCCACCCTCACCTATGGTCATGAACTTTGGGTAATGACCGAAAGGACAAGATCATGCGGATACAAGCGGCTGAAATGAGTTTCCTCCGCAGGGTGGCTGGGCGCTCCCTTAGAGATAGGGGTGAAGCTCAGTCACTCGGGAGGAGCTTCGAGTAGAGCCGCTGCTCCTTCAGCATCGAGAGGAGTCAGCTGAGGTGGCTTGGGCATCTGTTTCGGATGCCCCCTGGACGCCTCCCTAGGGAGGTGTTCCAGGCATGTGTCCCACCGGGAGGAGGCCTCGGGGAAGACCCAGGACACGCTGGAGAGACTATGTCTCTCTCGGCTGGCCTGGGAACGCCTCGGGGTCCCCCCGGAAGAGAGCTGGAGGAAGTGTCTGGGGTGAGGGAAGTCTGGGCATCTCTGCTCAGACTTGCTGCCTCCGCGACCCGGTCCCGGATCAAGCGGTTGAAGATGGATGGATGGATTTAAAACTTTGCCGATGTAAATAAATAAAAATAAATACTCTCTCTCTTCTTTTATTGGTCTCATCTAATTGTGTGTTTTTTTCCACCTGGGCTACATAGCCAATCCGAAATTTCTCTTATTTCTAACCCCCCCACCATGTAGAAATTATTACCCATGGCTGTCACTCTCTTTTGTTTGACAGTCCCATCCCTGTGTTAATGAGTCAATTTCACCTGAGGGGAGTTTCATTTCTGAAGACTATTAACATGTGTCTGTTCACAGAATGCAAACATAACGTTTCATTGATTTTAAAATGTCTTTCAGCAAGTCTTTTCTGTGTATTCTATTTAGTTTTAAAGTAAATATATTTAAAACGTGTGTATTCTTCAGATAACAGGAGGCTGGACTGTCTCTTTGTGGAAGCACACCCGCTCTTCTTTCCCTCTGCTATCTCCTCACATAAGGTAAACCAGCAGTGACAGAGGTCAGCCATGCACAGATCCCTTCATAAGTGAAAGGAAGATTTGGTGCTGTAGCAGGATTTATGATGAGTATGATGCTTTTTCTTGTCAAGAAATGGGACAAGAAAGAGAGCAACAACCTTGGCACCCTGTCCTTGTATCTTCAGCTTTCAAGCTAAATTCCTTTTGAGGCCTTTTTAATGTTATTCTGAATTGGCTGTGAGGTCAGCTATCAGCACAGAGACAGAAACATGCCAAAACCAAAACAGCTCTGAACATTGTAGACAAAGTCTGTTCTGAAACTGTAAATAGGCAGAGTGTGACAAAAACAAACAAACAAAAAAATGATATTCCCATTCTATCTCTTGTCATTGGACATCTAAAAGAATACAACATCCATTATTTGTGAGAGATTGTGCTTTACTTGGAAATAATACATGTGACAACTGGCAGGAAGGTGGGCAATAAACAACAGGCAGGCATACAGCAGACATGGTGGGGCGAGTCATAAATGAGGCAACATCCATGCAAAAATGTTTAATGAAATATACCCTGGGTCTTTGAGCCCTACTAGTGCAATAGGACTATTTTTTAAAATGTGTTTGTTTCATGCTTCACAAGGAGACACATGACTCGGTCCTCTCAGTGCTTCCACACTATTCTGCAATGGCTCAGTACCATCTTTTGATACACACAAGGAGTTTTGGTGAGTAAGACTAAATGTAAATGTTGGTTTATTCACAAGAAAACTCAACAGGCCATTACCATTTACATTTACCTCTCTTACCGAGACTAAAAGTCTCCAGTCACAGTAGCAGTCCTATGAAGCTAGACTTAAAATGTTAACATGTTGACAGTGGCTCAAAGCTTTGAGGTGACAATATTAACATACTATTGTTTAGCAAGTTCAGAATACAGTTTAGTCTGACGTGACTATCATTAGTTTTGCAGATATTCAGTCACAGTTCTGGATTAGATTTTGACCTGTAATGGCAGGTGGAATCACAGTTCGTCCTGAGGGGAATGTGAATGTCTATGCGCCTATCAAAAGTCATGGTCATTCAGTAGTTGTTGAGATATGTCAAATAAAAAATGTAAACCTCATGGTGGTGCCAGAGGAAAGTTAAGGGTATCACCTAAGTCATTCAAAGAATTCATCCCCTTGGAACCATGATTCTGTGGTTGTTCTGGGTGCTTATGTTCAAAGTTAGCTGTGGTAACCCACTCCCTTACTACCCATAGTGATCGCTGTCATTTTAAGACAACTTTTTGATGTTGATTTTCTGATAACAGACACTATTTTGTTGTGGCAGCCATACCCTCTCCAATTGTCACTGAGTTTCCCAAACAATTGAAATAAAGCCTCTCTGGGTTGTAATGGCCAGCCAGCCTATGTTGTCAAGGACCCCAACCAAAGTTGAATTCAAAAACAACTGGGCCCTCTGAAAGAACAGCTTGAAGAGCTGGCAAACCATTTTATTTTTATGGCAAACCATCCAAAATATGTTGAGATATATCAGCCTAGACCAAAGTGGTGAACTGACTTACTGACATTACCATCCATTCCCAGTAGTCCTGCCCTGAGTGGAAGAGTTCCACCGGAGATGGTGGTGGAAAGCACTGTCCAACACATTGCTCCAAAATCTTACATATGTTTAACTCGGTTGAGGTCTGATGACTGTGAAGAATATAGCATATAATTCACATCATTTTCATACTCATCACTGTTCAGTGACCTCTGGTAACTGCATTCATTATTTTACTACCCTGATTTAATGAGGTTTTTTCTTTTCTTTGCTATGTGTCTGTATATTGGTGAACTGATGAGCAAATCAGGAGCAGCTGTGATGGCAGGCCCAAAGGTGATCTGGGGCATTAATGAAAATCTATATTTTAAGTATCATCACTCTGGTACTATAATGGACAGTTTTCCATGTGCTATGAAATGTAATACATAAGTATACAGTATACTCATATTCTATATAATATACATAGGTAAACATAGAAAGAATAAAATTAGTCATTTTATCTTCTACTATAGCATCTGCAGCCCCCTAGTCCTAAATACATTTTGGATTTCACCGAGTGCTACTTCCATGCACCCTTAGTTTGTCATCACTATCAGTTTTTAATGTGACTCACAACAGCCACACAAACAGAGCACAGCAATCTCATATATGCTGACCTATAGACCTTTACATCAGGGGGACGAACAACCAGTAAACCAGTGCATGGCCTAACACAGGAGAGCCAGCACCTCAGGCCAGGACTCAGCACTTTGGTCCAGACTTAAATAACTATCAGATAGACTGCCTTGAAATTTGAGTTTTTTTGTACTTGCTGGACAGTTAAGAAACCAGTAGTTCAAATCACCACTGTTATCAAGTCCATTTTAACAAAGCTCCAAGCATGGCTTTAGATTCTAATCTTGTTCAAGTATGTTCACTGAAAAAGTTACTGGTCACTGTTGTTGTTCCACTTTCTGGCTGTGGAGCAATGAGGAATGACTACACAAATTAAGGACAAAATCCACAAACCTTCATCTTAAGCTTATATGAGGCTTCAGAAACTACAGTATTAAGCAGATATCTTCATCATTATACTTGTGTTTTGACCTGAACATTTGACTACTGCGACACATCCCCACATTGCAGTTCAACAAGAAAAAATGTTCACAACAAATAATATCTATTAATAATATCAAATAATATCAAAGAAAATCTTACAGGACTTGTATTGTGAAACAGAGAAAATCTGTATCTATTCAGATTTTTAGCAGGCAGCTGCCCTCAGATTCTTTCAGAACCTGAGAACATCATTCCACTTTTATTCAACCACTAGAAACTATAGTTAGTTCAGTTCAATTAACATTGTTGCATGCTCCACACCAATCCAGATCTTATACCTCAAATGTTTGACTGCGTCAGCCTGACCTTGGGAGTTCATCTTCCTTTTAATTTCCTTCCTTCATTTTATTATTTTTTTTACCATCCTATTACAATACATCACATGTATGCATTCATGGACACAGATGGAGAGGAATCTACATACTCTTGCTATTCATCAACATTTTTATATCACAAATTCCTATTGAGTCCCCTGCCCCCGTCAGCTTTTTCATCCCATTTTACCTTCGCTGGAGCTGCCATAACAGGTACACTGCACACTCATACTGTAACGCTCAATGTCTCACAGAAAGATAGCTTCACATATCCATACCATTCAAGGTTCTAAAGCTGACATTAGGATCAGATCTTTGGGAATGTAGGTCGATTTTTCACTCACTTTTAAGAATCATGTGAAATACCTGACTACCAGTTTGAAGGTCAAAATTATGTTTTATACAATTATACTCTAGGGAGATTCAGGGTGTTTCAGTGTTTGCAGTATGCAGTATAACAAGTGCCTCCTTCTCATATATTTGCATGCATTTGCCTTAAGCATGCCCTAGTGCTTTGATTAATCTATTATTATTGCAGTGTTGCTGTGTGTTGTATAATCTCAGGAAGCCTGACATGCCTCTCTCTGAAAGCAGTTGCAGCCCGTTCTCAGGTTTATTAGAAGTTCATTTTTTAAGATCACTGAAAAATTATGTTTTAATTACACCTTTTATTCTGTCCTTGGTACTCTGTTCTTATTGTTCCATATCCTTTTTTGATAAATCAACCACTTTTAAAACTGTAATAAATCCACATCTCTGACTTTGATTGTGAACTTGCGTGTTTTGGTGGAGAGTCTCATGTTTTGAAAACTAAATAATTATTTTGGACTTAATGTGACAAACACACTGAATAAAAGTCTCAAGGTGAGACTGCCAACACTGGACCTGTAACAGGGCCCTCTCCTGGCTCAATGACACTAAACTTCTATTTCCATATTCATTCTTTGTGTTGAGTTTACTGTTGAGATGTGCCCAGTCTCAAAGTTTTCCCATACATTTATGACCCTAACCTTAATCAAGTACTTTTGGGTATCTCATAGCAACCACATAGCTTCATGTTCACCAGTCTTTAATTTTAACTGCTGAGCAGGTAGTTTACAATGTGTTCATCAGAGCTTTTTCACTGTTGATGAGAGATCTGAAAGTGAACCAAAAAGGGAAAGTTATGAGCTGTAAAAACCATAATAATGAACGGAAACTAAAGAGAGAGCTTCAGCTGTTAATTTATCACTCCTTAAAATCAAACTCTGGATAAGACACTATCTTAAATGGTGCACTGTTCAGGGGGAAAGTGAGAGGTAAACATTTATCTTTGCCTTCTGGACTATCTTGTGGCTGTGTTCAGATGGATGAAGATAATCATGATGGGGCCAGTAGCAAAGATACACAAAGTATGAGGTGTGAAATGAATCAGTGCAGACAGAAAATATGTTAATGTCGATCATGAGAAAGAATTACATATTACCTGAAACTGCTAGTTACAACCACTTTTTTTTTTCTCCTGCTCTGAATGAGAAGCTTCTTTGAATAATTTAACTATTTGCCAGCAAAGAGCCTCTGACTGTCAAAGAAAAAATACAGATTTATATTCCGACAAGTTTAATTCCACTCCTTCTGTGTTTCTGCTTTTTTAAAAAGATACCTAATGTTCTCTTTGAGAAACAGTTTTTTGAAAGTGTACAGTGAATGTCACAATGGGTCACACAGGTGAGCCCACTCAAAAATGATACAAAGTCTTTCCTCGTAGATGATGTGAGTGATGACGGCCTCACGTACCTTTCGGTCATAGCTTGTGAAAGAAATCTTTTGTTAAAGAAAACTTTACTCATGATCCAGACTGAAGGAAAGAATCTTGATTATAAAGAAGCTTCAAAAGGAAACAGAAGGTTATGATGAGCATGGAGAGATACATATATGTAGCATCAGAATCTCTCTGACCACAATCCTGAAGGTACACCATTTGTATCACTTACCAACACACAAGTCTATCTGAATATACAAAGGCTCTGACCTGAATGTCTTATGGAGAAGTATTTACTGAAGCTCAATAAAAGAGATGAACAGTACAAGAGAGCACTGTATCCCAATGCTGAAGGTTACCTCCCAAGCCGATGGTATTTCACCCTTCCCTGAACATATACAGAAACAATGCATCCAAACATGGTTATTCTTCTCCCACTAAATATGTGTGAAGATTTTATTGTACATTGAAGCATAGAATATGCTTAATCAAATTCACCTATGCACATTTCACATTCCAGGTCACATTCAGTGTGAAATGTCAGAAATGATTGTCTATGAGTGTAGAGTCTAAACAATGTGCAGTAATCTCTTCCTACAACCTTGGTCTCCTTGGAGATGGAACCATCCTTACCATGACAGCCAGTGCAGCCAGTCATCCCCACTGTATGAGACTCTGACAGAGATATGACACAACCTTCTGCTTTTAGCTGTGCAACTGACCCAAACATAACCTGAGCAATTACTGTGTCATATTTTTTACATATTTCTCCAAATACACAGTTGAAAAATCCTTCCAGTGTGTCAGTAATTGGGTTAGTGGTAACAGTCTGCTTAACTATAATGTTGAAAAGCTCATTAGTAATGGTCTTGCAGCAATGATAACCATAACAAAGGGAATTCAGGCAAACAATGTGGCTCTTGCACACCCATCCGACGAAGGTCTAAGAGAAAAAGCTGAGGAAGAGGAGTGGTCAGAGCTGAAACTGGTCTGTCCATTAAATCTCATGAGATGATGATACTGTTCTTCTGTTAACTGTGTTCCTCAGAGTTGTTAAGACAATGTACATATATATATATATATATATATATATATATATATATATATATATACATACATAATTTTGCAGTTTGCATCCATATCTCATACAATATATTAAGTTAAGACTTATAAAAGGTATTTAGTGTATTTATTGGTGAAATTGACATGCTTTCCATATTGACGTGTACAATTCTAGTGAATCATTTCTAGTGAAAAAAATGTTGTCTTCATTTAGAGACTATTTTCACAAAGGAGTACAGAGGAATGATAGTAAACACAATCACATGAAGCTCAAGTTCAGCAAAAGCAGTGAGCTGGTGGTGGACTACCAGAGGAACAAGAGACATCCTGTCCTGGTTTTCATCCGGAGAGAAGAAGTGAAGAGGATGAAGGGTGGATATCATCACTTGATCATTTTATCCTATTATCACATTTGTGTGAAATTTTGTTAAATTAGCAAATAAATGATTGAGTTATGGGCAAAAATGTGTTTTATGAGGTCACAATGACATTTGACCACCAAATTTCTGTGTTACCTTATTGCTTAATCAGGAACAAACCAGCATCTGATTTTTTCAGCCACCATTCACACCAGAGTTGTAGTTGTTGTTTTTAATAAATATGTTATGTGGTTATTCACTTTTTATGTGAATTCTTGTAGTGAGTGCTGTATTTAATTTATGGCAGTAATCTTTTTTAAATAATATATGTATTTTATGTTATGTTTTATGATGTTTGTTTTTATAAGTTTTTATATGGGATTTATATCTAAAAACAAAACCAAAGCAATGTCCTAGGTGATGAAGGTGATGGTGATGAAGCCAGCAGCCACTGTGGCAGCAAGCAACAGAGATGAGGAACCAATAAAGTGCTACCAAGGTCTGAATCACAATCCTGAACACTGCATCTTCTCTGCATGACACCCCACCTCACATCTCAAACACAACAACACACTACAGTCCTGGGGGCAGTAGAGAAGTTCAGCAGGGGACAGGCACATAGAAGTACATGCGTTACATACACAGCACTTAGCTTAACTTAGCTTGCTTCAACTTGCTTTATGAAAGCATACTTGATATATTATAATCATCAAATGACCACATCAAACCTGCACATAGGTATAACACCAAACACCATAGTATATCACAGTACAGGCACAGAGTATTCTGTGCAGAGTGATGTACTACATCTTAAAGGTTATTGGTACAAATAAACACACAGAGAGGTCACATAGCAAAACTACCTACAAACATACAAATGTATGAGCATTAAATCAAAACCATATACATGATCACAATCATATCACAGTTAAAACATGAAATGAAGGGTCATGTATCATGTTCAATAATAGCTTTATTTTACTAATGATCCAGAATAATGAAGATATAGAAAAGTATCTAGTAAAGGGTTGTCAGGGACCCCCAAGATAAAAAAAAAATCATGTTTTCAGTGGAGCTCATGGCTCCCACTGGCTCCCCTGTAGTTAACCCCCCCTCACTATCCCCACCTGGCAAATTACACCCAGTATTTATGTTTTTGGCCAGAACTCAATCCCTATTTTGGAAAGTATACATATTAGAAACTTGTTTGTGTGATGGTGTTTTTTTTCAAGTTTGTCTAGGATAAACAAAAGGAGAACTTGGCAGATAGCATGAATAGCAACAAATTAAAAGGTATCACAGAGACTCAGACCTCCCTATCTAAATGATATCCCATTAGTTCCCTCACCTGTAAGAGCTTCAGTGTAAAACCACGGCAGTGTGCGCTTTGTGCTGAAGACAAAAGCTACAAAGAGATGAGAAACTCATTGATTACCACTTCATGCAGCCAATGAAGATTCCTATTATTTTGCTTAAAGACACAAAAAGCTATTTTAGTTCATAAAATGTAATGCCATAGCATTTTATGCTTCAACCTCTCAACCCATCCACCCACTCCTGTCTTTCCTTTCATCCAGTGAAGGATCAGACCCTGTGCTCACAGCCTCAATCAAAGACAATTATTTGCTTTGTATCCTCAGTGCAGATAGAAATATGTATGTATGACTTCCCCTTTTTACTTTCCAATGTCAACAAAAAGAAGGCACAAAACTAAGGGAGCTGCAAGAGATGGTCTCTGAGACAATAGTATAACAATAATATAACTATATAAAATAATTGAAGAATATATTAGAAAACAAACAAAAAAAGCCTCCTTCTGTATTCTACTCCGACCCACTCCACCTCCTGTCTTTTCATTCAGGTTGTATTTCTTAGTTAGACCGCAGAGGGTCAGCCTCATAAGTGATCACTGAGTGAGTGGGTGAGTGGGCGTGTTTCCTCATTGGCCACTGCTCTTTCATAATAGATAGGCGTGAACATTAGCTACGTACTGTAACATTATGGGAACGGGTGCAGCCCTCTGAAGCTGCCACCAGTGGGTTTATCCCTCACTTACTTACTAACACTCACTACCTTAACTTGTGCTTAATTTGAACAGAGACCAGACAATCGACTCCCCGCTAGAGCACAGAGACAGCAGCACATCTCCTGGCCCCCTCCTCTTTTGCCATGCCCACCCAGACAGGAGTGAGTAAGTTACTATGGTTACAGTGAAGCTCCCTGTCTGTTGCTCTGACACTTCCGTGCGATTCCCAATAATTGCTTTTAAGGTTAGGATGCCTCTGCAAAATTGTGAATGTAACTGTACCTCAGTGATGTGGTTAAATTAACATTAACAAACTTTTTAATGACTGGCAAAGAAGCATGCCTTGTGTATTTACAACCATGTTTCACATGTTTCAGTAAAACCCCTGATCAACATATGCAGTGTGTTTCCTATAGCTTAACCTTTTACAGCAGACACTGGGAGTATGTCCCAGAACAAAATGTACCTCAGTTTTGAAGTCACAGTTCAGTGCTTTTTCAGTACTGCAGGGAAAACAAAAAATGAAGTGAAAACATTCAACAGTGGCTCACTGGCCATAATTCTTATTGGTAATACCTGCACAACTGTAAATTGACATTGTATATACAGGGCAGGCACAACACATGTATTTACATGTGTTGTAGTTAAATCCTGTATTCTATAATGTGTGTGTGTGTGTGTGTGTGTGTGTGTGTGTGTGTGTGTGTGTAAATAGATAGATAGATAGATAGATAGATAGATAGATAGATAGATAGATAGATAGAGATAGATGAATGATATGAAATGTGAATGCAGACATGTGACTATATAGACCACATAGTGTTGGTCTATATTGTATAGTCACATGTCTGCAGGGGGTTGTAACATTCAAGTAGCATTGGTTATTATGGCCTGAATCTGCAGTGAGAAGCTGACTGCTGTGGGAAGAAGGACTTCACTTCCAGTCTGTTTGTGTCTCCTTCCGCTAACTGACACATTCAGGTAATGCTGTTGTAAATTACATGTTTGAAGTGTTTCCACATAAAAACCCACTTCAGTTAAACATTGTTGGCCTACATTCTGACACTAATCTGTCAGAATCAGTTTGTCTGTCCCTCCCTCGAGCTGCATTCCTCTCCAAACCTGTCAATTGTCATTATATACCTGTCCACCAGATGCCCTCAGATGTTTTCTCCTCTTTCACTCCTGCATCCAGCCACTCCCACCCAAACAGTTACCTGACCTTTCCCGCCCACTCACCTGTTTCCACTTTCCATTGTCATTCCTGCAGTCGTCAACTGGCTCATTTGCATCCTGTCAGTTTGTTTGGATTTCCATGTTGTAATGTTGCTCATCCCTTGGTTTCCAGCCACTGTCACTCTGTATTCTGCATCTCGTATCCATACTTGATCCTGCCTGCCTGCTTCTGTTTCTACCAATATCTAACTGCCTGCCCATAGCTGCCTGTACTGTAAGTCTATAGCAATAATCATTCAGCTGTCACATTCATCCTTCCTCTGATGCCCAGATTTACTCTGATTTACTACTGTTGTTCACTTTGACTGTATTTTGCAGGGAAACCGTGATGCCCCATAAAGTGGACATAAAAGTCATGAGAGGATTCCCGGCTCTGGTCTCTCATTCGTGTTTGCTATTTAGAGGCAGTGACCCTCCATGGGTTTGACTAACCTGACTAACTGGGCTAAGCCGACTAGTGCTATAGCTGATAAACAGCAACTGGTGCACTGCCAGAACGTTCTGGGGAAAATACATGCTCTGTCATTTCGATTTGGTGCATTGGAGTGGTAGACATAAATAGTTATTTTGTCAGTGATAGTTTAGGTTATAGGACATACAGAACTATGGAAGTCACACACCATATTAAACATGACTGGCTTTACACAACACGTGTTGGTCTTGACCTTTGGCCTCTGCTTTATGTTTTCTAACATCTGTTGACTGGAGCCGTTGATGACTTTACCATAGCATTTTTAATCCGTGGTCAAATAATGGGCATGATGAGCACCAAGCCGGCACAGCAGGAGGCTGGAAGGCACTAAAAATGGCTTTGTACGGAGCTTTGTAAGCTGAATGGAAAAATAATATAGTCTGTGTTGAAAATCTGTGAAGAGATGATCAACACTTTGGCTTATGTTGTATTTTATAGTGTAAAACGATGGATAAACTCTCCAGTTGGTGAGAGCAGTCTCTGGAATCAGAAGTAGATGTATACCCTGTAAAAAAGCTCTGTGATCGTATGTAAACATATCAAAATATTCTCATTTCAGTCCCATAAACTGCACTTTGAATTATACTGATCTGATCATCTGATCATCACAAGGTATACTTGCATTAGATTAGTATCGGCTACTAGTATGAAACTAGATATGAATTGCTGTCTCCCATTTTGCATTTTGACCATGTGTCGGGTCTTATTTTATGCCTTAGAACAAATGATCATCTACTTGTCAGTAAATCCCAAGGAAAACCCTAAACTAACTATGTTGTAATCTCTTGATTCTTTCTGATTTCTCTACCCTGTCTATGGCTCCTACTGTAGACATGAGTCTTTTAAAACAACATGTAGCTTACTTTTTAGAAAAGGCTGAACAATAGGTTCACAATTTCCAAAAATGAGTACATTTTTCGAATATTTTTTATTTTGATTTCATATTGATGTAACACCTGTGAGAGAAAGCACTGCAAAAGTAGATGCCACACATTCTGTCTGTGAGGAGTGAGCATTAGTCAAAGAGGAAGAAACTGTGCATTTTATTGGAGACTATTTTCATTGGTAGATAAATCCACATCCAGTGCTCCAGCCAGATGGTGTATCTGTGATTTACTTTTGTGAGTATCCCAACTTTATGGAAGTGCCATACTAAATGACTGGACTAACCCTTTAAAATGGACACTTTTTAAACTTGATGCCCTTCAGAAGTCATTTTTTGTAGCATAGAAGTAGAATTGATTTCTTAATTTCAAGGGAGACCACATCCAGAAGTACACATCTGGGGATGTTTATATCAAGTGTTATAGCCTGAGGTCTGGATAAGGGTTTCACTAATCATGCAGAGCTGCAAGTGTGTGAGAGAGAGAGAGGGAAAGAGAGAAAGAAAATACACTGTATGTGCAAAATGTGAGAGCTAGGCTTCAAAACACCCTCATCCTCTCTAAACACCCAGAGAACCTGGTGAGTCTCTTCAGGTGACATATATACATACATACACAGACCACACACTCCCACAATGTGCAGCAGCATGCAGGGTGATTGTCACAAGTGATCTTCAGATTGTGTTGCATATCCACTCTTATATCCTTGTCATCTCGCAGATTATGGAGGGCCTTGCATGAAACACCTGTTTAAGGTTTATTTTTATTCATTTTACTTGTTGGGACTTTTTGGTTTCTCACTCCAAAACTACACTCACACAGGAGGAAGTTAAAAATATTCCAGTCCTTAATCAACAGACCATCACAATTGTCAGAAGGAGTAAGGGCTGATGGAGGATCATATTGTTCATCGTCAAATGGAAATACCAAGTCACATTCAATTATTCAAAATTTGAAATAGATCTCCCAACACGGCAAAGGTGGAAGGACTCACAGATTGAAACAGATGTAAATAATGAGGGAGAGTGGTACAGGTGATGTCTGTCACGACCCGGCTCCTAGGCCGTGACAAAAACCGGAGAAAACACAGGCTTAACTTAAAATAAAAATATTTATTGTAACCAAAACAACTAAACTGAAGAGAAAACCACAAGTATGAGATGTGTTTGTCAGTAAATCAGTAATGTCCATGTGGATGTGTGTAGGTAAGTTCATGTGCAGTGTTGTGGAGTGGAAAGTAAAACTAGAACCAAAAATGAGAAAACAATGCTAGCGCTGGCTGAGGAAGAGAGACCGAGCCACAAGAAACAGCAGCTTATATATCCTGTGGGGGATTGGACCCAGCTGCTCCCAATCTGGATTGGTGCTGCAATCACCTGTCACTGCACCTCAAAGAACAGACGATTGGTTACACCCCACACAGGTACCCTAAGCAGGGGCCGTCACACCACCCCCCATAAAGTCAGTGTCCCACAGGGAAACACTGGCACATTATCACCAACTATGCTAATTACCCCAAAATAATCAGGAAAATACAAATATACATGCACCCACTTACATTTCATTCTAACATTGCCCACCTTGACCCACATCTTACCCCACCCATCCTCAGCAACCCTGGTACCTGAGAAGCAAATTAAGAAGACAGGCACAGCAAGAGCAAGTCAAGAAAACAATATAAAATGACTAAAGAAAAAAAAAAAACACAAGAGGAACGCTTCACAAATTGGGCTCAGAAACTTTATGGCAGTGGAGCCCGTGACAAGGCATCTGCCATAACATTGTCTGTTCCTTTAATGTGCTGAATGTCCATATCATAGGCCTGTAAAAACAAAGACCACCTCATCAACCTCTGATTTGGGCCTTTAACAGACTGTAGAAACGTGAGAGGGTTGTGATCTGTATAGACCACTACGGGGCGGTCTTCCTGCTCCAACATATACCTCAAAATGCTGCAATGCAAAAATGAGTGCCAGAGCTTCCTTTTCTATAACCGAATAGTTATACTGATAACGATTAAATTTTTTTGAAAAGAAGCTAACTGGTCTCATCACCCCCTGGTCATCCTTCTGAAGCAAGACGGCACCTGCTCCAACCTGGCTGGCATCTACCTGGAGCATAAATGCTCGATCAAAACACGGAGCTGCTAAAACAGGAGAAGAGCACAACAAAGATTTTACATTATCAAAAGCATGTTGACACTCCAAAGACCAAAAGAATTTTTCCTTAGCTTTAAGTAGCTCAGTCAAAGGAAAAACAACAGTGGAGAAGTTTCTACAGAAACTCCTATAATATCCAACTAAACCTAAAAACTGCTTGAAGTTCTTTTTTTGTTGTAGGTTGTGGATACTGTGCAATGGCCATAACCTTATCCTGAACTAGAGCCACACGGCCTTGCCCGACCACTCTGCCCAGATACGTCACAGTTGCCCTAGCAAACTCGCACTTTGCGAGGTTGATAGTTAGTCGTGCCTCAGCTAAATGCTCAAACAGCGCACGGATACGCTTGAAGATGTGAATGCCACGAGTCACTATAAATGACCAAGTCATCTAAATAGACTGAACAGCCCTCCAAACCCATCACAACACGATTCATTAGACGTTGAAAAGTTGCCGGAGCGTTTCTCAAACCAAACGGCATCACTGTATATGAATACAGACCAGATGGTGTAACAAATGCAGAGACTTCCTGGGCACGCTTAGATAAAGGGACCTGCCAATATCCCTTGAAGCAGATCGAATTTACTCACAAACGTAGCAGACCCCACCCGATCTATACAGTCATCCATACGTGGCAAAGGAAAGGAATCTGATTTTGTCACGGCATTAACTTTTCTCATGTCTGTACAGAATCTTGCCGTTTTGTCTGGCTTCGGCACCAAAATGCAAGGGGAGGCCCAGCTAGATGATGATGGTACAGCAATGTTATTTTCTAGCATGTACGCTACCTCAGAATCTAACTGAGTTTTTCAGGCGACATGCGGTAAAACCGCTGTTTAATTGGCTGTGCATCTCCAACATCAATATCATGCACTATCCAATCAGTGCGTGAAGGAATATCACCAAACAAACAAGTATATTTACGCAACAAATCAGACAGTTCATTCCTTTTGGACTCTGATAAATGAGACAACAACTGATCCAGCTTTGCAAGCGACTCAGAGTTCTTCAACCGACCAGTCAATAAGCTGTCGTCAGGCTCTGGCACGCCATCTCCTTCATCCACAACAGCGAGTGAATCAACAGTCAAAGCAGGGCACACGCTATTCCCACTGTCATGAGTAACCCCAGCATCTTTCTCACGCTTATAATATGGTTTCAAAAGGTTAACATGACAGAGCTGTGTTGACTTTTTCCGTCCTGGTGTTTCTATTAGATAGTTTAGCTCTGAAATCTTTTCTGAGACAGTGTAAGGACCGGTGTACTTGGCCTGAAACGGTGAACTCACAATAGGCATAAGAGCCAGCACTTGATCCCCCGGACTAAACTCTTGTCGCTCAGTGTGACGATCATAGATCTTTTTCATCCTGTCCTGAGCTACCTGGAGGTTTTCCCTTTGCCATACGACTTGCCAGAAATAATCGATGTCTAACGCCATTCACAAAGTTGACCAAGTTTTTAGGTGGCTCTGCATTCACACAGTTACCTTTCAGCAGTGCCAGGGGTCCCCCGCACTGTATGTCCAAACACCAATTCGTTTGGAGCAAAGCCTGTGCTTTCTTGCACCGCCTCTTGCAGCCAACATCAGCCAAGGAAGACCCTCTTCCCAGTCTCTATCCAACTCAGTGCAATATGCACGCAGGAGAGACTTCAGAGTCTGGTGGAACCTCTCTAAAGCTCCCTGGCTTTGTGCATGATAGGCCGATGACTGGTTATGTTTTACCCGCAACAGCTTTAACACTTGTCCAAACATGTGCGATGACAAATTAGACCCCCGGTCGCTCTGAATTATTTTGGGGATGCCAAACACTGAAATAAATTGAGTTAATGCCTTTACCACTGCTTTTGTGGTTATTGATCCTCAACGGAAAAGCAGCAGGATAACCTGGTGCTCTGGCACATAACTGTAAGGAGATACTTACAGCCTGATTTAGAGCATGGCAAAGGACCTACACAATCCACAATAAGATGCTCAAATGGCTCATTTATAAGCTGGAATCGGCTGCAGTGGAGCAGGCTTAATGGTTTGATTTGGCTTTCCAGCTAACTTGGCACACATGACAAGTTTTAATGTAGGATGAAACATCCTTTTTCAATCGTGGCCAGAAAAAATGCCTCAGAATGTGCAAGTATGTCTTTCTCACACCGAAGTGTCCACTTTCATCATGTGCCACTTTTAGAACGAATGGGCAAAACTTTGCTGGCACCACCAATTGGAAAATCACATCTCCAACAAAGTCATTAATCAAAGGAACCCATTTCCTAAACAACAACCCCTTCTGCACAAAGTATCCAGAGGCTACACTGTCCACCTGAGTTGTAGGCACAACACAATCAAACATTTCCCTTAAAGAGGGATCATTCTGCTGCTCAAACAACAAGTCATCATGAGACACAGACAACGGAAAATCAGACAGAGGTGGCACCTCCAAAACCATATCACCACTCCTGTCAGCTACCTCCTCTAACCTACCCCTTGCACGTGTAACCGCACAGACTGGGAAGACCTCCGGTAATACAGTGGAGCTCTCAGACACAGTGTCAACCGGACCAAGTGTAACCACAGGTGATGGATAAGTGTTAGCCCAAACTCTGCCACCAGCCAACCCATTTCCCAAAATAAAGTGAACTCCATCAATAGGCAACGCTGGCCGCACCCCTACTGCTACTTCACCCTGTAGCAGCTCACAGTGAAGAAACACTTTATGTAAGGGAACAGGCAAAATGGTTAACCCCATCCCACGACTCAGGATACGGTCACCGGTGTCAGTCTCTGCCGATAGAGGTAACACAGAGTCCACCATGTACGAGTCATGGGCCCCTGTGTCCCTCAAGATCTCAATTGGGACCTTCACTTTGCCTCCCACCATTGAAACGAACCCATCTCTGATAAAAGGCTCATATGCAACCAAAATATTCGGCCCAACATCAGTAGTAACTACCAGGATCGCCCAACGAACCCAAAAGGGGAACGCCGCTACAGCCTATCCGGGAAAACTCCTCACCAATCTGCAAACGCTACACACAGGAACTCCCCCTCTGTCACCTGGCAACCTGTTACCAGCCAACAATAACTGTCCAAAAGACTAAACCTCTTCCTTGCCAACATCACCATAAACCAATACTCAAAAGCAAAACCTATAAACACTTATAAACCACCACATAAGCAAAATAAAACAAAAAACATACTTTGCCAAACAAGCCAAAATGTGCTGTGTCCTTGCACCTGCAGTCACAAATAACCCAACCAAGTAGATTGTTTACTGCCACTAGAAAACAGCCGACAGCAACTCCAAACCAACTTTAATGTGTGCCCAACCGGCACCATGCATCCAAATCACAAAACCTGGAACAAAGGAAACCACATACAACCAAACAACTCTATCCGAGTAAGTTCAAATTTATAATTCCCTTTCAATCGCACTACAACATACCAAATAATGCCACTAGTTCACATGGCTACCAGCTACAAAACATGGGTCAAACAGATCTACCAATATTTTAACTAGATGACACAACACAACTGGAACCCAAATGGACGAGCCCCCATTTGTCACGACCCGGCTCCTAGGCCGTGACAAAAACCGGAGAAAACACAGGCTTAACTTAAAATAAAAATATTTATTGTAACCAAAACAACTAAACTGAAGAGAAAAACCACAAGTATGAGATGTGTTTGTCAGTAAATCAGTAACGTCCATGTGGATGTGTGTAGGTAAGTTCATGTGCAGTGTTGTGGAGTGGAAAGTAAAACTAGAACCAAAAATGAGACAAACAATGCTGGCGCTGGCTGAGGAAGAGAGACCGAGCCACAAGAAACAGCAGCTTATATATCCTGTGGGGGATTGGGCCCATCCAGCTGCTCCCAATCTGGATTGGTGCTGCAATCACCTGTCACTGCACCTCAGAAAGAACAGACGATTGGTTACACCCCACACAGGTACCCTAAGCAGGGGCCGTCACATGTCAACACTCTGT